>CM067359.1:122945570-123234164 GCA_034401795.1 Chaetoderma sp. LZ-2023a
ACTAACCTCATCTCTCGATAGCTATTCAGGTGATCTAATGTGCCACTCATAAACTATGCAGGTAATTTTAAGCATTTTATCATGTCCCTAAAGAGATATTCAGCCTTTAGTATCTAAATGTTGGTACATTTTTACAGCCTATGATGGCTGTCATGATTTACTTTTCAACCAATCAGAAAAAAGACTGGTATATACACTCGGTCATAGCAGTGCCAGTTATACTGTAGTTTGGCAATTAGGTACAAAAGCAATCATACAGGTAAGCTGTTGAATGTTTTGAAACAAATTAGTTTCAAACTATTCAACGGGATAAGTATTACATAATAACGAATGTAATGTATTGTCACTTACATAACATCACACACTATCGGTTGAGGAGACAAAATGGTGGCGCTCACTGATCAACATTAACACAATATTACAAAGCAGATAATTGTGATACAGATAAGGACATGTGACAGGATATGAATGATATGGAATCGATTAACCATAATATATCAGTACAATAAAACATCTGAAATGACATTAGCATCCCTTTAAACATATTCAAAAGAATATTCATTACATAAAAAAGAACCTATTGTTTCTGGTCTCCAAGATTTACAACTTTCATGGCGGAACCGACCAAAATGGGCCTCATCTTGAGGAATGTTCATTTGCATGTCAAGAAGACTATTCTTGGAAATTCACAACTGAAATGATTGGTTCAATAACCAAGCCAGTCATTTCAGCGGCAAATTTTCAAAAATAATCTCTTGACCTGCAATTAAAAATTCAACAAGCATTCTGTAAGTATTGCTGTGCAATACATGTCCCCTACCTGGTGATATAAATCTTTGGAGATGGACAGTCAAAAACTTCATTAAAAATTGACAGAAGCAGCTGAAACTTGAACTTAATCTGTAACTTCTCACAATAAAGCATTATATATATAATTATATAGGTGGCTTCCAATCAAATTAAGCCAAAAATATTCAACAGAACATTTCTTACATCGTGTTCAAAATTGTACTAACTAGCATGTTTCTGCTTTTGTTTTTGAAACACCATTAATTTAAATTATTTATGAGATGTACTGTTATTCAGTAATGTCTGTATATAATGGTATACATACCTAGAACCTTGTTCTTGCTGACTAGCACTAAATGTGGGTTGGTGTTACGCACTAAGCACTCATACATGTACTAAAATCAACAAAAATATGCAATATTTCTATTTAAATAGCCAAACTTGTATTACATTGCCTAAAACTCAATAAACCATTACTTATCTTTCTCTACCCCACTAGTGTAATAGTCTCCCAGTAGTGACACATGTCATGAGCAACATATTACTGTGTCCATTGTTGTCTAGCCTCGATGGCGTAATAATACCACTTGCAGCATTATTATTCTACTGTTAGTGTTGTAGAATGAAATAGTTTGATAAATTTAATACTGTAAATTCAGGTCTATTATACACAGATTTGTACTCATTTTACTCAGCCCAAGCGTGTGTGCGTGCGTGCGTGCGTGCATGCATGCGTGCGTGCGTGTGTGCTATAGACTTGTTTATCCCTTAGCCATATTTTTCACTAAACATTTTATGTCAATACAGCACCAAGTTGCAAAATTTTATGCATCAACCATGTCAACAATGTACCTTATTGCACATCCACTTTGAGCAATGAAAGCGACCAACATAAAATGATCCAATACAGAATCAGACGTCTGATAAAAATTGCTTGAACTCCCGATAAATAAACTGAGATAGATCGCTTCTTACAACGTATGTTTGCAGGGTCGGTTGCAAAGATTAAACCTCTTTTGACATTGGAAGCGTTCTACTGAACTATATAATGACCGGAGGGCCTCCCAAATACTAACAAATTTTGTAGCGTCCTGAAAGCTAATATCTCAAATTAATATGATATTATGTACAGATGTTTTTAAAAACAGTTTGAGTAATTATTTCACTGCACTTTATTTATTGGTGTAATTTTTGTTGACTTGGGAGATTTTGTTTGGGATGCCATGATGATATCTCACTCTCGTGTTAGCGTAAATCTCACAAGAACATGACTGGGGCTTCCAATGTATATTGAATGTATTTATCGTTCGAAGATGGTTTTATGACGGTTAAATATGACCAATTTTCACTCATTCAAAAAATATGGTATACATTTTTTCTGAACTACATTTACATATACACCTGCGTGTTAGACATCTGTATAAGGCCTTTCTTACTCAAAGTTTGCAAAATTTTGTCCTGCGTGTTATCCATTAGGGCACATAATATACACGAAAGTATGGTACAAAGCTCGAAAAATTTAAAAGATCAATTAAAAATAATTTAAGAGCTGAAATAATAGGATGGTGCATTTGTCACTATTTTGTTTTGCATTGGTCAATGAAACAAATACAAGGCAAAATGGGATGAAGTGACGAGAATTAACATGAAAATTTGAAATAATATCTGATGTGATAAATAGAATCCAGGGAACAATTTAGAATTTGATATTTGCATAGCATGTATTGCAAACTATAAGTTGTATAGCTATCGGCAAAAATGTATAGCCATCAACTCTTTCACTGATAAATTCCCTGTATCTCAATCTCAGAGCAAACAAATAGGAAAGCTGCTGAATATTTTGAAATTAATATGACTGGAAGCCATCGCTGCCTCTTCCAGTCATATTATTTTCAAAATATTCAACAAAATATGATATACATTGTAAAGAATGTACTTTTTCAAGGATTTGTTGTTAAAAGGGTTAATGATAGAATTTTGAAAATCAATGATAAATTGTAATCGCGTACAAATTTTGCATAGCGGATACAGCTATACATGTTGCAGAATGTATAGCAAATGCCTAAATATGTGTAGCAAACTGAGATGCGATACCAGATAAATTATGCCCTGGAATCTCACACTCATTGTCATTTGATATCTAATTGATCACACTCGCTTAGTAAGATCTCACGTGGAACACACAAAAGCTGGTTACAGAAGAAATATTACTAAACTTGTGTGATAAATTTTATATGAAATGGCAACTCGTGTAAAATCCTCTATTTCTCCAACTAGAGCAGTTTCATTTAGCAGTTTCACATGTGCTAGTGACATACATCAAAACCAATCTATTATTAATCATATTAGAATATTACAGGGACAGACTCAAAAAAGCATCCGCTTTTGTTTCTACGAGAATTCTTAATACTTACCAGATGTACTATTATGATAATGTCTATTATCTAGTCTAGCTCAAAATAAACAATTAAAACTCCGCACTCTCCTGGTCCTGCCCATACTGTGTCCGGGAATTACCATAGCCCCAGGTACCGAGTCAATTCCCAATCACAGTCAGATTCGTCTTATATTTGCCTTGACAAACAGCGAAAGCAGCTCAGCCTCACCTCAGCGGGGCGGCTGAGACAGGGCCATAGTACATCTGGTAAGTATTAAGAATTCTCGTAGAAACAAAAGCGGATGCTTTTTTGATTCTAATTCGAATAATACTTACCAGATGTACTATTATGATAAACTCCGGATTTCAACAGCCAAGAAATACCGGTGGGAGGAGGTGAGGCTCGAACCAGCACTCATCTACCATCCGACAGAGAAGGTTGTGAAGAGACTAGAACCCTGGCATACGCTTGGGTTCTGCTATCTGACTCATAGAGTGCTAAACTTCCATGGTCTAGACCGCGCTCCCCCCCCCTCTTTTGTCCGCACAAAATCCAGAGGGCTGTCAATGGGGATGCAACACCCACCAGACCCGTGTCAGCCCCAAGTCTCAGCTAGGGCAGTCCAGTAGAGTGCAAAGAAGCTACTACAACTTCTAATTTTGAAAAAATATCAGTATATCGATTAAGTTTTCAAATTGGAATGAGTCTACCGTTAAATTCTGTGTATATTGCGCACTTTTTTGCTCAAATTACATGTTATAAAAAGCTCCTTCGCACTATATACAAGGATAAATATTTGTCCCATTTTTTTCGTCAGAATTTTTCATCAGAATCACAAAATTCAGAGCTGAAAATGTGATTTTATGGATCGGGAATCAGTCGGGAATAACGATCGCATTCTAACATGTCTATAATGGTACTAATAGATCGTTGAAATGCCTTACTACTGTCTAAATACTGTGTTATACCTTTATTAAATATCATAGTGTTGTAAAATGATCAAATAAACCATCATTCAACTTTTTTACAACGCCATTGTTTCCTGTAATTTGTTCTAAGTTATATATATAAGGGGAGGTTACTCTTGTCTTCCCAAGTTGAACATAGAGATGTTTAAAATCCATAGATTGCTACACAGATACGGACATAAATGTGTTAAAAAAATAATGATAGGGCCGATGTTTTTCAAGGCGATCTAGCATTTACATCCACCCACCCCGCCCCACCACCTGACTACACTGCCTGTGAACCGAGTATTGAAACCACTCATCTACTGCGTCGCCATATGTGATTGATCAAAATCTCATGGGCTCGCCTTTGATATAATTATCAAAATAATTACCGGCACTGTTAGTGAGCCAAAATGGATTTGAGTAGGTTTTTTTTATTAAAATAGATTTTATTCTCTCAAGTATCAGCGCACAACTCATATTTTATGAATTGAAACAAAATAAATATGCAATTTTTATGTTCTAACGACTATTTATGTTAATGAGCACTGCTCAAATCAAATTCGGATTCTAACCTGTTCTGATGGAAATTATATTTGTATTTTTATATCGTTTTATATCGTTCAATAAAGTTTAATACAAAATATTTGCTAAAAGTGTATGCAAATGATATTCCCGTGATTAACCCTGTGGCAGCGACGGGACGTATTATCGGCTTGAAAAAATTACGTTCCTAGTCCGACGGGACGTAATACCGACAAGAGACAATTAGACACCGGGAGCGACGGGACGTATTATCGGCTCAAGCTACCACCAGTTTTCGATCGCTAAATACGCACGCATTACTGGCGTTTTATCCAATCAAACTTAGCGTTACATTACGTCAGAAGGCCGAATTTTCTAAATCCACTGTCAATTGGTCAATTCAGTTTGTTTACAAATTTATGCGGGAAAATATAAATAGATCTTTATGAATGAAATAGTTTGCGTAAAAATGTCGAAGATGACGAAGCAATTCCTTTATTTAAGCGAGTACCCGTTTATCCGGATAGATGGAATCGGGTATTATTATTATTATTATCATTATTATTATAGAGGTGCTCAACGATTGGGCAAGCTGGAAAATCTTTATAAAGGGCATCCTATACTAGCAGTGTCATATATAATACGGAAATGCGAACGCAACCCGCTCTCGGTAGTTAAGATCGCGAATTTTGTTCGTTATCTTTGTCACGTGATATGATGTTACAGATTATGACAGTTAGTTTAGTTTCCACGCTTTTAAATTATTTTATAATGACAATTTGCCATTACTGAATAACTGAAAGCCTCTCAAAATTACTGAACATCCATCATGGTGAAATTATTTAAAATCAATGGTCAAGTATTAGGTATTGAGAGACACTTGCCAATAATTTGAAAAAACCACATATCCCCCCAACTATAATATATATATTATAGTAGGGGGATATGTGTTAGTGGTATGCATGGACGAAAATTCAAAGGCCAGTGGTCTGGAACCTTGAAGGACATATCAGCATAGACAATACAATTGTTTTAAAGATATTGACCACTGTGTAGATATGGTTCACATGGGGACAGAACGAGGGTGGGGGGATTGGGAGATGCCCCCCCCCCCGACCCCTTTTTTCCTCTCCCACTGTTTAGACTCCCACCCCACCCAGGTCAAAACACATTCTGACACCCCAGTTATTGCGCTTGATTGTCCTGTCCATTTTTGTCAATCTTACTGGGGTTTGCTGCTGTTCATGTTGCAATGTTATTAATGTATCTATCCTTTTATTTTTCAGCTTGAAACACCATTTGAGAGAAAAATGAAAGCAAATTTAAACTTGATGATTTTTATAGAACCTGTAACACTTAAATTTGCTAAAAAAAATTACATCTCAGTAAATATCCATTTCCAGACAAAGAGAATCTGTTTGAAAATTTACCACTCGGTTATTGCGCCAGACATTTCAGTCGTACTTTTTCACAAATATTCTCATGATCTGCAAATGGCCATTTTGCAAAGTCACTGCTGTAGCCATTTTTGGCCGGCTTGTGTGTTATAGGGGTGATAATATTTAAGTACTGTATTGTGTAAACTACCAGTGCAAATGTCAAATAAAGTTCTCGAAGTGAGAGGGAGAGAGAATCTCATATTAGGTAATCAGACTGGACTATGTATAGTAGATTTGTTGAACATATCGAGTCCAATTTGATTGGAAGCTGCTGCTGCTTTAGGCAACAATAGATTCCAATTAAATATATCAAAATATACTCAACAGATTACTTTTTTAGACTTCAGGATCTTTACCCTTGTCCTGCAAGGGGAAGGGGGTATTTATTACATTTGTGTGCGTCCGGTATTGCATCTAAAATATTGATCCTACTGGTTTCAAATTTTAATGCAACAAAGCAACATAACCTAAACAAGGATTTCCCGAAGCCTATATGTGATGTAATTCATTATGATGTCATATACTTGGGTGACAGATTGGATTCATCTATTGTTTAACCCTTTCTCATTTTCACCGACAAATCCCTGAAAAAGTATGATGCTTACAGTATAAAATTTATTCTATTGAACATTTTGAAATTAATTTGACTGAAAGCCATTGCTGCCTAAGGCAATTTGCAGTCAAACTAATTTTTAAATATTCACCAGTTTTCCTTTATGGTATCATTAAAATGAGGTATGCGGAATTCAACGGAAAAACGGTTAATCTTACCTTGCTCGTGTGCAGATTTATGTTGTATATTTCACTGCCGTCGAATCATATTTGCGTCATTTTTGGCTGATTCATTGCGATGGAGTCTAGTGTATACGGTGTCTCCGAATTCATAATCATATCAGTAATTCACATTAACAATTTTGATTGAATTCCACCAAAAGCTTTTGGAGATGGATGGATAGACAGATGAATGGAGGCAATTGCAATATCCCAGCAGTCTTATTTTACACAGATCAACAAATTTTTCTCTATAAAATCCATGTTTGGAAATCCATCAGCCCAATTAGCAGAAGAGTCTCTGATGTTTTTAAGCCATTGTCCGCTCACCTTAAAAAAATAGGAACAACAAGTTAGAAATAGGCAAATTCTAAGAGTTATATTAAGACTTTAACAATCAAATTTTTTCATGAAAATCTCCATTTTCTCATAGACAATACCCATATGCAGACCAAGAGCCAGTCATTCCAGTGATAGTTTCAAAAATGATGTTACTTTGGTCGGAAAATTGGCATTTTCCTAGACAACTGCAGCAGTTTTGGTTTGGCTCAAATGTTAGATGGTTAACAATATACATGTACGGCGCAGGGTCATAGGGATATACTGGTAAGCTGACCCGACAACGGCTGTTATGGTCATACACCGCCCTCAGATTTTAGCGCAGAAATGAGTAATATAATAAATGGTGGGTATATATAGTCCAAAAAGGGAGTATGACTACTAGTTACTGGATTAACCGTTTCAATCGACAAGAGTGATTAATAAATTTGTTACAAATGTTTCTAAATTCTGTTGAATATTTTGAAACTAATTTGACCGGAAGCTGGCTAAGGCAGCACCAGCTTCAAACTGGATTCAAAATCTTACCTTTATAATGACTGTAAACGTGAAATTCTGGAATTTCAGGTTCAAATGTGATAATTGTTTTTAATTTTGGGCACACTTCCATGATAGTGCAAGTTTGTTTCAGGGCCCCGGTTCTCTATATCTTTGATCAGAGGATACTGGCCACACAGTAAATGGTGATAGAATGTTTGTAACAAGGGCAATAGTGAATTATTTGTTTTCTAAGGAATAATTAGTGAGTTCCAATCATCAATGATTGTTAGGCAATGTGGTGTTACTTCCCAAGTTTTCAGTTACTCAATGACTAATTTAACCTAGAAAGTTATAGATTGTGGTAAGAAAGCAGCAGAACCAATAATATATAAATCCATTCGTTTACCTCTGGTCGTGAAATAACAATAAGGTTATAGATAAACAATCCGATAATCTCAATCATCGATGCATGTCTTTGTTTACAATTTCCAAGAAAACTTACTCTTCAAATTACTAGCATTAATTACGCCGAGTTGAGATGCGAAAGCTGTCAGATATATCGGCATCCCACTTCCCGATTGTCAATATGGTTAATCTAGTCATCTGTCTACTTTTTAGTTTGTGGCGTACAAGAAATATGCATAGATTGACATATTTGAACATACAACTATTTTCCAAAACAGCTGATCGTGTCGCCATCTTGCCGGAAAAATTAATATTCATGAATACCCGACCAATCAGACGCGTCAATCTTATAGTGCGTGATACGGCGATGCCAATAACGGGTAATGAGCGTGGGACTCGTATATTAGATACGGGTACGATTCTACAAATTCATCTCGTTCTCTCGCGATCTATCACGGTAAACGATTCCTATTGGAGACGCCGGTACGAAAAAATGTCTGATGCTATAGAATCTTAGTGTAAAACATTTGCGTTCGCTTCTTAAATTGCTGATTGCAACCAGCAATGCTACATAGCATAAAATTTGCCATTTATTCGTTGTCAACGCTGAGAAACCCTGGTATGTGTTCGGTTATGTATAAAGGAATTATTCAACATTGAATAAGGCCTCCCCCCAAAATCATGACCGGAATTTCTCGAAATGTTACGGTACCATGACATATGATTGTTATTTTCACATCTTATCGGATGAAAACCTTCACGAAACTTTGGTATCTGTTAGTTATAATACCATTGTGATTAAATTTATCAATGGCATTTGTAAAATTTAAAAAAAATTCGATAAACTTTGCAAAAATAGACCAATGTATTTATCCTACAAGGTGTGGCCATTTTGAGAGGCACATTGACTACCTAAAATATATTTTATTCATACAAATTTTATATGTACTTAAAGGTATTTTATTGCCCTTTCTAATGATATATAGTTTTATATATAGTGATCTGTTACTTTGCCAAAAATAGTTAATATAGTTGGCATGGTAGCACTATGCCGCTTATCACGCCACTACCGCTTATAGGCTAGGTTTCTTAGCAAGTTTCTAGCTTTTGGCTGTAGGGTTTCTCGCACTTCTTTGTAAATTCTTGGTAGGGCCCAGAGGGTTAAACAACAGAGTAACGCACGCCACAAATGGGATTTTATAAGGAAAGCGTATTCGACACGCAGTAAGTCATTGATTCTTTTGTTACCAGTTTTCGTTCACATGTCTCTCAATCTTACTGCGCACTATACACGGAAAGAAGGTTTTTTCAGGCCGATTTTGGTCAAATTTAGGGGTGCGCACTATCCACGATAGCGCAATATACACGGAAATTAACGGTAATGTCTGTTTGAGAGGATAAGTATACTCTTATATCAGACTATTTACTTAAGCAGTCTGATATTTCTACTGTAAGTAAATATTAATATATTATTAGTCACTTAATTAATGTAAACACTCACCATTTTGAGTGCTTGATCTTTCTTAATCATCCCAGGACCGTGGCCCAATCCACGGTCATTCACTGGTCATGTGAATGGCACTTGCTCAGTGAAGGAGGAAGTAACGTGCGATGTTTGTGAAGTGGTGGTCGGATGTGGCTTAACTAACGTTCGACAAATTGGCGACGGCTACCGGATTAAGTGCGCTGGAGATGTCGCGAAGGTAGAAATCCGTAAATGACAACTCGGCATGCGATTGTGCTACAGACATCACTTCCTCTAATGAGACACCCTTAAAAAGGGCCGATGATGCTGCTAATGCTCGGACCTGATGGGCGTTCGCATGATCAATCTGCTTTCCTGTAGCAATTTTGTGAGACATCTGAATAGCGTCAACTATCCAATGAGAAATGGTATCTTTCGAGGCGTGCAAATGAGGAGCTTTGAGACATAACCACAGAGATTTCGGTTCATCTCTCCACTCCTCAGTATGTTTCTTATACATTTTCATGTCATGTCTGACTAAACTGGGCAAACTGATCGGTTGACCTGGATATTTAAGTGACTGATTCTTTGCCAGGAAACAAAGAGGTGGAAGTAGTTTTAAACCTTCACCCGTGACGACAAAACGGTCTTGTTCGGCAGATACAGTACAGATCTTAGTTAGCGTTACTTAAACGCATCCTAAGGCTCATTTAAAACGCATCTGTATGGCGTCATTTTCTCGTAGTGATTTGCTTAGACATAGCGTGTTTGGTAAAATCTCAATACGCATCTTGAATTTTATCTTGATGGGTTAAAATTTGGACACTACGGGTTTGACATTTTGAATGATGGGTTTAACTTTTTGCCCTACGCATTTGGTAGCGTTTGAAAATTGTACGATAAATTAAACGCGCCATCAATTCCAACCGCGGTTCTCCAGTTCTTTCGACGAGTCCTATGGCTAGAAGCAAACGGGTACTCGGTTCCTAGTCTAGGCAGAACCGCTTATCAGTACATGTTTCCTCCGTACAAGTATCTCACATAGTTTGCAAACTTTGAGCGATTCATACAGCAGATTTAAACTTATTTACGTCAATTTGTGGCTGGATTTATCAGAAGATGTACTTAATTTAGTGTTTCTTCGCGGGATTCGTCTAATTTCTGCATTTCTATAGTGAAAATCTCTCTATGTCTAATGCCGAATGGACAATCGTCTTGAACTGGAACACCATTCCATTCCGATGATGTCATCGCATATATATTTAACCTCGTTATCTTTGATTGGCAGAGATATTGTTGGAAAAGCCATCAATGGCAAATCTGATTGGTTGAACTAATCTCATGACGTTTTGACAGTTGTGTACTATTAGACGACAGTAAACTCCAATATAACCTAAACAAGGATTTCCAGACTTTGGCTGTGATCTGGACAAAACCCAAGTTGGATCCAGATTGGGTACAAATTTTAATCGATGGATATATCGGAAACAAACTGGTCAGATTTTGCTCAAATTTTAATAAAGGAGGTTGTGTGATCATACATTAAGATTTAACAACCCTGGAAGTGATCAAAAGAAAAATTATAGGCTGTGGGTTACAATCTCTGATAACTTGGATCTATCTGAGGATGGAAAGTAAGTGAGAACTAGATTGTTTGGTCGATGGCGTGTCATAGCAATCGACCACATTCACTACCCCAGGGGAGGAGCCAAATGTAATACCAGAAATGTGGCTGCAATGCAACCATGAATCTCGACTTCATGACAGCAATGAACTCTGATGATTGACTTCAAACATAAAATAAATTTACAAGGCTTATCAACAAGGGGGCCAAGGGCCTGTAATGGTATCCTGGACGGGGTATGGCAATAAGGGCTGCCAGCAGAGAAGGCCGCTACTATGTCAAGAAAGACTGCCTATAAAATATACCGAGTATGTACATACCTATCTATCTATCAAAACTTTTCAAAATATTCAGCAGGTTGCCTGTATACCCTTATCTAATTTCCACTTCCTATTTTTCTTTTGAGATGAGGCGGACATAGAGGCGAACTGTCAAAATATCTCATCTGATGACGGTTGTTGCTAAGCACAGAATTATAAAAAAAATTCTGAATAGAAGTTCTAGAGCCAACTACTGCAGAATCCTTCTGCCAAATTTGGATATAATCCACCAAGCGGTCATGGAGAACATGCATTTTAGCAATTTATGTCCAGCCAACTAGGGTTGCAATCTGTCAAGCGGTTAATGAGGAGTAGCGTTTTGACAATTTCTGCTAGATTTTTCATAAAGTCAAAGATTTTCACACAAAAATTGACCAATCAAAATTCTGTATGCATGTTCGGAAGCCGAAAGCATTAGGGTCCTTCCAGCCAAATTAGTTTGAAATCCGCCAAGCGGTTAATGTATGTATGAGACACGGCATCACACAATGATGTTCTGGCCAAAAGGTCAAAATCAGTGATACGCATGGCAACCATCTGCTGTCCGCCGTCCATCCGTCAACTTATGTTTTTAAACAGAGCAAGACGACTATTTTTGGAAATTTACCAGTAGAATGACTGGCTCGATAATTGAGCCAGTCATTTCAGTGGTAAAATAAAAAAAATAGTCTTCCCTTGGTCTGCAAAGATTTGAAGGGCTATAGTAGAATCTAGTAATTACTAGTCCTATCTAAATGTAGTGGCTCATTTGGCTTAATTTAAAACTATTGAGAGGGTAACAAATAATGTGCGAGAGCGTGGGCAGGACTATGGGAAATCTAGATAAATCTGGAAGACACCAAACATAAAATAAATGTTGTCCGCCAATCCACAATCATATGGATAACCCACATATCAAATTTGGTTGAATTCCACCCAACTGTTTGGGAGGAGATAGCATGATAAACGGATGGAGATAAATGTATCCTAATTTTTTCAAAATATGGAGATAAAGGACTCGAGGAGATTTTAAAGGTAGGTAGGTAATTAATTCAAAGTTATCATACTAAAATTAAATTTTCTTTCGGATTGAGAAATTAGGCTACCACCATCATTTAACATGCCACATTGTTTTCAGGACCGGTCGGTGAAAGGGTTAAATATAGCAAAAGCTGGAATTGGTATGAGGATAAAACAGAAATTTAGATTTTCTAATGGATGAATCCACTTTTAGCTATGCCCCGTGCGACCGTGTGTTGGGATCAGTATGTACTTTGAATCCTGAATTCCAAATTTCATGGTAACTATAGATACAGCTAACCTGTTGAATATTTCGAAACTAATTTCAAGTAATTTGACTGGGGTCTGTTGTTAAATATTCAACAGAATGTTTACTAAACAGTAAAGACATACAATTCGTACAACTGACTCTTAAAAGTTCAAAAGATTTAGCTACGTCAGCCTACATATGATGTAATTCATTATCACATCATATACCATTTAGTGCTCTAAAATTCACACCATCCAATCATTACCTTCACACATGGTTCATTGGCCTAATGGATTTTAGGACATAGATATCTTCCATGTATGTACTTGATCCAACATTTGTCAAAATGACCCATGATTTCTTGAGGAAGTGGGACAGTTCACCCGACTAAGCAACCGGATCGGCAGAACCCGGCTCATATCATCCAAAACCGGTTTCTGCAGTGGTGTTGAGAAATATTTATTGGCAGACCCAGAAAAGGCTGTTTTTGAAAATTTATCACTGGAATGACTCAGCCGAGCCAGTCATTCCAGTCAGAAAATTTCAAAAATAGTCTTCTCTTGTTCTGCAAATAGATATTTTCCTATCGGTCATTGGGGGTTTGACTTGAATCAGTCTTTCACTCTCCTGACATGCGCGATTCACTGTCCTCAGCGGTCACTCACCTGGAAACACCAACTCTCCACCGGAAAACTTTGAAGTCTAGATGCGCTCCGAGAGTAGCTGAGGCGTTTCCAGGTATAAATAGGCTTAAGGGGTGTTTTGTTGTCTATGAAATATTTTTTTTACTAGTTTCCATAGAATTTTTTCTTTCAAACTTCACATCACCCGAGTTGTAACCACCATGCATGCCACCCAGAAAAATTAATGATTAATCCAGCATGCTTATCAGGTACCACTGTACCACCATGCATGTCACCCAACAAAATGAATGAATAAACTGGCATGATTATAATCGTGCTGGTTTATTCTAACAAATATTATCAGTGAGGTACATGTAAGTGGTGGTATAGTGAATATCACTATGAGCAATGTACGCTGTACTCAGACAGAGTGAGATTATAGTAGCTAATTTATTATTGTAGCGTGAGACTGAGTGGCGGTAGTAAACACTTGACCGGCCAGTGCACGAGTATCATGTCAAAATACATGTAGCAATCTATCAGTATTTGTGTTGGTACACTTTTTAATAATTTATTACATAATGTAGTTGTACCAACACAGATAGATTGCTATTTTGTCATGCTACTATTACAGTCCTAGGTCAGGTGTTCACTACCACCGCTCAGTCTTACTTATAGTTTTTCCCAATGGAGGAATCCAGTTTTATCTTTGCCCCGCCCATCTCTAGCTAAGCTCCACCCAAGCTTTACCTGCACTGGGATCGATCTCTGTACTCTCTGAATCTCAAATTCCTGAAAACTATACATGTAAGCTGTTGATATGACAACAACAACTCCCAGTCAAATTAGTTTTAAAATATTCGACATTTTTATTAACCCTTTAATGGTCATGCCGACCAAAACTGGCCTCTGTTATGGCCTTGTTACCCCTGTTTAAGACTATATGCTTGGCCTCAACGTGGCGCAGGGGTGTAACCCACTGGGTGTCAATCCAGACATTTGAAGGGGCTAACCAGAGCATTATGCACAACGCTAATGAAATGACACTTGGAGATCGAATCAACCGAAATGGTGCTCGCCCTGTGAGGATCTGCCAGGCAGGTGCAGCGCCTGGCTCCGCGCCTCGAAGGAGCCCACCCTCAGCTACTGGAGGTCCCATTAACCCATCTTGTGGAGCCAGGGGACAAGGATGGAGAGCTACTGGCCAACCAAAAGAGAAGACCAAACCCAAAGAGAATCCCAGTATCAACATCATGCACTGGAACGCAGAATGGGTTACCAACAAGAAATCAGAGCTCGAACAGTTCCTGTACGAAAACAAGATTGATATCTGCTTCATCCAAGAGACACACCTGCAAGAAGGAAAAGCATTTAAGATCAGAGGTTACCAGATTTTCCGGTGTGATCGAAGAGGAAGAAAGAAAGGCGGGGTGATCACCTTGGTCCGAAACAGCGTGAACGCCAGCCAGATCAAAACCTTTATGGAAGAGGCAGAATATATCAAGATCAACGTAACAACCAGCAACCCTGTGATTGACATTGTCAATTCTTACTGCCCTAATGACAAGAATCTCTCACTTGACACAATCCAGGTCCGGGACTGCCACTTCCTCATTGCGGGAGACTTTAATAGCCAGTCCCAGAGCTGGGGATACAGAACACTTGATAAATGAGGAGAAGACATTGAAGCATGGCAAGATGAAAAGCACCTTTTACTTGTCAACGATCCCACAGATCAGCCTACCTTCTACTCGCGCTGGTGGCACTCGACAACAACGCCAGACTTGGCATTTTGTACAGAAGACATTCACAGAAACCTCAGTAGAGTGGTCGGATCGCAGTTAGGAGGAAGCGACCACCACCCAGTCCTCCTCTCTCTTTCTGGAAGTATTTCGACAAGTTCCCCTCAACATCTAAGGTGGAACTACAAAAAGGCAAATTGGAGTCTGTTCGGCATTCGTTCCAATGAAGGACTGCCAATGAAGCGATTCCTCGAGGGTTCAGGAAAAACTACCGCCCCTACTGGACAACAGAACTGCAAGCAGCACATGATAAACTAGACAAGGCCAGAGAAGATGCAGAGGGTAATCCCTGTCATGAAAACCACTTCACGCTACAACAAACTAAAGCCAGGTATCTAAAGACCAAGCTGGAGGCCAAAAGAAGAAGCTGGAGGGAAAAGATGGCAGGGTTTAATTTAGAGAGAGACACCACAAAGCTATGGAGACTGACTAAAGCACTGAATGATGAGGGTGTCGGGGGAGAGAAGACTACTCTTGAAGAAGATGGACAAACACTGACAGGAAAGATGGCTGCAGATGCCTTTGCGAAGGCATATGCAAAATAAAGCAACATTTCTATACCACGAATGCGTCAAAAAGAGGTTAGAAAAGAGCAAATGGAAAGAACAGACACCAACTCTCACGATGCAATGAAAGTTGACATTGGTTTAGCAGAACTGAAGAAGGCTATCCACCAATTGAAGAAGAAATGTCCCGGGCCAAATGGCATTACGAATGAAATGATCCAACACCTTGGTAATGCATCTATTCGCAAGTTGCTAGACATCTTTAATCTCAGTTGGATCAATGGAGAGGTTCCTCAGAGCTGGAAGGAAGCCAGAATAACTCCTATTCTGAAAAAAGGGAAGAACAAGACGAAAGTGCTGAGCTACCGTCCTATCAGTCTTACAAGCTGCATATGCAAGACCATGGAGCGCATCATCAACCAGCGGTTGCAGTGGTACCTGGAGTCGGAGAACATTATAGTTTCAGAGCAGGCCGGCTTGAGAAGATACAGGAGCACAGAAGATCAAACAACACATCTTGCACAGGTCATAGAGGACACTTTTCAAGCCAAGAAGGTGATGCTAGCTGCCTTTATCAATCTGCAGAAGGCATTTGACAAGGTGTGGAAGGATGGCCTCCTCGTGAAGCTCCGGCGCACAGACATCGGTGGCAACATGTTCCGATGGGCCAAGTCATACATACACAATCGCAGAGCTAGGGTGCTGGTGGATGGACAATCTGGACAGAATGTATTGCTGAGACAAGGGGTGCCTTGTTTGCTGAGACAAGGGGTGCCACAAGGCAGAGTATTATCACCAACTCTGTTCATACTCTTCATTAATAACATTGTAGCAGAGCTGCCCAATGGGATCCAAGCAGCCCTCTATGCAGATGACCGTGTACTCTGGTGAACCGAGGAGTACACAACGACTGCCACGTACAGAATGCAGCTCGCCTTGGACAGAATTACAGCTTGGGCCAGTCGCTGGTGTATTACCATCAACAAAGAAAAATCATCAGCCATGCTATTCTCACTGTCCACCAAAACCAAGGTTAGCAATCTGACACTGGGCGGTACTCCACTCGAGTACGAGGACCATCAGACATACCTGGGAGTCACCGATGACAGAAGATTAATATGGAAGGAGCACATCCAGAATGCAGAGGCAAATGCCAGAAGAAAGCTAAACATCATGAGGAAGCTGGCAGGAACAAAGTGGGGTGCCAATGAAAGGATCCTCAAGACCATCTACCTAGGTGCCGTACGACCACACCTTGAGTATTGATCCAGCTCAACAGCTAAATCTCATCAACACAACCTCGACACAGTACAAAACCAGGCACTGATCATCACTGGTGGAATGAGATCAACACCAATAGAAAAAATGGAGCAGACAGCAGGCATCCCCCCCACTTAGCAAAGGAAGGGAATGCAAAGCACTGATCCAAGCTGCAAAGTTCAAATCGTTCAACAACCCCCCGATGAAGATCAGGCAAGCACAGCTGTCATCAGGAAAACTTAAAAGATCAAGTTTTGTGAAAGAGACAAAAGCACTTCAAAGGAAACACCAAGAAATGTTGCCAGCACAAATAGAAGACCCAAACCACACCCTTAATCCTCCACCCTGGGAAAACAAACTAGAGAGCATAACCATTGACGCGACCTTGGATAAGACTTGCCGTGCCGAGCCGCTGAACAAGCCTGGACCAATGAATGGCACGGAAGATAATGCAGCCCTCATCTCAGGTCCTGGTTCTACAAAATCGAGAACCATTCTCCGTCGCTCAGCCAATGATCTCGTGATCACCCTGGCCATGCAATCTTGAGATAGGCGCATGGTGTCCCGGATAATTCCGGGAGCAGCCTCTGGCACTACCCCACCCTTCCGCCGCACAGGTCAGCATACCCTGCAGGATGGTACAACCACGCGAAAGTGCCGCCATGGCAGCTCTCGCCGCATCCTCAATGAGGGTCAGCTCATTGAAAGTATCTTTGTTAGTCTGGGAAACTAACGGACGAGAATGCCCTTTAGCTTTGCCAGCCAACGGCCTATTCAGCGCCTCTCTCTCCCGACGGAAAGCCGTGGGACCCGGGCATACTGGTGATAGGCAAGCTCCAGAAAATGGTCCCTACTCCTAATCCCTTTCGGGGCCTTCGGTAACGTAAAGTTCGGCTGGACCATACGGTACGCCGCCACCTCCAACATGTCAGAGGTTAACGTATCCAAAGGCAGAGCAGGCATGGCCGAAGAGCCACTGGACAGAGCGCTAGCCGCTCAATCTGACAACCGCTCCATCGCCAGATCGCGCTGATATCCCTGATCTGATGCCAACCCTAGACGGCCGGACATCCATTCAAGGACCTGCACCCATTAAGCCTCGTTGGAAAATGGCGACTCATCCAACAAGGGACTGCCGTTTTCATCTTCTTTCTCGCCCTTGGACGAGCCAGACACCAACGATCCATGCTGAGGACTGCGAACTTGTTTACTAGTGTAAACAATGCCCGCCGACCGTGCACTTGCGGCTCCAGTATCCAGCGACTCGCCGGATACGGACTCACTGTGTTCCATCGGCTCCAGCACGGGAGCCGTGATCACAGCCGCATTACTAACGGTGGCCAACGGAAACCCGACAAAGCCCGTAGCCACCGGAGCCAACGCAACAGGAGGTGCAGGTGTAACACCCTCCGCAGCACTGACCGGACCACCGAATGGTAGTCCTGCACCAGGCTGCATCAACGGGATCGTGGATTGCAGGGATTCAAACATGGCTTTAAACTGGGCTGCCCAGACACCCAAGGCCGAGTCCATCCTCTCATTCAGGCGCTCCTCCAAACGTCTGTTGGCCGCCTGATCTGCCTTGGCCGCCTTGTCCCTCGCGATTCTGTCCAGTCACGCACGCCGATCACAGTCGAACTCCGCCACCAACTCCGACGACCACTTCACGCAAACATTGCACGGACTTCCCACCTTGCACTTCGCGCAAGCTACGCAGTGGTGACCAGCAAATCTCCGTTTCATGAACCGATTGCATTTGGTGCATAAGGTGTCAAGGCCTTTAGCCCTCTGCGAATACAAAGCAAGAATTAAAATGCTGCACATGACATGAATGATGAGCAAATATGCACAAGGACATGATTGTAATCATAGAATTACTTAGAACATTAACTTTCTCTTAAATTAATGATAATCAGGTTTTAAGGCAGGAAATATTTGAAATTTTTTAGAGTGAAAATTAATAAACACGGCTTGGAAAATTAACTAACCGTTAAAATAACCAAGAAAGACATACCGATCGCTACAAACACCTTCATCAATGAAGTGAAGACTAAAGATCGGCACCAACAGAGTGCATAGATACGCCAGACCGAAGGCAAACATAATTCATGGGCGCCGCCATCTTGGCTTAGAGCGCATCCATCTTCAAAGGAACCGAGTCGCAAGAGAAATTACCCGAGTACTCACATAAAGCTTAAACAGTTAAGGGTACCGCGCTGACTCCAACAATGGCTACAATTTAAAACAATGTGCCAATTTAAGGAAATTTCAACCATTCATTACGGCACGAATGTATAAATTCTAGATTGATTTTAGTCAGCAAAATAGACGAATCTGACTGTGATTGGGAATTGACTCGGTACCTGGGGCTATGGTAATTCCCGGACACAGTATGGGCAGGACCAGGAGAGTGCGGAGTTTTAATTGTTTATTTTGAGCTAGACTAGATAATAGACATTATCATAATAGTACATCTGGTAAGTATTATTCGAAGTAGAACCGGCTTTCACAAATTATTAGCCAATAAATTAGCCAACTACACTTTTTCTTAGCCAAATCGTAACCATTTTAGCCAATATTTTGAGATGTCTGTAATCCATGATCACTGTCAGATCACCATTTCAATTGAATTCTATATACTATCATGATCAATACAAGATTATGTTGAACATTTTGAAACCAATTTACCTGGAAGCTGTTGCTGCCGAAGTAAAATTAGTTTCAAAATATTCAACAGCTAACTAATACGGGTGCTTTTAATCTGAGATCTTAGGATTTCTGCGTTTATTTGGTCACAATTAAAACATAATAGAAGTACTTATTGTCTAGTTACTGTACATAAATATTTATCTTAAGATGTTCTTCACAATTAATGTTAATGATTCTCTACTTAGAAAGTAATCATTAACCAAATATTTAGCCAACCCTCATTTTTATTACCCAAATTTCATTTATACTACCATTTGGCAAATGGAGGAATTAAGTTTTAGCTATGTGTATGCAACCCATCTCTAGCTAAGCTCCACCCACGCTTTGCCCGTTTTGGAATCGATCGATCCATGCTCTCTGAATCTCAATTTCTCAGAAGACTGTACAGGTAAGTTGTTGAATATTTTGAAAGTAATTTAACAGGGTGCTGTTGCTGCCTATGGCAGTAACAGCACCCAGTTAAATTACTTTAAAAATATTCAACAGAATGTTTATTAACTAGTAGACATGTTAAAATTTTTACAACAAGTCAACAACACGTAGTCCATCATCAATTAAGTGTTTGTGATGATCTTAGCTATGTCATTCATGACATAATTGATTATGACGTCATCCTACACGCCACATAATTTGTTATGATGTCATACGATTGATGGATAAACTGGAATCCTCCATTGGTGAATTGGTATGTCTGTCCCTGGAATAAGATATTGCATTTGTCAAAATATTTTGTAGCATATCAGTGAGAACTCTCTGAGCACTGAAACGCTTCAATGATAAAGAAATGCAATGTGAAACGGTCCAAAAATTACCATAATAAATTTATGAAACTTAGAAATAATAACTTAATTGAGAAATAAAATTTCAAACTCATTGCAATTTATTTATTAAATTCGTTTAACAAGATCTCATTTGGAGTTTGCTAAAGGTTATTCCAAAAGCGAGCTCATTACCAAACTCATAAAATTTGATGCAAATTCTCAACTTGTTTGAGATCCTCCAACTACACAGCACAGCTCAGAAACAACTTAAAATGTTTTCAAAACAAAATCAAATAATTGAGCCAGTCATTCCAGTGATAAATTTTCATGATTTGTGAGCTGGACATTGATTGATTTGCAATCTGACCTTAAACTAGGCTTGTGCGATTATTGCTTTGAGTGATCACGATCAATTATTTAAAAATAATTGAGCCTAATCATCCTCGGTACACATTACCCAATGTTCAACAATACCATAGCAATGACAAAATCTACAATGTTGTTTAGAAGTGTCCATTTCCCGGCCACAGGTAAAGCTATTTTTTGAAAATGTATCACTGGAATGCCTGGCGTGATGACCACTCATTCCAGTGATACATTTTCAAACAAGAGCGCGGAAGCATACATGCCTAACCTGTAAAGGCATGGATAGTGTGGATTTCCAAAGCAAACTTGGCTTGGTTTGTAACACACATATTCAGTAAGGCCAAACCAGTATACCGAATCAAACATGGACAATTTTACCCAACTGCGGATAGTCTGATCATGAAACTAGCAATGATGCAGATAGTACCCCTGCATAGTATATAACTCTGCTGTAAAATTGTGTTGATATCTGGTGAGCCATTGTTGAAAATGAGTAGTCCATAAAAAACTATTTAAAAAAAACATTAAAAAAAGTTAAAAGTCCAAAACTGTGAAAAAAGTAGTACAAATGGCCCACAATCATATCACTAAAGATGCAGATCATATCCCCGTATTGCATAGAACACTTCTGTAAATTTTCATTGAAATCGGAATGATATAGTTGAGTTACATGATTCTAAACGAAATCACGGATTTCTTTTTTCACGAGAGAGTTGATACTTACCTCCCTAATACTCTTTGATATTGCTAAATATCGGCTTTCACTCAATAAAACACTCAGATTAAAAAAGTAAGGTGCCCCTACTGGGCAGGTAGTCAGAAGTCAGTCAAGCGGATGCCAGTCCTACCACGGCACATGCGCCGACTAGTACTTCCTCTGACTAATTTATTGGCTGACACTATGCAACATTACAAGACCCTGAAGACCGAGCCTCAGTGGGGCGGAGAGGCTGGGTCCGTATTAGGGAGGTAAGTATCAACTCTCGTGAAAAAAGAAATCTGTGATTTCGTTTATTTCACTTCAAGAGTATACTTACCTCCCTAATACTCTTTGATATTGTCAGAATTCGACAGGGAATTCGGCGGGAGGGAGGCGAGGTCAACAGACCAGCTCTTCCCTATGCGCTTTTTTCTGCGTTAAAGGCACTGACACTTCTGAAATTGTGTGGAAACACAATCAGGAAAGATTTGAACATCGGCTAACACAACCGACGGTTGAGAGATGACCATATGTCATATGCGCCCCCCCCCCCCACCCCACTCTTCTTGGGAGGAAGACTGCATGACCTCAATGCCCCATACACTCTCTACGTACAAGTGCCATGTACTATAGGACAAAGAACATATTTTCGTATACTCTCAATAATGAGCCATACATAAAACACGTACCATCACCATATTAATAACGAAGGGTCACATGACAGCACAATTAACAATGAACACCACAAAAACAAGACTGACCTGAGGGTGAGGAGGGGTTAGCATCAACCCCCCAAGAGATTCTCTGTCTTCAACCACCATTGAAGGTGGAGAATTAGAGGCTCCAGCACTGACACATTTGAGTCCAGGGAACCTGTACTCAGAGTCCATTGCGTCATGAGAAATAACTGTATTGGCCGCCTGCGTAAGGCCGCCTGAGGAATGATTGGTTCCAGAGAAACCATCAATCCTAGCATTCTCAGGTAAACTCGTGCCAGGACATGACGACTGTTGCACACTGACTGTATTACTGAGATGAGTATCTGAACTCTCTCCTGAGTAGGATAAACATATCCTATCTCCAGATTGAAGAACATTCCCAGGTAGACAAACTTCTGGGATGGAGTCAGCTCTGATTTTGATTATCCAGCCTAAATCTGTAAGAGTTTTCAAAACTATCTCCAGATTTGCCGATAAACTTTCTCAGTTGTGTGCTTTTCACAGCCAGTCATCTATGTATGTGTGGACTGCTATGCTTTTCCTGCGGAGGTATGCTGTTATCGCAAAAACACCCCTGGTGAACCACCCTGGTGAAGACCTGAGCCGTAGAAATTCCGAAGGGTAACACTCTGTTTTCCCACTGTCTGCTCTGGAATGCAAATCTCAGGAAGCGACGGAAACTCCTCGCTATAGGAATGTGGAAATAAGCATCCTTCAAATCTATTGAAGCTGTCCACATCCCCTTCTCCAATGCAGCCAACACCGATTTCACTGTCTCCATTTTGAAACTGGGTGTGTCTATGAACTTGTTCAATGGCTTGAGGTTGAGAATGGGTCTCCACCCGCCAGTGCTTTTTGCTACTAGGAACACGGTTGAATAGAAGCCTGGACAATCTTGTGCCGGTTGAATTGCTCCTTTTTGTATGAGAAAATGTATCTCTTCCTCTATACACAACAGCTGATCTGGATCCCTTGGAATTTGAGTCCAGATTGGCACCAGAGACAGTCGCGATGGAGGGCCTGTAATCCAGTTGAGATGATACCCGACTGAAAGCCATCGCAAGACAAGTTAACCGTGCCCACTCTTGCTTGTGGTGGGCCAATCGGCACCCCCCCCCCCACTGGACCACCTAGGGAGAGAGGTGGACGTAAGGAGTGCAAGAGTGGCACTGTCTCGTTGGCCAGAAGCACCGGAGTGGTTCTCACCATGATAACCGACCCATCAGGCATGATTACCACCAGATCCTCGCGCGCCACGACCAGCGCCACGTGCACCTCGGTGCACGGGCAGCTGCCTGGCTGGCTGCGCCGGAGGAGCCTGCGCCCCCCCCTCACTGCTGGCCGAATCGCGTGTGGCCGAGGCCGACACTGCGTTGGTGGCTGGCCTCTGACCTGGCCACTGCCACCTCGAGCCTGCAGGGGATGATATGCAGGGGGAGCTGCGCGAACGCGCTCTCTGCGGAGCACCTCAAACTGCTCGCGCAAAGCCCTCTGGTTATTGACCAGAGTGACCATCTCCTGGAGATGCTTGCATCCCTCACCTCCAAAGAGACAAGGACCTGCCATAGGCATATGCAGCAGCCTATTATACAGGTCCTGAGATGGGTACAAGTTGTCAAGTGCAAACCTGCGCCTCGCCCGGACACTCCTGGTCACAGCTCGGGTCAAACAATCCAGAGCCAGGTTGATTCCATCCTGGATGGCTCTCTGGACCGTTACCGGGCTAGGCTGGCGCGACGCAGATGCTGTTACTAACCCCTGTAACAGCTGGGAGACATGAGAAATCGCCGCAATAGACGCTCTCCCACTCTCCTCCTCGTCGCGCAACGCGGTATTGGCTGAACGCAAAGCGTTCGAGCAGTGCTCTCACGTCAGACCGGGAGCCTGGCCGCGTGTCCTCGCCTAAGGCCGCACGGTGATCCACGCTCGGCTTAGGCACCACGCCATATTTCTGATACTCATCAGATACGATGCGGCAACGCCTCGCCACCTCGCGAGGGGCCTTCGCGAGACGTCCATGTGCCATGTGGATGTCTCCGCCGCCGTGAACATATCTACAATATGTTCAGCCAGCGGCAGAGATGGCATTGCGCTCACAGCCGATTTACCTGCCAACCACAGGCGGTGATCCCGCTGGCCGGCCGGCTGTTCCACAGGCAGGTTTGGCCTGACTTATAAGCCACTGACAAGCGTCCGACCAGTCCTCCTCTGTGGCTACCTGCGAGAGCTCTACAAGACGAGGGCCTTCGTCTTCCTCCTGATAAGCAGGCACCAGGCTCCAGCAACAACTGTCCATGGACCACCGGCGCGGCAAGCCGGCTGCCAATGTCCTGGACTGCCCCCTCTAATGGGGCCACCTCTGAATCTTCGAAAACTGGTAAAACCCTAGATAAACCAGATTCAGAGGCGGGGATTATCTGCTCCGAAGCAGATGAAGAGGGCAACAAAGGATTTGGTCCAGGAAGCATGCCACGGAGCAATTCTGGAACCAAATCTTTGATTGTGTATTCATCTCAACACTGAAACCCTCCATATCCACAGAGGACGAGGCCTTCCTCTTACCCTTCTTACCAGGTACCTCTCTCTTAGACCTCTCCTCCTCAGCTACCTTCTCCTTTGCCTGTAATGACAAAATGTCAGACAATAACTCGGCCCCCCCCCACCACTGTTTACATATGTCGCATTTAAGCAACGGTCCACAGGGACTGCACTGGAAACATAAGTGCAGGGCGAATCGGTCCTTCAAACAGCGACCACAGGAGGGACACCCAGGTCTCTGAAACAGGCCAGAGGACGAAGACAATGAGTATTTTAGCTAACAGAATTAGTAACTCAAAACCAAAATAAAAGGAGAGGAAAAGTGGTCATGCAGACCACCTACAAAGATAATAAACCAGCGTTGAGCAAAACTTTAAATGTTAATAAAGTGCAAGGCTGATTATGACGTCATAACTTCAAAAATAAGACGTTAAATCGATCCGAAACAAACATCCAGGTGTAAGGACGAATTGTATTCATTTCCAGAGCATTCTAACTGGAAAGGATAGTGTATACAGACTATACAAACATCAGATATACAATGATAAAATGGCAGCAGATTTTATAAATATTTTCAACTATAATTGAAGTGCCTAATATCATAACTAGAATGCCTGAGTCTTTAGCATAGACAAACCATCCGATCTGATGAACTGGAAGATCCACCAACTCTATGACCTCTTAACTCTCTCCACCTATAAGGGGAAGGAAGTGGACCAAGAGGGCAAAGTGAGAACACCTTCTTCCGAGGCCTCCAACTCACTGGGCATAGATTTTTGGTTAGATAACCTAACAATGTTAGTAGGAAATGGAACCTTGGTGGAGAGAAAAACAAACCTCTGACGATGTGCTGTCCTTTTCAATCACAGATAGATACCTGTGGGCATAAACACATAGAGAGATTAGTATTTCATAGCGCCATTTTGAAAAAAACATTAATTTTAGGCGCTTATCACAATAATCGCGAGTCCCGGAAACACATTACAATGAGACAAACTCGCTAAAATATACTAGAAGTCACCTGATGAATTAGTCCTGGGCCCTCCTCCCGAGACAACACGCCTTTCTGCAGCTCAGACATTATTCGCAAGCGACTTTAGTACTTAGAAACTAGCACAACTTTTCAGAACAAGAGGAAAACTTTTGAGCAAAAAAATTGCATAGCACTCTCAGCCAATAAATTAGCAAAGAGGAAGTACTAGTCGGCGCATGCGCCGTGGTGGGGCTGGCATCTGCCTGACTGACTTCTGACTACCTACCCAAGCACCTTATTTTTTTATCCGAGTGTTTTATTGAGTGAAAGCCGATATTTAGCAATATCAAAGAGTATTAGGGAGGTAAGTATAGTCTTGAAGTGAAAATAAACAACCTTAATCTTTTAATGACGATACCGGCCAACACCGGCCTCTTTAGTGGTCTAGAGGAATGTCAAATTTGGGGACCAAGAGAAGACTAATTTTCAAAAATAGTCTTCTCTTGGCCTGCAAATTGACATTCAAAAAGCAAATATTTTAAATATTTAACTAAAGTGTTAACCCAAAAACCCTGAAAGAAATTCAAAGTCCAAAGCTATGAAAAAGCAGAAATTACCAAAATGAAAATAGTAATGTGTATAGTACTATTGCATAGCATATAATGCTGCTGTAAAATATTGTTGATATCTGGTGAGCCACTGTTCAAGAAAAAATTCACCAGGCAAATATGACGTCCAAAACCATGAAAAAATTGTTAAATTGACGCAAAATGAAATCTATTGTTACGCAACTCACATCCCTGTATAATATAGATCGCTTCTATAAACTTTCATTGAAATTGGATGAGCCATTATTGAGAAATAAGTGGATTTAAAAACCTTAACCAAAAGTGCACTGGCAAAATACATAAAAAAAAGTTCAAGTTCAAAACCGGGGGAAAAAAAAAGTTAAAATCTCCCTAAATTAATTCTTTTCTTATGCAGATCACTTCCCTGTATAGTAGAGATCACTTTTGTAGTTTTATTGAGATCGGATGAGCCATTGTTTAAAACTGAATTGATTTCAAAACCTTGACTAAAAGTGCACAAATGAAGGACACCACCAGAATTAGTAATCCATGTCCTCGCTTTCTGCTTCGCAGGCGAGACAAAAAATAGTTTTCTCTTGTCCTGGAAATGGATATTCACTGACCATAATGTCAATTTTCTTGACCGCTCACATGAAAGAGTAATTAGAAGGTAGGTTTTGAAATATTTTACATGTATGCAGTAGAAATTAATCACGATCATTTGATTATTTAATTTTTAACCATTTAAATTCAAAAATTAAAAACCAATCGTGATTTGCCATTTAATCACGTAATCGCGTTAGCCTACCTTAAACTGCTTAATCGGATATGTTCCATAGATGTAATCTTCCTGTCCACGGACTTTGAGGATATATGTATCTGCCGAGGTTATCTGCTGAGACTTTCTCATCTTGACCGCTCTCTTGTCCAACAGAAGCTGAATCAGTTCATGAGGATAGCTCTCCGCTGGTACCTGTACTGTGGTGTAGTTCTGTGGAATGATAAACGCAGACATACAGGGTTTGTATACCTTTCCGGGATTAAAATTCTGTAACGTTTCATGACCAACATTAAAAAATTCCATGACCTCCAAGAATTAATATCTAGCAAATTTGTGTATGATCTGAACTATTCTGCAAAATATCTGAATATTGCATCTTGCAACAACCCTTGTTTTGATAAGTTGTTCGTATAATTGTCATTGCATAGAGGTGAAAGTGGATATTAATGCCTCAGAGTTCTTTTATTTTGCATGATCATCATTTTCCATGACCTATGATAAAAATGTTGATTTTCCATGACCTATGATAAAAATGCTGATTTTCCATCACTTCGCAGGCCTGGAATTTAAATTTTCAAATTCCATGACTTTCCAGGAGTTCCATGACCAGTACGAACACTGGACATATATCAAAAGAAATATTCCAGATAAAATCTGAGTCTTACACAGTACTATGTCAAGATCACACATGCCCATCAGCTTATGACTGCAAATTCAGCTCCACCAGAACTGCAAACTCCACCACACACACACACCCCACCCGAGTTAGAAATAAGTTACTACGCTCCCAACAAAAACACAAACATGTTAGTTAGAAAGAAATGTTCTGTTGAATATTTTGAACATAAGTGCATTGGATGACATTATATAGGCAGCAATGTTTTGCAATATAATAGACCTTTCCATTTTATCCATCCATCATATGACGTCGGAAAAACTGTGTGATGTGTAGAATGACATCATCATCAATGACATCATGAATGACATAGATAAGTATGTCACAAACGCATAATTGAAGATGGACTATGCGTTGTTGTACGAATTGTATGTCTATACTATCTAACAAGAGGCCCAAGGGCCTGTGGCACTCACTTGGACCATTGGCATTTAAACCATTTGCACTTAAATAGACATGATGGATGATTTTCGGAAAATCCTAGATGGCCACCCAAAAATTAACCAATCAAGACTCATTTAATATGTTGAAGCCTACCGTCTAGGATCGTTCAACCCAAGTTTTGTTGAAGTCGGGTTATTGATTGAAGGAGCACCGTTTTTAAATAGTCCTGGAACTTTCAGAAAATCAGAGAATGCATTCCAAAACATTGACCCATCGATATTCTGACTTCCAGCCAAATTAGGTTGAAATCGGCCCAGCAGTCATCGAGTAGGCTTTTAACCCTCTGGGCCCTACCAAGAATTTACAAAAAAAGTGCTACAAACCCTACAGCCAAAAGCTAGAAACTTGCTTAGAACCCTAGCCTATAAGCGGTAGTGGCGTGATAGCGGCGTAGTGTGACCATGCCAATTATATTGACTATTTTTGGCAAAATAACAGATCACTATATATAAAACTACATATCATTAGAAAGGGCAATAACATTCCTTTAAGTACATATCAAATTTGTATGAATAAAATATATTTTAGTTAGTCAACGTGCCTCTCAAAATGGCCACATCGTGTAGGATAAATACATTGGTCTATTTTTGCAAAGTTTATCGAAGTTGTTTTTCATTTTACAAATGCCATTGATAAATTTAATCACAATGGTATTAAAACTAACAGATACCAAAGTTTCGTGAAGGTTTTCATCCGATAAGATGTGAAAATGACAATTATATTATGTCGTGGTACCGTAAAATTTCGAGAAATTCTGGTCATGATTTTGGGGGGGGGGGGAAGGTCTCATTCAGTGTTGAATAATTCCTTTATACATAACCGAACACATACCAGGGTTTCTCAGCGTTGACAGCGAAATAAATGGCAAATTTTATGCTATGTAGCATTGCTGGGTGCACTCAGCCATTTAAAAAGCGAACATGAATGTTTTACACTAATATTCTATAGCATCAGACATTTTTTCGTAGCGGCGTCCCCAATAAGAACCGTTTATCGTAAAAGATCGTGAGAGAATGAGAGGAATTTGTAGAATTGTACCCGTATCTAATATACAAGTACCAAGCTCATTACCCGTTATTGGCAACACTGTATCACGTGCGGACGATTGATGTGTCTAATTGGTCAGGAATACATGAATATTAATTTTTCCGGCCTAACAGTAACAACAGCATTATCAATAA
Source organism: Chaetoderma sp. LZ-2023a (assembly GCA_034401795.1). Taxonomy (NCBI): domain Eukaryota; kingdom Metazoa; phylum Mollusca; class Caudofoveata; order Chaetodermatida; family Chaetodermatidae; genus Chaetoderma; species Chaetoderma sp. LZ-2023a. The sequence goes on from CM067359.1 coordinate 122,974,913, forward strand.
TAACCGTAAAGAAGCTCGTCAGAAGCTGAGACAAGCAATGTGACTAATAAACAGGGAAACGAGAACATCATTGCATAACAAGATCATGGAGGCTCATGAAAATGACAAGCAGACATTTTTCATGTTGATAGCAAAGCAGCGCATAACTAGTCAAAGAGGGACGCATCAGCTTATCATTGATGGTGAAATATGCAATGATGATGCTGGCATCTTGAGCGGATTCAAGAACCATTTTGGTTCACTTGCCATCCCCCTGGTAGACCAAGCCTTCAATGAAGAGCACAAGAGAATTGTGGAACTTGATGTCCAGATAACTGAAGACGTGTGTAGCAATCATACTACTGGGACAGAATGTGAATCTGTAACTGAAGCAGAGATCTGAAAGATCATTGGAGGATTTAAGAATAACAAATCAGCAGACCCTCATGGGCTAACAGCAGAACACTTAAATCATGCACCAACTGTCGTAACACATTATCTCGTAAAGCTAATGAACTATATAATCAGTACAGGCTACATTCCATCTGGTACGAAGCCAGGAATCTTAACTCCAGGATTAAAGAAGGGTAAGGATGATAAACAGCCAAGCAACTACAGAGGAATAACAGTCCTTTCAATTGTAGGCAAGATCTTAGAAAAAGCAATTTTTCAACGGACAAAGCAACAGCATGATAATGTTCAGTCAAAGCTGCAAAGAGGTTTCACTGAAAGATCATCATCAGTAAACACAGCACTTATTATTTCAGAAGTGATCAATGAAGCTAAAGACAATTATCAGCAGCTCAGTATGGTAACCTTAGATGCGTGCAAAGCATTTGATGTAGCGTGGCATGCGTCCTTACTCCGAAAGATCTACAACATTGGAATTGAAGGATCATTATGGCGAACCATCAAAGAGATTTATACTGATGCTCAATCTTCCGTCAAGATGAATAGAACCCTCTCAGACCCATTTGTGATATGCCACGGTGGAATTCTCTCAACAATCCATTACAAACTCTTCAATAACAACCTCAAAATAATTGAAGATGTGAATATTGGTGCTAAAATTGGGCACATTAACTGCAGTGCACCAACATGCGCGGATGACATAGCCCTATTAGCTCAGGACACTGATCACCTACAGAAGCTCCTAAACATAGTTCATCAATACACATCTCAAGAGCGCTACACTATAAACCCTGGAAAAAGTGCATTGATTTCTCTAAACAAGCGAACTAAACCTGCTCCAGTTATTCATCTAGGAGACAGACAGATCCTTGAATCTAAATGTGAAACTCACTTAGGTATAGAATGGTCAACAAATGGGAAAGGCAATGTAGAAAAACGCATTCAAGCAACAAGAAGAACAGTCTATTCACTGTCTGTCACACTTTACTCCCAAACTGTTGTGTAGAATTCAAAGACATTTATTTCTTTGGGTTGGGGAAGGGGTTAAAAGGTCAAGAAATTTATTGTAGGCAGAGATTGGAGTCTTCCAGATTTATCTAGATTTCTGGATTTTTCATAGACCAGTCTCGCACACCAGTTGACACCCTCTCCATTAATTGAAATTAAGCCAAATGAGCCACTACATTTAGATAGGACTAGTGATTACTAGATTCTACTTTAGCCCTTCAAAATTTCTTTACAGACAAAGGGAAGACTATTTTTGGAATTTTACAACTGGAATGACTGGCTCAATTACCGAGCCAGTCATTCTAGTGGTAAGTTTTCAAAAAGTCTTGTTCTGCTAATCAAGACTTCTTAAGATCACAGCAGAGACATTCTTTGGCCACCATGACCATTAAAGGGTTGACAAATGAAATTGTTACCATTGGGCTGGTCATTGTACTAACCCTGGTCAATTTCTACTAGCCTCTGGCTCATGTTAATTTTAACTCCTGCTCTCACAGATCACTTCCCCTGATGACATCCAGATTTTTCACAACAATCCACTCCAGTCTCTGTGTAATGAAACTAATTCAAACAAATTTGGTATGTGATCATGGAGTGCAGAGGATATGCCCCCTGGGATGGGATGGGTAGAGGTCAAAGTGGTGAGCATGGGGATTTGCAATAATGCATCATCGACCAAGCAATCTAGTTATCACTTACTTACCATCATTGTCGAAGACTTGATGCGTGATAGATAACATTATGAACAGGAGTAATCAAAGATTGTAAACCACCGCCGAGACAACCTTACCATTTTTGTCATATCCAAATTTGTTAAATCTTTAAGTATGATCACACAAATCAAAGCCAAAGTCGGGAAGCCCTTGTTTATGTTATGTTGGTTTGTTGTGTTAAAATTTCTAATGAATCGGATCAGTAGCTTTTTAGATGCAATACCGGATGCATGCACACACATAATACCCTCTTTCCCCGTAGGGCAAGGGTAATAATCCAGGAATGAATAGCAATAAAGATCAAAAGTACCTGCAATCTAAAGAAACAATCTGTTGAGTACATTTTGACAAATTTAATTGGACTCTATTGTCCAAAACAGCACCAGTTTCCAATCAAATTGGACTCGATATATTCAACAATTCTACTTTACATAGTCCAGTCTGATTACCTAAGATGAGATTCTCTCTCTCCCTCTCACTTCGAGTAAACTTTATTTGATATTTACACTGATAGCTTACAAATAATACAGTATTCAACCTTTTAACACGCAAGCTTTACCACTGGAACATGTCACCTAATGCAGCAACATATTCCAGTCCAATCGATCTCAAAATATTCAACAATTTAATCACCAGTCCTACTAAGTAATATGACACTCTTACATAGAAGAAACTGTATTTGATATACATGTAGTTTACAATGGCAGCTTATACAATAAGTGATTCGAAATAAAATGCTACAGTAGATTTACATCAAGCGCATCAGATTTAACGCTTACCACTCTGATGTCAATATTCTACCTTTTAATGTGCCAATAGCCTGGAAAACTGGTACTGTTCTACTTCTACTAATAGAAACTGGTGTACATTTTTCAACAATTTGGGTTTGGTAGATGATTAAAAAAAGCATCCGCTTTTGTTTCTACGAAAATTCTTAATACTTACCAGATGTACTATTATGAAAATGTCTATTATCTAGTCTAGCTCAAAATAAACAATTAAAAACTCTGCCTTCTCCTGGTCCTGCCCATACTGTGTCCGGGAATTACCATAGCCTCAGGTACCGAGTCAATTCCCAATCACAGTCAGATTTGTCTTATGTTTGCCTTGACAAACAGCGAAAGCAGCTCAGCCTCACCTCAGCGGGTGGTTGAGACAGGGCCATAGTACATCTGGTAAGTATTAAGAATTCTCGTAGACACAAAAGCGGATGCTTTTTTTATTCTACTTCGAATAATACTTACCAGATGTACTATTATGATAAACTCCGGACTTCGACAGCCAAGAAATACCGGTGGGAGGAGGTGAGGCTCGAACCAGCACCCTTCTACCATCCGACAGAGAAGGTTGTGAAGAGACTAGAACCCTGGCATACGCTTGGGTTCCGCTATCTGACTCATAAAGTGCTAAACTTCCATGGTCTAGACCGCGTTTCCGCCCCCCTCATTTGTCCGCACAAATTCCACAGGGCTGTCAAAAAGGGGAGCAACACCCACCAGACCCGTGTCAGCCCCAAGTCTCAGCTAGGGCAGTCCAGTAGAGTGCAAAGAAGTTACCACAACTTCTAATTTTGAAAAACACTATCGGTATATCGAATAGATTTTCAAATTGGAATGAGTCTAATGTCTGTTGAAAGAATAAGATACTCTTGGCCAGACTATTTACTTATTCAGTCCGTAAATCGACTGTAAGTAAACTAATATTAGTCATTTAATTAATGAAAACACTCACAATTTTGAGTGCTTGGTCTTTTCTTGTTCATCACAGGAGCTTGGCCCAATCCATGGTCATCCTCGGATCATGGGCATAGCCATTGTTCAGTGCAGGTGGAAGAACCCTGCGATGTGTGCGAAATAGTGGTCGGATGTGGCTTTAGTTAATATTCGATAAATTGGTGACGGCTACCGGATTAAGTGCGCTGGAGATGTCGCGAAGGTAGAAATCAGTGAATGACGACTCGGCATGCCATTGTGCTACAGACATCACCTCCTCTAATGAGACACCCGTATAAAGGGCCGATGCTGCTGCTAGTGCTCGGACCTAATGGGCATTCGCACGATCAATCTGCTTTCCTGTAGCGATTTTGTGCGACATCTGAATAGCATCGACTATCCAATGGGAAATGGTATCTTTCGAGGCGCGCAAATGAGGAGCTTTGAGACATAACCACAGAGATTTTGGGTCATCTCTCCACTCCTCAGTATGTTTCTTATACATTTTCAGACATCTGACAGGACACCAAGCAGAAGAGTTTGGGTCATGTCTAATTAAATTTGGCAAATTGATCGGCTGTCCTGGATATTTAAGTGACTGATTCTTTGACAGGAAACAAAGACGTGGAAGTAGTCTTACACCTTCACCCGTGACGACAAAACGGTCTTGTTCGGCAGAAAGTGCATGCATTTTGCTTCTCCTTCTCGCCGACGCTGCTGCAACCAAGAAAACTGATTTAATAGTTAACAGTTTAATATCTATAGATCTAATTGGTTCAAAGGGAGCATGCCCTAAAACCTGTAGAACAAGAGATAGATTCCATGCTGGGATAGGAATTGGCTGTCTAGGTCGCAAATTGCTCATTCCTTTAATAACTTCATTTAAAGTGTCATTCTCCCCTCCTTCAATGGCCAGACTGGGAATGACTGAAGCTAATGCAGACTTAAATGATGCTAGGGTTGAAGGTACAAGTTTGTCAACTTCGTATAAATGACAGATAAAATCTGCTACGTGTTGAACAGATACAGAAAAGGGATCAATATCTCTTCCCTTACACCACTCTGCAAACTTGTTGATTCTATAATTATGTTCTTGTGGTGGACCCTCTTCTGGCTGAAGCGGCAAACTTTGCTGCTTGCTCAGAAAAGCCACCCTCAATTGCACGCTGCTTGATAACATCCATGCAGTCAATTTGAACATTTCCGGTCTGTCGTGGAGATACAGACCCTTGTTCTGAGAGATTAGATCTCTTCTGTCTGGAGGAGGGATTGGATTGCTGACCAGAAGGTCCAGCAGATCCGTAAACCATGATCGGCCTGGCCAATGAGGGGCGATCAGAAGTACTTGGCACACACCCTCTCTTATCTTTGCCAGAACTTTTGGGATGAGAATCGTTGGAGGATACGCATACACGTACATTCCCTTCAAACTTATCACCAGTGCGTCTACTGCTAAGGCTAGCGGGTCCGGGATAGGTGACACGTATGTGATCATCTTTGCACTTTGTTTCATCGCAAATAGATCCACATTTGGCTTGCCCCAATGTTTGAATAGAACCTCCGCTACCGATTGGTTGAGCTGCCATTCCGTCGGATGACAAACTGTCCGACTGAGAGCATCTGCTAGGATGTTTAATCTTCCTGGAATGTGCTGCCCGAAGAATAATATTCCTCTCTTGGGTCCAACACCAGAAGGTTCCAAATCATCATACACAACTCTGGTGATCTTGTCCCGCCCTGGCGGTTCAAATAAGACACCACTGTTGAGTTGTCTGTCCTGACTACAACAATCTTGTCTCGGATTAATCTCTCGAATTTTCGAAGTGCTAATGCCACCGCTAATAATTCGAGAACATTGATATGTTTCTGCGCATTGATCCGATCCCATTCCCCTGACACTGACTGATCATCCAATACCGCTCCTCAACTCGTCGCCGACGCATGTGAAGATGGACATCTGCGGTTGAGGAGGTTGTAGAGGAACACCTCGCAGGAGATTCTGTTCTGATAACCACCACTAAAGGTGGAATATCAATGGTTCTTTTACTGGAATTCTCAGAGATAACGGATCCGTTCTCTGAGACCAGAATGACATTAGATACATCTGAATCGGCCTGTGCTTGAGTGCCGCATATGGAACCACTTTCTCTAGAGATACTAGTAAACCCAGTATTCTGAGAAATTGGCGCAGCGTCAGAAAGGCTACTAGAGAAACTGACTCCAGTACCGCAATCAAACTCTTGGCTCTGCTCTCCGCCAGAAAAGCTACGCCATCACTGAGATTGAAAAAAATTCCCAGATGAACAAACTCCTGGGATGGAGTCAATTCTGATTTCTCGAGATTCACAATCCATCATAGGTCCTTTAGTAAGGCTAGGACTACCTGAAGATTGTTGCACAGTGACTGGATTCCCCGCCTTCAGCAGCCAGTCGTCTATGTACATGTAAGTGTGAACAGCTATGTTTCATCTGCGAAGATAAGTAGTCATGGGGAGAACTATTTTGGTGAAGACCCTCGGGGCTGTGGTCAGACCGAATGGAAGCGCACTGAATTCCCAAACATTGTCTTGAAATGCAAAGCGAAGGTATTTCTGAAAAGGAACTGACATTGGAATATGAAAATATGCATCCTTCAGATCTATCGATACTGCCCACATGCCTTTTCTCAGCCCGGTCATCACCGCTGCTACAGTCTCCATCTGAAACTTTGGAGAAAGAATAAATTTGTTCAACGGTTTGAGATTGAGAATTGGTCTCCAACCTCCGGTACGTTTCGGAACGAGGAACATCATCGAATAGAAGCCTAGGGAGGACCGATTGCGGACTAGATGAATCACGTTCTTCTGCTGAAGATCTTTGATTTCTGAGCAAATGGCATCTAGACGATCGGATTCCCTTGGAACGGGAGTCCAAACTGGAGTCGATGTTAACGGAACTAACGATCGACGGATGAGCCAGTCCGGTTCGTAGCCGTTTCTTAACCACTGACAGACTAAACAATCCTGCACGACCAGTTCCCATTGGCTTGAGAACACTCCGATGGTAGGAATCTGCACAAAGCTGGCGGTCGATATTGCACGATAAGACGCTAATTCGCTTAGGTGAAGATTCTCGACTCCCTTTGTTCCCGACGTCACCGGAACGGATCCCGCCGGAAACCCATCAGAACCGTCCTCCATGGCCACCCTCGGTTTCTTGGAATATGATGGTCCGGGACCACCACCACGGCTATCCTTACGATAACCGCCATTACCCGAACCGCCACCCTTCCTGTCCTCCTCATACGGCCTCTTATTAGAGGACTTGTATGAGGATGAACGGCCAGGTCCCTGTGATCCTGATGCCCGATGGGCATTACGGCCAGGCGAACGGAAGGGCGGCTCTGGCGCTGCCTCTGCTGCTCTTGCCGATGCTGCTTATAGGACTGCTGAGGCTGAGTCCTCTTCGTCGACTTCCATAACTTGCCGACTACTTCCTGCTCTGTGACCATTGACGCGACCTTGGATAAGGCTTGTCGTGCCGAGCTGCCGCACAAGCCTGGACCAATGAAAGGCGCAGAAGATAACGCAGCCCTCATCTTAGGTCCCGGTTCTACACAATCGAGAACCATTGACCTTCGCTCCGCCAATGATCTGGTGATCACCCTGGCCAGGCAATCTTGGGACAAGCGCATGGTGTCCCGGACAACTCCGGGAGCAGCCTCTGGCACTTCCCCACCATCCGCCACGCAGGTCAGCATACCCTGCAGGACGGTACAGCCGGGCGAGAGTGCAGCCATACAGTATCTGCCCTCGCCGCATCCTCAATGAGTGTTAACTCATTAAAAGCCTGGGAAACTAAGGGACGAGAACGACCCTTCGATTTACCAGCCAACGGCCTAATCAATGCCTCTCTCTCCCCGACGGAAAGCCGTGGAACCCGGGCATATTGATGATAGGCCTGCTCTGGAAAGCGGACCCTACTCCTAATCCCATTTGGGGCCTTGGGCAATGAATAATCTGGCTGAATCAGACGATACGCCACAACTTCCAATATGTCAGAAGTCTGCGTGTCCAAGGGGAGTGTCGGCATGGCTGAAGAGCCACTTGACAGAGTGCTAGCCGCTCGCTCTGACATCCGCTCCATCGCCGGATCGCGCCGAGACCCTTGATCCGATGCCAACCCGAGACGGTCGGACATCCAGCCAAGGACCTGCACCCATTCAGCTTCGGTGCAGAATGAGGATTCATCCATCAATGGACTACCATTCTCATCTTCCTTCTCACCCTTAGATGAGTAGGCCACCGACGACCCATGCTGAGAACCATGGACCCCACTCCTTCCAACATGAAGTGAGTCCATAGCCCGACTACTTGCGGCACCAGTATCCAGCGAATCGCCAGACACGGATTCACCGCAGACCATCGACTCCAGCACGGGAGCCGGGACTACAGCCGCTTTTACCACGGCAGACAACAAAACTCCGAGAGGAGCCGCACCTACCGCCGCCGGGATGCCGACAGGAACCGAAAAACACGGCTCCACCGACAACGCGGGTTGAGCGAAGTCTGGGTGAAATATGCCCGACGGAACGTTGACATCACCACGCGGCTGGCAGACCCGTACAAAACCCAAGGGAGACCTTGGGACGTACTCGGTTCTACCACTAATGAAGGATCCGGCATGCCGGAATCTTCCATAAGCAGATCTTCCTCCTCCGCTGTCGGCTTTTGAGCCAAGACCGGAGGAAGGACAGGTGCTTGTCCCTCCACAGAACTGGCCGGACCACCGATATGTTGCCCTGCACCAGCCTGCATCGCTGGGACCGTGGACTGAAAGGACTCAAACCTTGCCTTGAACTGGGCCGCCCATACACACAATGCTGATTCCATACACTCATTCAGACGCTCTTCAAGACCTTTTACTGACGCCTGATCCAGCTTGGCCGCCTTATCCCTCGCGATCCTCTCCAAACGCGCATGTCGATCACGATCGAACTCCGCCACCAACTCCGACGACCACTTCGCACACACATTACAAGGACTTCCAACCTTGCACTTCACGCAAGCCACACAGTGATGACCAGAGTACTTGCGCTTCATGAACCGATTACACTTCTGACACAGCGTGTCCTGGTTTTTGGCCTTCTGCGAACACAGAGTAAAAATTAAAACGCTGCACATACGATGACGAGCAACACGCACAATTTACTTGATTGTAATTCAAAATTACTTAGAAAACATTAACTTTCTCTTAAATTAATGATAATCAAGTCTTTAGGCAGGAAATATTTGAAACTTTTTAGAGTGAAATTTATAAACACGACTTGGTAATTAACTAATGTTAATAGAGCCAAGAAATAAATGCTGATCGCTACAAACACTCTTGACAATGAAGCGAAAGCTAAAAATCGGCATCAAAACGAGTGCATAGACACGCGAAGCCAAAACAAAACGTTAATCATGGGCGCCGCCATCTTGGCTACAGGCGCATCCATCTTGGAAGGAACCGAGTCGCAAGAGAAATTAACCGAGTACCCGGATAAGATTAAATAGTTAACGGGTACCGGAGCGACTCCAACAATGGCTACCATTTTAAAACAATGTGCCAATTTAAGAAAATTTCAAACAGTCATTATGGCACGAATGTACAAATTCTAGATTGATACAACCTGCCCCTGTGATGATTTTCCTTTTCATTCCATGAAGACACCATTAGAAACTCTAACCACACACGTGGAACGCAAAAATTTGACTTAAATTGAGCTGACAAAAAATGCGACTTTCAAGTCAAGCAAAATAGACGAATCTGACTGTGATTGGGAATTGACTCGGTACCTGGGGCTATGTTAATTCCCGGACACTGTATGGGCAGGACCAGGAGAGTGCAGCGTTTGTAATTGTTTATTTTGAGCTAGACTAGATAATAGACATTATCATAATAGTACATCTGGTAAGTATTATTCGAAGTAGAAGTTGCTATCACCGACAGCAACATCTTCCACTAAACCTGTTGAGAAAAGAACACCAGTTCTTTTAACTCAATTTGAAAATTTATAATTTTGACATGAAATGGTAGGGGTTAATAAAATAGTGCAAAAGATAGAATTACAGAATCATCATTTTCATGAAATCTCAACCTGATCACTGTCCTATTCGCCATATTATCCTGAAGAAAAAAAGAAGAGAAACGTTTACAAGATGAAAGAACAATAGAAAACGGAAATAAAACTGGAACAGTCAACAAAGGTGATTTCAAATGGCATAACAAGCCAATATGTCTCATGACTGTCCTTACTTTAATAATGCATGTTACAGGCCCATATTGACCCAGTAGCAGCCCTGTAACGTGCGTTATCAGGATAGATGATTAAGGAACAAAAATTAGACCGTAGAAACACGCCAATATCTCCCTAGAAGCTAAATGACGGGTGTGAGATAATGGTATTAATGGGCAAGCTATGTAAGGATGCACACTTTAAAGCTTTTAGGCGTCAGTGTAGATATTCAGCTGTATGTAATACTTTATCGAACAAAATTATAAATTAGGTTAGACATTCTCACTAAGCGATTCCGGCCGTCAGGGAATCGAGTACTCGGTTAAATAAAGGAATCGACACGCTATCGTCGGCGATTTTACGCTAGGAATTTCATTCACAGAAAACTATTTATATTTTCCCATAGAAATTTGTAAACAAACTGATTTGACCAATCAACAGTGGATCTATAAAATTCAATCATCTGACGTAATGTAATGCTAAGTTTGATTGGATAAAACGCCTGTAATACTTGTGTATTTAGCGATCGAAAACTGGTGCGCTTAAAGCCATCCAGACGGTGCGTAGGACTCCACGTCCAATTAGTGAAAGCCGTCCAGATGGCTCGTAGGTTTATTTGTACGCTTTTTGCGCGCCGTCCAGACGGCTCGTAGGTTCCTTAGGGTTAAGTGATTTCCAGAAATTTTCAGAAAATCCAAGATGGCGACTGGAAAAATTGCCAAACCAAAATTCTGTATACAAGTCCTGAAACCTACCAGCCTAGTATCCTCCCACCCAAGTCTAGTTCAAATTGCTCAAGCAGTAAATGAGTAGCGTTTTAAACGATTTCCTGTAATTTTTTGGAAAATTCAAGATGGCCACCGGAAAAATAGACCAATCAAATTTCTGTATACAAGTTCTGAAGCCTACTCCCATAGGGCCCTTCCAGCCAAATTAGGTTGAAATCAGCCCAATGTTACCAAGTAGGCATTTAGGTGATTTCCAGAAATTTTCAGAAAATCCAAGATGGTTGCCAGAAAAATTTATCAATCAAAATTCTGTATACAAGTTCTGAAACATACCAGCATACTATCCTCCCGGCTAACCCTGGTTGAAATTGTCCAAGCAGTTAATGAGGAGTAGCGTTTTAAACGATTTCCCGCAATTTTTCAGAAAATTCAAGATGGCCGATGAAAAAATTTACCAATCAAAATTCTGTATACAAGTTCTGAAGCATACCCCCATAAGGTCCTTCCGGCCAAATTAGGTTGAAATCCGCCAAGTGGTTAATGAGGAGTAGCGCTTTTAAGCAAAAGTTGACGAATGGACGGATGGATGGCGGACGGGTGCCATGCCACTTGGCCATTAGGTGAGCTAATAAATATTCTGATGAATCTTTTGTACATAATTTGACTGGGCTCTGTTGCTACATTTCCCCTTCTAATTTTTTTCCAGCTTATCTGTATAGTTTTCTGGAAACTGATAGTCAGGGAGGGTGTTCAGGGATCGATCGATGCCAACATAAGCGAGGTTTAGGTGGAGCTTAGAGGTGGACGGGGCTTGGCAAAAATGGGAAAGATGTTTGAAATATTCAACAGTATGTTTAATTTTATTTTGAAAATATGTTAATTTATTTCCGAGCGGCACTGTAAGGACTTAGAGGAATTCTTATAACGGTTCTTTTGAGGGCATATACCCCAAAAATCCTGCTTGGGACCCCCCAAAAGTAGCATCAGAGGGACCACTGTAAATCTTCTATGATTGTGATATACCAAGTAGTTTATAGGACTTTGCACAAAAATACCTACACTACCTAGCATGTGACCAGCATAATTTATAGTCATGGTACACTCTAATTTTAGCATGGATGAGAAATACTGCTTGGGAACACCAGATTTCAGCTTGGTACATGTACCCTCAAATTTCAGCTGGGCGAACCTCAGATTTCAGCAGGGGACCACGAGATTTCAGCCGAGGAATCCCAGATTTCAGGGTGTGCGGTCCCTGGGCATTCCAAAAGTTATTTCCTATAAGGGTCCTTTTGAGGACTTACATCTGCATCTTCAAGTGTAACAATGATGACATAAGCACTGTTTGATAGACGGTTCTGTAGGTGTTCAGGTAAGGTTGACACGTTCCGTAGTCCAGGTGGATGAAGGTATAAAAGTTTGTTCTCCTGACCCTGCAAGAAAAGATTATTAGACTGTTATTAGATTTCAACTGCTAGAACATGTACTTAACCCTTTAAAACTCATAGCAGCCAAAAACGGCTTTTGCAGTGGTCTTGAGAAATGTCTATTTGTAGTCCAAGACAAGACTATTTTTGAAAATTTTGCACTGGAATGACTGGCTCGATAACCGAGACAGTCATTGTAGTTGTAAATTTTCTAAAATAATCTTCTCTTGGTCTGCAAATGGGCATTTTCTATGAAAAAATATAAATCTTGAACAAATTTGAGAGTTAAAGGGCTAAATAAGCAAGCTAAGAAACCTAACGCCTTTCAATGTTAACAATTTCACCCTCAAATTTGTTTTAAAAATTTCACTTTTCTCATAGAAAATGTCAATTTGCAGATCAAGTGAAGACTATTTTTGAAAATTTATCACTGGAATGACTGGCTCTGTTATCGAGCTAGTCATTCCAGTGATACATTTTCAAAAATACTTTTCTCTTGGTCTGCAAATGCACAAGTTGTTTGTGGTTGATATGAATGTTAAAGGGTTAAGTGTCTGCTTGGTGAATTTCTGCAGACACTTTCCCCGGGGTCTAACACTGGATCTGCTGAATATTTTTACAACAATTTGACTGCAAGTTGTTGGTGGCTTCAGTAGGTCCAGGGTTATTGCCCATTGAAATTATTATTTGGTAGCTATTAGCAGCGAGGCAGTTAAAGAACACAATCAGAAACGTCAATGAATGCCAAATAATGCGTTTCTATAATTTTAATTAATTAAAATATATTATTTGCATATTTTCGAATTCCTAAATAGTAAATTTTGCCAGGGAAAATCATTTTTATCAATGTCCGTGAGAGTCACGGAGTGTGGTTATCATGTGAATGATAGTTGTGGTATATTAAACGAAATCTAGGATTTCTTTTTTCACGAGAGAGTTGATACTTACCTCCCTAATACTTTTGATATTGCTAAATATTGGCGTTCACTCAATAAAACACTCAGATTAAAAACAGTTAGGTGCCCCTACTGGGCAGGTAGACAGAGGTAGTCAGGCGGATGCCGGCCCCACCACCGCGCATGCGCCGACTACTACTTCCTCTGACTAATTTATTGGCTGACACACATGCAACTACTAAGAGCCTGAAGACCGAGCCTCTGTGGGGTGGAGAGGCCGGGTCCGTATCTAGGGAGGTAAGTATCAACTCTCTCGTGAAAAAAGAAATCCTAGATTTCGTTTATTTCACATCAAGAGTATACTTACCTCCCTAATACTTTTGATATTGCCAGAATTCGAAAGTGAATCTGGCGGGAGGGAGGCGAGGTCAAAAGACCAGCTCTTCCCTATACGCTTTCACGCGTTTACGGCACTTAAAAACGTCTGAAACTGTGTGAGAACACAGTCAGGATTTGACAAACCATCGGATAACACAACCGATGCATGAGAGATGACCGAATGTCATATGCGCTCCCCCCCCCCTCCTGGGAGGAAGACTAGATGACCTCAATGTCCTATACGCTCTCTACGTACTAGTGCCACGTACTACAGGACAGAGACGAAAGTACTCCATTTTCGTATACTCTCTATGAACCACAATCCACACAAACCATCACCATATTCATAATAACGGGTAACGTGACAATACATTTAACAATGAACAACACATAAACAAGACTGACCTTGTTGAACTTGGAAGCTGTCATCACGTTCCCAGTAGAGAAGCCTGATGCAGTCCCGACAAGTGGTTGTTACCATTACTTAAATGTGATGTATATAAGCAACGAGGAAACGCTCCTCATAAAACATACAGGAGATTATTGTTTCAAAATCGACAAGGCGAGAGGATTTGAGGTGTCACGGAGGTAATGGTCTGTAAAACTTGACTCACAGTGCCACTGAGCCACGGACATAATGGGGTTCAATATATGACAACCATAACGCTGACTGGTCGGTACGCCACTCCGAAGTACGCTGTTTGTACCGGAGCAGCGCCCGTACGGGGCACCATACATTAGAATTAGGATCATATCTAGTTAAAGATGGCAAAAAAATAGGTTGACCTGGATATTTCAAAGACTGATTCTTAGCCAAGAAATTAATCCTAGGTAGAAGCTTAAGGCCTTCCCCTGTAACCACAAAACGGTCATCCTCGGCTGATAAGGCGTGAATCTCACTCCTACGTCTTGCCGAGGCCGCAGCAATTAAAAACACAGTTTTAAGAGTCAACAATTTCATAGAAATGGAAATAAGTGGTTCAAAAGGCTTATCTCCTAGTACCTGAAGCACCAGAGATAAACTCCAAACTGGAATCAGTGGTGGATTCCTTGGTCTTAGATTGCCCATGCCTTTAATTAATACATTTAATGTACTTACTTCATCACTTCCCCTCTTAGCCAAGCAAGGAATAACAGTCATTAAAGCTGACTTATAACCAGCAATAGAGTTAGGCTTGAGGCTATAGGCATCATATAGGTGACAGAGGAAATCAGCTACTACCTGAATAGATGAATCCATTGGATCAATACATCTTTTTGAGCACCACTCTGCAAATCTGTTGATTTTATAGTTATATGCTCTGGAGGTTGGCCCCCTCCTGGCTTTGGCCATAAACATGGCCGCTTGCTCAGAAAAGCCCTCCTTAATTCTAGATTCCTTGACAACATCCACGCAGTCAATCGGAACATTGACGGATTGTCGTGAAGGGCCTTGCTCTGGAAGATAAGGTCGTCCATCAGAGGCAGAGGAACCGGACTACAGACCAGAAGGTCCAGCAGATCCGTATACAACGATCGGCTTGGCCAATCCGGGGCGATCAGAAGCACTTGGCACTCCTGCTGCCTGATTTTCTGAAGCACCTTTGGAATCAGGATTGCTGGAGGGAATGCGTATGCATACATTTCCGCCCAGCTGATAGCTAACGCATCTGTTGCGAAAGCGCTTGGGTCTGGAATCGGAGAGACGTACGTCGTCATCTTCGCATTCTTCTTCGTTGCGAACAAATCGATGTTGGGCTTCCCCCAATGGTCGAACAGACGATCCGCCACACATTGATTTAGTTGCCATTCCGTGGGTAAAATACTCATCCTTCGGCTCAATGAGTCTGCTAGCAGATTTAGCCTTCCCGGAATATGAACTGCTCTCAAGGTAATCCTGTGATCCAGGCACCAACAAAGCAGTTTCCAAGTCATCATACAGAGACTGGGCGACTTCGTTCCGCCCTGGCGGTTTATGTAAGTCACTACTGTTGAGTTGTCTGAACGAATAAGAACAATCTTGCCCTGAACTTTCTGTAAGAAATGTTCCAGGCCCAGGACTACTGCTCTTAGCTCCAGTAGATTGATATGTTCCTTTGACTGATCCAGATCCCAAAGCCCTGATATTGTGGACTCTTCCAGACAAGCTCCCCACCCCTCCATCGATGCATCTGTATACACAGTCACCTGAGGGTGGGGAGGGGTTAGCAAAACCCCCAGCAAGAGATTCTCTATATTCAACCACCATTGCAGGTGGTGAATTAGAGGTGCCAACACTGACACGTTCGAGTCCAGCGAACCTGAACTCTGGGTCCACTGTGTCATGAGAAACAACTGGATCGGGCGCCTGCGTAAGGCCGCCTGCGGAATGACTGGTTCCAATGAAACCATCAAACCCAGCATTCTCAAGTAAACCCGTGCCAGGACATGACGACTGTCGCACACCGACTGTATTAAGGAGATGAGTCTCTGAACCCTCTCCTGAGTAGGATAAACATATCCCGTCTCCAGATCGAAGAACATGCCTAGGTAAACAAACTTCTGGGATGGAGTCAGCTCTGATTTTTGGAAATTGATTATCCAGCCCAAGTCCGTGAGAGTTTTCAAAACAATCTCCAGATTGGCCGATAACGTTTCCTGGGTGTGTGCTTTTAACAGCCAGTCGTCTATGTACGTGTGGACTGCTATGCTTCTCCTGCGGAGGTATGCCGTGATCGCGAGAACCACACGGGTGAAGACCCGAGGAGCCGTGGAAATTCCGAAGGGTAATACCCTGAATTCCCACTGTCTGCCCTGGAATGCAAATCTCAGGAAGCGACGGAAACTCCTCTCTATGGGAATGTGGAAATAAGCATCCTTCAAATCTATTGAAGCTGTCCACATTCCCTGCTCAAACCCCGCCAACACCGAGCGCACAGTCTCCATCTTGAAACTGGGCGTCTCTATGAACTTGTTCAATGGCTTGAGGTTGAGAATCGGCCTCCACCCTCCGGTGTTTTTTGTTACTAAGAACACGGTTGAATAGAAGCCCGGGCACCTCTGCGCCGGCTGAATAGCTCCTTTTTGTATGAGGGGATTTATCTCCTCCTCGATACACAACCTGTGATCTGGATCTCTCGGAATCGGAGTCCAGATCGGCACGAGAGACAGTCGCGATGGCGGGCCTGTCATCCAATCGGGATGATAGCCGACAGAAAGCCATCGCAAGACTAAACGGTCCTGAGTCAACCGCTTGCATCCCTCACCTCCAAAGAGACCAGGACCTGTCATAGGCGTACGCAGTAGCCTATTGTACAGGTCCTGGGACGCGCACAGATTGTCCAAGGCAAACGTGCGCCTCGCCCGGACACTCCTGGTCACCGCCCGCGTCAAGCAGTCCAGAGCCAGGTTGATACCATCCTGGATGGCTCTCTGGACTGTGACCGGGTTTGGTTGGCGCGATGCGGATGCCGTTACCACCCCCTGTAACAGCTGGGAGACGTGGGACAGAGCAGCAATCGACGCTCTCCCACTCTCCTCCGCATCACGCAGCGCGGCATTTGCCGAACGCAACGCGTTCGAGCACAGGACACCCGTGTCAGAACGGGAGCCTGGCCGCGCATCTTCGCCCAAAGCCGCGCGGTCATCGACGCTTGGCTTGGGCACCACACCGTACCGCTGGTAGTCCAGGGGCACGATGCGGCAACGCCTGGCCACCTCGCGAGGGGCCTTCGCGAGACGCCCATTCGCCGTAATGGACGTCTCCGCCGCCTCGAACATGTCCACGACATGCTCAGCCAGCGGCAGAGATGGCATAGCGTTTGCAGTCGGCTTACCAGCTAACCACGGCCTGTGATCTCGCTGGCTAGCCGACTGCTCCACGGGCAGGTCTGGCCGAACACTCACCAGCCACTAGCAAGCGTCCGACCAATCCTCCTTCGTGGCTAGCTGCGAGCGCTCTACAAGACGGGGGCATTCGTCTTCCTCCTGAGCGCACGCAGCAGAGCTTGATGGCGGGTATGCTGATACCGCTGGCAAGCCAGGGAAAGCATGCGGCCCCGAAAGACCAGGCATGCTAAGCTCACTGGCTTGACCAAGAGCAGGCGCCGTGGTAGAGCGCGGGGCAGACACCGCCCCACCACGGCCCAGACCAGCACCAGCGACACTCTCGGCAAGCCGAGGTATGCGGTAACGCTGGACTTCAGCACCGCCCAGGGTCACCTTCTGGACCGCGAATTCTACTACTGCGTGAGTAGAACCATGGACCACGTCACCTGCATTCCCCGCGAGGGGTGCACAGACGTCGTAGTCCATGGTCACGTCCCCAGACGGCGACCCTAGCAGGAAATCCTCTTCCTCCTGGCCAGAAAGGTTAGACTCCGGGTCAGCAAAGAGAGCTAACCCGGACTGGCCAGGGAAGGTGCCATAGGAGGCATTGGCACCCGCGGCGTGCGGATACCCAGGGTCTGATGAGCAGACCGCGGGTTCCTGCGACAACCGATGTCCACGGCCCCTCGGCGCGGCACCAAGCCTGCTGCCAGGGTCGTGGAACGCCCCCATCAACGGGGCCACCTCTGAATCATTCTCAAACAACGGAATCGACCTACGGAAATTAGATTCAGAGGCGGGGATAACCTGCTCTGAAGCAGATGCTGAGGACAACAAAGGAGCTGGCCCAGGAAGCATGCTGCGAAGCAACTCTGGGACCAAATCCTTTATTGTCCTCTGCATCTCTCCCAACATTTCGGACCGGAAGGCCTCCATGTCCACCGCGGACGAGGCCTTCCTCTTACCCTTCTTCGAAATACTCTCTCTCTTCGCCTTCCTCTCCTCCTCCACGCCCTTCTCCTTTGCCTGCAACGACAAAAAGTCAGACATTAGTTCCCCCCCCCCCCCCATTGCTTACATACGTCGCACTTAAGCAGCGGTCCACAGGGACTGCAGCTGAAGCACAAATGGGGAACAAAACGATCCTTCAGAAACCGGCCACAGGACGGACAACCAGGTCTCTGAAACAGGACAAAGGACGAGGACAATGAGTAAGTTAGTTAAGGTTAGAAACTCAAAACCAAACTAAAAGAGAGGGACAAGATCATAAAGATCAGTAATCAAGAAAAACCAGCGTTGGACAAAACTTTAAATGTTAATAAAGAGCAAGGCTGATTATGATGTCATCAATCCCTTGACAGAAATTAAATCGGTCCGCAACAAGCATCCAAGTGCAAGGACGAATTGTATTCGCAACTAGAACAACCTCACATGGATATTCAGACTACACACCATCAGATACCCAATGATAACAATGGTATAAAACAGTCATTATTTTTTCAAATAATTCATATCACCTCATATCATTAATTAGATACCTGACACCTGGTATAGACAAACCATCCAACGTGATGCACTGGAGCACTCCACCAAGACTACGCCTCTTAACTCTCTCCACCTAAGGGGAAGGCATTGGATCAAGAGGGCAAAGTGGGAAGACCTTTATATCAAGCCTCCAACTCACTGAGCATAGATTTTTTGGTTAGATAACCTAACAGTATTAGTAGGAAATGGAACCGTGGTGGAGAGAAACAAACCCTCCTGTGCTGCGATGTCCACTAATAATGCAAATCCATACCTCTGGACATAAACACAAAGAGAGATTAGACTTATATAGCACCGAGTTGAAAAAAACAACTCAAACCGGCGCTCATCACGGTAAGCGCGAGTCCCGGAAACACATTACACCGGGGAAAAACTCGCTAGAATATAGTTGAAATCACCTGATAAAGAGATCCAGCTCCCTCCTCCGGAGAAGTCGCCCTTTCAGACATCTTTCTCTTTCTTTCCAGGTATATTCAGACTATTTTACACAGGTAAACGAGTGAAAACTTTGTAACAAGCACAAACGCATGTGAACTCTCTGCCAATAAATTAGCAAAGAGGAAGTAGTAGTCGGCGCATGCGCGGTGGTGGGGCCGGCATCCGCCTAACTACCTCTGTCTACCTGCCCAGTAGGGGCACCTAACTGTTTTTAATCTGAGTGTTTTATTGAGTGAACGCCAATATTTAGCAATATCAAAAGTATTAGGGAGGTAAGTATACTCTTGATGTGAAAGACGTCATCGTGTGAAAAATACATTGGTGTTGATGATTGACAGCTCATTAGTTTATTTAGACACTGTCATATTAATTTTTGGAAATTTTTTACAATTATTCGATTATATAACTTTTAATCATATAAATTCATGATTGAAAACATAAAGACTGCATCAAACTATGTCGGGAGCGCAATAACATTCTGCGCCACATTAGCGAATGCTTAAAGGACACATTATCAGGACTGTCCAGGCCAAAGCCGAGGCGATTCGAGAATGATTCAAGAAACAGTTCACTGACCATGATGATAAGCCTGTGCTCCCGTTCTCAGGAAACCCCAGGCCATTACTAACACCAATTAAAACACCAGAAATTGAGAAGGCACTTAAAGTCCTGAAAAATGGATGTGCATCTGGACCTGATGGCATGAGCAATGAACTATTCAAATATGCAAGTGACAATAACTCACAAACGATCGTACACCTAATCAATTCAGTTTTTATGCACCACCATCCCATTGATGCTGTAGGCCAAGGCACCCTTATCGCGCTACCCAAGCCCAAGAAGCCACTTGGTCCCAAGCCAATCTGCGGCTGATTGTGCTCCTCAACATCATGCGGAAAATCTTATCCAATGTTACTCTATGCTGCATCCGAGACAAGATCGATGACTTCACCGAATCATGTCAAAGTGGGTACAAACATGGACGCAGCTGTGCAGACATTGTATGGGCTCAATGCATGCTTGTGTTGGTAGTCATGTTCAAACACGAGCCTTCGACACAATTAAACAAAAGATCATAGATGTACTACATCAGGCCAGCTGCAATGAAGATTAGCTACAACTAGTGAGACTCCTGCTTGCAGACACCAAGCTGATAGTACAATTCAAGTTAGTGAAGTATGTAGAGTTGGAGACATCAATCGGCTCCGCACACCTTTTCACCTGTTATGTACCTTGTTGCTGCATTGAAATCCGTACCAGAAAGTTCCACAAGACCAAGCACGCACACATGCACGCACCCATGCATGCAAGCCAGTGTCAATACTAGGTATGCCGCTAGAGATAGAGTATGCTGGCGATGTGGACTTCATAGATGAGGAAAAGAAACCCCTTGACGAACTACTAATAGCTGTAAGCAAAATAAATATTTAGAAGCTCTTTATGAATGAAACCAAAACAGAGTTCACCCACATATACCTATCTATAAAGCATGGAACTAAAGCAAATGACGATCCCCTTCGTGGCGCCGAACCATGGAGGAAAGTAAAATCCTTGGCTCACTGCTTTGCAGTACTGCTGACATTGCTGCATGCTGCATCATGGGGAACATAGCTTTCGTCCCTCAGGAAGCTACAGCTTCGTAGATTAAACGGAATCACAAATTTCTTTTTTCACGAGAGTTGATACTCACCACCCTGATACTCTATGATATTTCCCAAATATCGACCTAGTTTCAATAAGACTCAGAATTAAAAGGCAACCGCAAACCCCCCACCCACCCCCCAATGGGCAGGTTACTGACAGTCCAGTGGATGCGCCGCCCAAACTTGCACATGTGCGAGGCTGTTTCTTTCTATTCCAAATTATTGGCTGACAAATTGCAACATAAAACGCCAAAAGACTGAGCCTCTGTGGGGTGGACGTCGGGATCATATCAGGGTGGTAAGTATCAACTCTCTCGTGAAAAAAGAAATCTGTGATTTCGTTTATTTCACATCAAGAGTATACGTACCACCAAGTTTGCGCGATTTTTTGATTTAATCGTGAAGTTCGATTTATTTTTAAAACCGCGATTTTTACGATGTAATTGAGGAGAATTGGAAAATCGTCAAAAATTTCACGCTTGTTTAAAATCTGAAGTGTATACTTTTCCGTCACATTTTATCAGTACATGAGTACAATTATAATCGATTCATGCCTGTGTTCATTGTGTTTATATCCCGCCATGCCATGCATGTGCCGAATAATTACTAATCACAACACAAAGCACTAAGATAAACAAGCTAACAATAGCGAGGTAACACCTTTGTCATTGAGAAAACCAGCTAGTTACTCCGCCGAATCGTCATATAATTTTCTTTCTTTCGCTGCAGACCCTGAATCTGTCATGAAATACCAAGTATATACTTAGTTGCAGTGTGTTAGGCAATAATCAGTGAAAATCATTCCTTTTAATTCGAGAGTTAGCAATTTCAGGCGGTGTAATAATTTTTCCTTTTTGATTCGGTTGTCATGTCTAATTAAAGAAAATAAAGCAACAGCATTCCAGATTGTTGTATTTTGAACTGTGCCTTCTGTTGATTACTCTTAAATGTAAATCGTACATTCTGAAAGCAACCATAAACTGCACTAAAGGACGAGTTTACGCCGTTACACAAACTCATACCTACTCAAAGCTACCATCCTAGGTATGTGGATTGCGCAGTATCTCCCCGGGTACTAATATTAGCGTCTTCGCATTACTCCGCTAATAACCAAAACTCATTTACAAAGGAAGGCTATAAGCGGTAGCTGCTATGTCGCGTAATATATATTTTTTCTTGACGACATTTTATGTCAAATTTTGATGAAATAAATGATGTTTATTAAACTATACGCAATATTTAGGTGGTCCCAATTAATAATTTCACTCCCGCGATGATGGATATAAGATATACATTAAGCATAGACGTAGGATGGTAAGAATTTGTCGCATGAAATTGTGTTCTAATTTTGTGCTGTTTTTGTATCATTTATTTCAACTTTTTCTAGAAATTCCAAGTCCCAGTTTTCGTGACTTGTCACGTCACCCTGGCTTATACTTTAGGGAATTTGGACTTACGATTTAATCGAAAATCGTGATTTATTTTATAAAATCGATCGCGATGTTTCAAAGTAAAAATCACGCAAGCCTACTTACCACCCTGATAATCTATGATATAGCCAGAATTCGTAACTGAATTTGGCGGGAGTGGGCGAGGTCAGAAGACAGGCTCGCCCTGGAAGAGCAAGCTCTTTTGTGATTGGAGCACAAACATCTAAAATTGCGTATGAAAACACAATCAGGAAATTACTTGGACATCGGCTAACAAGACCAATGTTGAGAGTAATGACCATTTAACATGAGCTCCCCCTCCCCCAACCCCTCTTTTGTGAAAAGGGGAGCGATGACCTGAATGTCCTACATGCTCTCTATGTACTCGTACTAACGTACTATAGGACATCGGATGAAAAGCTCCACGATGGAACCACATAAAAAACATGTACCATCACCATATTAGTAATAAAAAACGTGACAAAAAATAAACATCACCAAATATTGGACTGGCCCATTTTGACGTGATTTCCTCTTCACCGCTGGCGATGAGAGGTACAGTACAGAACACCGGGAAAATACCCCACTTATATGCACTGTGTGAGAATTAGGCCATATGAGCAATATTTACAAATATTTAGTCTAGTGTTTATGTAAAATCGATAAGGTAAGCAGATTTGATATGTCACAGAGATAGTGGTCGGTAAAAGTAAACTCACAGTGCCACTGTGCTACCGACATAATGTCAACAACCGGCACTCCGTTAAACAGAGCCGTGTAAGCCACTACTCCACAGACACTATGAGCCTTGGCCATGTCAACTTGTTTGCCCGTGGCGGCTTTGCGGCTCTGATGGATGCATTCCACAATCCACCTAGATATGGTATCTTTTGAGGCTCTCCCGTGAGGTTCAATGTAAGATAGCCATTAAGCACTAAAGTCTATCTGCCTTTCTTCTGTATATTGTTTATAACGTACATGGACAGGACACCAAGCCTTCGAATTAGAATCAAACGCAGTCAAAGCGTGCAAAACTATAGGCTGACTAGGATATTTTAAAGACTGGTTCTTGGCAATAAAGTTAACTCTATGAAGCCTGAGGCCTTTTCCTGTAACCACAAAATGGTCTGGCTCCGCTGACTAAGCAAGTATTTCAATTCTTCATCTAGCCGAAGCTGCAGCAATCAGTAAAACTGTTTTAAGCGTCAACATTTTCATGGAAACAGAGCTTAGTGGTTCAAAGGGTTTATCCGTTAGTACTTGAAGTACTAACAATATCCTCCGAGACGGAATCACTGGTGAATTCCTAGGTCTTAGATTACCCATGCCTTTGATTAAAGTATTTAGATTACATACTTCATCACTTCCCCTATCAGTCAAGTCTAGAGTTAGGCTTGAGGTTAAAAAAATAAAAAATAAAAAAGCCCTCCATACCGCTGATTCCTTGACAACATCCATGCAGTCAATTAGAGCATTGACAGGTTATTGTGCAAGGCCTTGCCCTAGAAGATTATGTCATCCATCAGAGGCAGAGGAACAGGATTGCAGATCAGAAGACTGGCTTGGCCAATTTGGGGTGATCAGAAGTACATGGCATTGATCAGAAGTACATGGCATTCCTGCTGCCTGATTTTCTGGAGAATTTTTGGAATCAGGATTGTTGGCAGGAATGCGTATGCATACATTCCCTCACAGCTGATAGCTAGCGCATCTATTGCGATAGCGCTCGGATCTGGAATTAGAGAGACGTACGTCATCATCTTCGCATTCTTGTTCGTTGCGAATAAACCTATGTCGGGCTTGCCCCCAGTGGTTGAACAGATGATCCGCCACACATTGATTTAGTTGCCATTCCGTGGGAAGAATGCTCATTCTTCAGCTCATTGAGTCCGCTAATAGATTTAGTCGTTCCCCAATATGAGCTGCTTTCAGGGAAATCCCATGATCTAGGCACCAGCAAAGCAGTTTCCATGTCATCATATAGAGACTGGACAACTTGACATTCCGCCCTGGTAGTTTATAAGTCACTACTGTTGTATTGTCTGATCGAACCACAACAATCTTTCCCTTGACCTTCTCAAGAAAGTGTTTCATGGTTAAGACTACTGCTCGCATTTCTAGCAGATTGATATGTTCTTGTGACTGATCCAGATTCCAAAAGCCCTGATACTTTGTCTTCTTCCAGGCAAGCTCCATATCCCTCCATATAGATGCATCCGCGTACATCGTTAATTGAGGGTGGGGAGGTGACAACGTCACCCCTGCCAGATTTTCTCTTTCCATCCACCATTGAAGGTGGTGAATAAGAGGTTCCAACACTGACACCTTTGAATCCAGAGATCCCGTACTCTGGATCCACTGTGTCATGAGAAATAACTGGATAAGTCGCCGGCGTAAGGCCACCTGTTGAATGACTGGTTCCAGAGAAACCATCAACCCCAGCATTCTCAAGTAGACCCGTGCAAGGACATAACGGCTGTTGCACACTGACTGTATGACTGAGACGAGTTCTTTTACTCTCTCCTGAGATGGGTAAACATACCCTATCTCTAGATCGAAGAACATGCCAAGGTAAACAAACTTCTAGGATGGAGTCAGCTCTGATTTTTGAAAGTTGATTATCCAGCCTAGATCTGTGAGAGTTTTCAAAACTATTTCCAGATTTGTTGATAGACTTTCCTGATTGTGTGCTTTTAATAGCCAGTCAACTATGTATGTATGGACTGCTATGTGTCTCCTGCAGAGGTATGATGCCATAGTTAGGACCACTGGAGTGAAGACCCGAGGAGCTGTCGAAATAAAAAATGGGAGAACCCTGAATTCCCATTGGTGGCGCTGAAATGCGAATCTCAAGTACCGAGGAAAGCGCTTCTCAATTGGAATCTGAAAATAAGCATCCTTTAGATCTATTGATGCTGTCCACATTCCTTTCCTCAATCCTGCTAACACCGTTCTTAGTTTCCATCTTGAAACTTGGTGTGAGGATAAACCTGTTGAGAGCTTTGAGGTTGAGAATTG
The DNA here is from genome assembly GCA_034401795.1 of Chaetoderma sp. LZ-2023a. Taxonomy (NCBI): domain Eukaryota; kingdom Metazoa; phylum Mollusca; class Caudofoveata; order Chaetodermatida; family Chaetodermatidae; genus Chaetoderma; species Chaetoderma sp. LZ-2023a. The sequence continues at coordinate 123,000,281 of CM067359.1, forward strand.
GTCTCCACCCTCCAGTGCTTTTTGTCACTAGGAACATGGTTGAATAGTAACACGGACAATCTTGTGCGGGTTGAATCGCTCATTTTTGTATGAGGGATTGAATTTCTTCCTCTATACACAACCATTGATCTGAATCTTGTGGATTTTGAGTCCCGGTCGGAACCAGAGAGGCGCGATGGCTGACTTGTTATTCAGTCAGGATGGTAACTGACTGAAAGACATCACAAAACTAAGCAGTTCTGAGTACCACACTCCCACTCTTGCAAGTGGAAGGTCAGACGACCTCCCACGAGTCCACCTAAGGATCGAGGTTGGACCCGAGAAGTGCAAGAGCTGCACTGTCTCTGGTGGATGTCCCAGCAGCATTAGTGTGATCCTTGTTGGTGCTGACCGATCAGGCTTGACTCCCACGACCAGAACCCCGTGCTCCTCTGCCAGCGCAAAGCGCACCTCGGTATGCGGGCTGCCTGGCAGACTGCACTGGAGGAGCCTGCTCTCCGCCATAGCTGGCTTACGTTGGCGTGGCTATGGCCTACGGTGCATTGGTGACTGGCCTCTGACAGACACCACCACCTCTAGCCTGCTGAGGGTGGAAGGCAGGGGGCGCTGCACGAATGTGCTCCCTGTGGAGCACCTCGAACTGCTCACACTGCACCCTCTGGTTGTTAAACAGGTTAACGGTTTGTTGGAGGTGCAGACATCATTCACCTCCAACCAACCCTGGACCTGACATCGGCGTCCGAAGAAGCTGATTGTACAGGTCCTGCGAGGGGCACAAATTGTCCAGGGCAAAAGTGTGCCTCGCCTGTAAACTCCTGGTTACTGATCTCGTCATACAGTCCAGATCCAAGTTAATGCCATCGTGGATGGCTCTCTGGACTGCAAGAGATGGCTGGTGTGCCACGGATGCTGCTACTAAACCCCTGTAGCAGCTGGGAAATGTGCAAGAGTGCCGAAATGGCTTCTCTCGTACTTTCCTCCATGTCACGCAATGTGGAATTCACACTGCGCAAAGCGTTAGCGCACAAGGGTTCCTTATCAGACTTGGACCCTGGCCGCATGTCCTCGCCCAAACCCACATGGTCACCCATGCCTGGCTTTGGGACAACGCCGTACTTCTGATATAAATCAGAATGAATTTGGCAGCGCCGTGCCACCTCGAGAGGGGCCTTCGCAAGGCGTCCATTGGGTTGAATGGACGTCTCCGTCGCAGCGAACATAATGTATCCACGATATGTTCTGCATACGAGAGATGGCATTGTGCTCGTCACCAGCTTTCCCATTAACCACGGGTGCTGGTCCCGCTGGGAAGCTGGTGGATTCACCTGGAGTTCCGGCTTGATACCTACCAGACATTGGCAGGCGTCCAGCCAGTCGTCCTCAGTGGCCACCTGTGAATGTTCGACGACCCTTGGGGCCCTCATCGTCCTCAATAACATTCACTGGAGCTGGAGATACTCTTGGATAGCCAGAGAAGCCATATGCACCCGCACCAGATGGGTGGGAGGGTTGTGTTGTTCCATTTCCATGGCCATCGGCAGACCACAACAGTGTCCTCTTCTTCCTGCCCAGAGAGATTAGCTGCCAAGCTTGAAAGGGGATGAAACTGGGCAGGAGGGGTATCGCGTGAGGTGCTGATACCTTTAGCCTTCGGCTGCTCCAGTGCGACCAATAAGCGGATGCCTGAGGCCATGGCTTTCGCTCCCGGGCGATGCAAGCCTCAGCGCCAGACTAGCGGGAGCCGGCTCTAGGTCTAGATAAAAAATTGGTACCCTACTAGAACCAGACCCCGAGACGGGAACACTCTACCCAGGAGCAAGTGACTCCGGGACAACATCCGTTATTGTCGTCTTCATTTCTCCCATCATTTCTAGACTCTCCTCTTCTCATCAGCCACCTGGTCCTTCACCTGCAGATTTAAAAAATCAGAAAATAACTCAACTGGCCATGCATTACACACATGGATGGCATTTAAGTAGAGGCGCGCACATACAGCACCCAGTGCAATCATAAAAGAAGAAGCGGGCCTTTACAAAACGGTGGCAAGCAGGGCATTTATTGTCAATGACCCTCTGAAAGAGACAAAACGAAACCAATTAGTTTTTAGTTTTATAAACGAAAACTAAAAATTAATTGCAGAAGGCTAAACAATTTCCCTAAGGAAACTTAGACCCCTAGATGAAAAGATAAAAAACAAAGCCAGGCCCATAGATAATTCTATGGGCTTGACAGAATATGACGTCAAAACTGAAGACAAGGGAGATAATCTGTATTTGAACTTCAACACTTGAGAGACGAATGCTAGACTCAACACTCCATGGAAAAGATTCATTAGTAATTGAACTTAATACAATGAACCTAAACATAACCATCAAGAGAGATAGGCATAGTAAACTCATAGTCATAAATAGTGAAATATTTAAAAAAAAATTAAATGACTGATAACTAACTCTCAATACCTGACCTCAGAAGTAAGGATTTACCCCTGAAGAAGCGAGTGAGGTCTGCTGGACAATAACTGGCATACCTAGTCTTGAATCCACAACCCTGCGGTAAAGGGTGGGAAAAGAATGCGGCAAAATTACTTCTTATGGTAATAATTCCCTATGCAAACTCTGGCATAATTTTTGGACCCAAAAAAACAAATATAAATGACGTCACAAATCAGCTAAAAGTATCCGAAAATACAAAGCATAACATGCATTAGCTAATATTTAGGCATCCCCCTAATATAGACGCCTCTATGTGTAAGCGCGAATCTCGGATATACCATCTGATACAACACACAAATTTTTTATCAATAAATTTACTAAAATACACCTGATGGCTAGGACCGGGCACATCCTCCGGAGACTTGGCGACGTCAGACATCTTAGTAGTCAAAAAGAAACCAAGTTAAATAACTTAGAAAGCTTTAAAAATAATTACAGCAAAAGCAATCCTTTAAGAGGAAGAGACAGCACCGCGCATGCGCGAGTTTGGGCATCACATCTGCCAGACTGTAAGTTGAGTAACCTGACCAGTGGGGCGGTTTCCTTTTAATTCTGAGTCTTATTGAAGCTAGATCGATATTTGGGAAATATCAAAGTATCAGCATGGTAAGTATACTCTTGATGTGAAACAAAGATGCCCTTGATTAAACGAAATAACGGATTTCTTTTTACACGAGAGTTGCTACTTACCTCCCTAACACTCTTTGATATTGTCAAATATCGACTTACACTCAATGAACACTCAGATTTAAAAAAGTAAGGTGCCCCTTGTGGCAGGTAGTCAGATGTCAGTCGGGCAAATGCCAGACCCAACCTCGCGCATGCGCAGACTAGAACTTCCTCTGACTAAATTTATTGGTGACATTATGCAACTTTAAGAAAGCCTGAAGACCGAGCCTCTGTCGGGCCGAGACGCCGGGTGCGTATTAGGGAGGTAAATATCAACTCTCTTGTGAAAAAGGAAATCCGTGATCCCTAATACTCTTTGATATTGCCAGAATTCGTCAGAGAATTCGGCGGGAGGGAGGCGAGGTCAAAAGATCAGCTCTTCCTCATGCGTTTTTCTGCGTTTAAGGCACTTCTGAAATTGTGTGAAAATGCAACCAGGGACAGATATGAACATCGGCTAACACAACCGATGGCTGAGAGAAGATCATATGGCATATGCGCTCCCCCACCCCCACCCCCTATTCTTGGGAGGAAGACTGAATGACCTCAATGTCGCATATGCTCTCTATGTACAAGTGCCATGTACTATAGGACATTAAACAAAAAAGCTTCATTTTCGTATACTCTCAATAATGAACAACATAAAACACGTACCATCACCATATTAATAACGAAGGGTCACATGACATTACAATTAACCATGGACAACACATACACAAGACTGACCTTGTGGAAGTTGGCTGCTGTCATCATCTCCCCATTGGTGAAGACTGATGCAGTCCAAAAAAGTGGATGTTTCCATTGATTAAATGTGAAATATATTTTTAAAATGCGGATACCTCATCAAAATATGTACACCTAGATTAGCTTTTCAAAATCGATAAGGCGAGAGGATTCGAGGTGTCACAGAGATAATGGTCGGTAAAACTTGACTCACAGTGCCACTGAGCTACTGACATAATGTCATCCACAGGTACCCCATTAAATAGGGCACTGGAAGCCACTATGCCCCGGCCCTGTGAGCCTTGGCCATGTCAACTTGTTTACCTGTGGCGGATTTATGGCAAAATTGAATACACACTACAATCCACCTGGAAATGCTGTCCTTTGACGCCCTGCCATGGGGTTCAATATATGACAACCATAACGCTGTTGGGTCCGTCCGCCATTTCTGAGTACGTTGTTTGTACCGGTTTAATGCTTGGACTGGACACCAGGCTTTTGAATCAGGATCATATCTAGTCAAAACTGGTAAAGATATAGGTTGACCTGGATATTTCAATGACTGGTTTTAAGCCATGAAATTTATCCTAGGTAGAAGCCTAAGGCCTTCCCCTGTAACCACAGAATGGTCTGCCTCGGCTGATAAGGCATGAATCTCACTTCTACACCTAGCCGAGGCCGCAGCAATTAAAAATACAGTTTTAAGTGTCAATATTTTCATAGAAATGGAACTTAGTGGTTCAAATGGCTTATCAGCTAGTAGTATCTGAAGCACTAGTGATAAACTCCAAGACGGAATCACTGGGCGATTCCTTGGTCTTAGATTGCCCATGCCTTTGATTAAATATTTAATGTATTTACTTCATCACTTCCCCTATTAGCCAAGCAAGGGATAATTGTCATTAAAGCTGACTTATAGCCAGCAATAGAGTTAGGTTTGAGGCTATAGGCATCATACAGGTGACAGAGGAAATCAGCTACTACCTGAATACATGAATCCATTGGATTAATACATCTTTTTGAGCACCATTCTCCAAATCTGTTGATTATATGCTCTGGAGGTTGACCCCCTTCTGACTTTTGCCATGAACATGGCTGCTTGCTCAGAAAAGCTCTCCTTAATTCTAGATTCCTTGACAACATCCACGCAGTAAATTGGAACATTGACGGATTGTTGTGAAGGGTCTTGCCCTGGAAGATAATATTGTCCATCAGAGGCAGAGGAACCGGACTGCAGACCAGAAGGTCCAGCAGATCGGCATACCATGATCGGCTTGGCCAATTTGGGGCGATCAGAAGCATTTGGCATTCCTCCTGTCTGATTTTGTGAAGAATTTTTGGAATCAGGATTGCTGGAGGGAATGCGTATGCATAAATTCCCACCCAGCTGATAGCTAACGCATCTGTTGCGATAGCGCTCGGATCTGGAATCGGAGAGACTATGTCGTCATCTCCGCATTCTTCTTAGTTGCGAATAAATCTATGTTGGGTTTCCCCCAGTGGTTGAAAAGACAATCCGCCACACATCGATTTAGTTGCCATTCCATAGGTAAAACACTCATCCTGCAGCTCAATGAGTCTGCTAGCAGATTTAACCTTCCTGAAATATGAACTGCTTTCAAGGTAATCCTGTGATTCAGGCACCAGCAAACCAGTTTCCATGTCATCATACAGAGACTGGGCAACTTCGTTCCACCCTGGCGGTTTATGTAAGTCACTACTGTCGAGTTGTTTGATCAAATTAGAACACTCTTGCCCTGAACTTTCTGTAAGAAATGTTCCAGGCCCAGGACTACTGCTCGTAATTCCAGTAGATTTATATGTTCTTTTGACTGTTCCAGATTCCAAAGCCCTGATATTGTGGATTCTTCCAGGCAAGCTCCCTAGCACTCCATTGATGCATCTGTATACATCGTTAACTGAGGGTGAGGCGGGGTTAGCATCACCCCCGCCAGGAGATTCTGTCTTCAACCACCATTGTAGGTGGTGAATTAGAGGCTCCAGCACTGACACGTTTGAGTCCAGTGAACCTGTACTCTGGGTCCATTGCATCATGAGAGATAACTGGATCGGCCGCCTGAGAAATGACTGGTACCAGAGAAACCATCAACCCCAGCATTCTCAGGTAAACTCCGTGCCAGGACATGACGACTGTTGCACACTGACTGCATTACTGAGATGAGTTTTGTACCCTCTCCTGAGTAGGATACACATATCCTATCTCCAGATCGAAGAACATTCCCAGGTAGACAAACTTCTCGGATGGAGTCAGCTCTGATTTTTGAAAATTGATTATCCAGCCTAAGTCAGTGATAGTTTTCAAAACTATCTCCAGATTTGCTGATAAGCTTTCCTGGTTGTGTGCTTTTAACAGCTGGTCGTCTATGTACGTGTGGACTGCTATGCTGTGGAGGTATGCTGTTATCGCAAGAACCACCCTGGTGAAGACCCAAGGAGCCGTAGAAATTCCGAAGGGTAATACCCTGAATTCCCACTGTCTGCCCTGGAATGCGAATCTCAGGAAGCGACGGAAACTCCTCGCTATTGGAATGTGGAAATAAGCATCTTTCAAATCTGTTGAAGCTGTCCATATTCCCTTGTCCAACCCTGTCAACACCGATTTCACTGTCTCCATTTTGAAACTGGGTGTGTCTATGAACTTGTTCAATGACTTGAGGTTGAGAATTGGTCTCCACCCTCCAGTGCTTTTCGTTACTATGAACACAGTTGAATAGAAGCCCGGGCAATTTTGTGCCGGCTGAATTGATCCTTTTGAGAATGAGGGAATTTATTTCCTCCTCTATACACAACCACTGATCTGGATCTCTTGGAATTTGAATCCAGACTGGCACCAGCGAGTCGCGATGTGGGCCTGTTATAGTCGGGATGATACCAGACTGAAAGCCATCGCAAGACTAAACAGTCCCGAGTCAACCGTTCCCACTCTTGCATGTGATTGGCCACTCGGCCTCCCACTGGTCCACCTAGGGAGAGAGGTGGACATAGGAGCGCAAGAGTGGCACTGTCTCTTGGTGCAGATTACCATTACCAGATCCTCGCGCACCACGGCCCACACTGTGCGCACCTCGGTGCGCGGGCAGCTGCCTGGCTGGCTGCGCCGGAGGAGCCTGCGACCCCCCTCGCTGCTGGCCGAAGCGTGGGCAGCCGTGGCCGGCGCTGCGCTGGTGGCTGGCCTCTGACCTGGCCACTGCCACCTCGAGCCTGCAGGGGATGATACGCAGGGGGAGCTGCGTGAATGTGCTCTCTGCGGAGCAATTCAAATTGCTGATGCAATGCCCTCTGGTTATTGACCAGGGTAACCGTCTCCTGGAGGTGCCTACATCCCTCACCTCTAAAGAGACCAGGACCTGTCATAGGCGTATGCCGCAGCCTATTATACAAATCCTGGGACGGGCACAAGTTATCAAGAGCAAACGTGTGCCTCGCCCGGACACTCCTGGTTACAGACCGTATTAACCAGTCCAAAGCCAAGTTAATTCCATCTTGGATGGCTCTCTGAACAGTCACCGGACTAGGCTGCCACAATGCGGATGCCGTTACTACCCCCTGTAACAGCTGTGAGACGTACGAAAGCGCTGAAATAGATGCCCTCGAACTCTCCTCCGCATCGCGCAACGCATTGTTAGCCGAACACAAAGCGTTCGAGCACAGTGCTCCCGTGTCAGACCGGGAGCCTGGCCGCATATCTTCGCCTAGCGCAGCGCAATCATCCGTGCTTGGCCTAGGCACTACACCGTATAACCGATATTGATCAGCTACAATACAGCATCGCTTTGCCACCTCACGAGGGGCCTTCGCTAGACGTCCATGCGCCTTAATGGACGTTTCCGCAACAATGAACATAACAACAATATGATCAGCCAATGGCAGAGATGGCATAGCGGTAACAGTCGGTTTACCTGCCAACCACGGGCACTGGTCCCGTTGACTTGCCGACTTATCCACAGCAAGACCTGGCCTGATGTTGATTAGCCACTGACAAGCATCAGATCAGTCTTCCTCTGTGGCCACCTGCGAATGCTCTACAAGACGAGGGCCTTCGTCATCCTCCAGAGCAATCGCAGGCATGCAAGTGGCTGGAAGAACTAATACTTCTGGCAAGCCAGAGAAAGCATGCGGGCCTGAAAGAACAGGCATGCTAAACTGACTAGCTTGACCAGGAGCAGGCGCCGTGGTATTGTGTGGGGAAATTTTCGCCACACCACGGCCCTGGCCAGCACCAACTACACCATCGGCAAGCCGAGGTATGCGGTAATACTGGCCATCAGATCCAGCCCGGGCTACTTGCTGCGCCGTGAACGCTACTCCAGCGTGAGTAGTACCATGGACAATGTCGCCCGTAATCCCCGCGAGGGGTGCATGTGCGTCAATATCCATGGCCATGGCGCCAGGAGAACCCAGCAGATAATCAAACCTCTTCTTCCTGGCCAGAAAGATTAGACTCCAGGTCAGCAAAGAATGCTAACCCGGACTGGCCAGGAAAGGTACCATAGGAGGAATCGGTACCTATGGTGTGCGGATAATCCTGGCCTGATAAGCCGGCACCAGGCTCCAGTGACACCTGTCCACGAACAACCGGTGCGGCAAGCCTGCTGCCAGTGTCCTCATAGTGGACATTACCCTCTATTAGGGTCACCTCTGAATCATGGACGAAAATGGGCAAGTCCCTAGGAAACACAGATTCGGAGGTGGTGGATCATCTGCTCCGAAGCAGATGAAGAGGGCAACGAAGAATTTGACCCAGGAAGCATGCCATGAAGCAACTCTGGGACCAAATCCTTAATTGTCCTCTTCATCTCTCCCATCCTCTCAATACGGAAGGCCTCCATATCCATAGAGGACGAGGCCTTCCTCTTACCTTTCTTACCAGAACCCTCCTTCTTAACTTTCCTCTCCTCCTCTAGAGCCTTCTCTTTGGTCTGCAAAGATAGAAATTCAGACATTAGTTCTCCCCCCCCACTTTTTACAGATCTCACATTTAAGCAATGGCCCACATGGGCTGTACTGGGAGCATAAGTGGAGGGCAAATCTATCCTTGATAAACCTTCCACATGAAGGACAAAAAGTCCATAAAGACCCAAGCTAATAATAAACCAGTGTTGGACAAAACTTTTAAATGCTAGTAAGGTGCAAGGCTAATTATGACATCATAACTTCAAAAATAAGAAGTTAAATCGATCCGAAACAAACATCCAGGTGTAAAGACGAATTGTATTCATATCCAGAACATTCTAACTGAAAAGGATAGTGTTTACAGACTATAAAAACATCAGATAAACAATGATAAAATGGCAGCAGATTTCATAAATATTTTCAAATATAATTGAAGTGCCTCATATCATAATTAGAATACCCGAGTCTTTAGCATAGACAAACCATCCGATCTGATGCACTGGAAACTCCACCAACACTATGACCTCTTAACTCTCTCCACCTATAAGGGGAAGGAAGTGGACCAAGAGGGCAAAGTGAGAAGACCTTCTTCCGAGGCCTCCAACTCACTGGGCATAGAATTTTTGGTTAGATAACCTAACAATATTAGTAGGAAATGGAACCTTGGTGGAGAGAAAAACAAACCCTCTGACAATGTGCTGTCCTGTTCAATCATAGATAGACACCTGTGGACATAAACACAGAGAGATTAGTATTTCATAGAGCCATTTTGAAATAAACCAGTTTTCTAGGCGATTATCACATCTAATCGCGAGTCCTGGAAACACACTACATCGGAACTAAAACGCATTAGACAAACATTTAATAGAAATCACCTGATAACTTGATCCTGGTCCTTCCTCAGAAGCTTTGGGATGATCACACATGATTTCTTGATGGATGAAGTATGGAAATGAGCGAAGAGAAATAAAGAGGAAGCTCTAGTCTGTCCATGCGCGAGGTTGGGGCTGGCATCTGCCAGACTGACATCTGACTACCTGCCCACTAGGGGCACCTTACTTTTTTAAATCTGAGTGTTTATTGAGTGTAAGTGGATATTTGGCGATATCAGAGTATTAGGGAGGTAAGTATACTCTTGAAGTGAAAAAAGACTACGTTTATACAATGCAACCTGCATATCCTTGATCTAGACAAAGGTGATGCCTGCCACTGCAAACACCTACGCACCTTAACTGTACACCCATGGCCAGACAGCATAATTTCCAATGATGCACTATACAAGATGTGTAATACATCGCTGCTGTCTGTAAAAGTCGCCCAAAAAAGATGGTCCATGTTTGGCCATGTGCTAAGGATGTTAGGAGTCACACCAGCACAGAGAGCCTTGGAATTCACCTTACTCGGAGTCAGCAAATACAAAGCCAGCAGAGGATGTCATTGCATAAATCTGCTAAGCATACTACGGTGACCTCAAGAAAGCAGGACTCTGTACACTCAAGTCAAGAATGGACCTGAGGAAGCTAAGGATTTTGGCTGAGGAAAAGACACAGTGGGCAAAAGCGAAGAAGGACTGATTGCAGCTGTAGGATGTTTCTACTACTACAGCTGCAGAATACAGTAATCACTTTGAAAACATAATCAGAATTTTCGACTTAATCACGTGATCGCACAAGTCTATACGAATCAACTGTTGTTTATCAGATTGTTCAGTGGATGTCTTGCTTCAATCTAGACACATACAAGATAGCCACCACATAGTACATTACTTTACCCATTGAAACAAATTCCATGCAACAAAAATTTCAAGCGGACAGATTTTAAGATTCAACATGACAAGCTAAATAGGGTTTCTGATCGGCGCAAAAATATTTTGATTAATATTTTGAATCTAATTTGGCAGAGTTTCAGCTACCCATTAATGTGTTTGAAAATTTTAAGGAGAGTCCAAATTGTATGACTGATTTAAAACTGATATATTTGACATTAAGGATTAAACATTTTAAGAATCTTGTGTTACCTGCCAGTTACGATTACGGACAATATCTTGGCAAAACGAGAATATTCCCTCACGGAACTGCACCACCTCAGGAATGTGTAAATTGTCATAGACCGCTGAAAGAGGAATATATATACATCACATTTAACGAAAAATACATTATGCATGGCTCGTCACACGTTCCTCTCCAGTTTGTCGATAAAACGCAAAGCACAGAGTTAACCCTCAAATTTGTTTTAAAATATTTTAATTTTCCCACTGAAAATGTCCATTGGCAGACCAAACGAATATTGTTTTCTGAAAATATACCACTGGAATCAGTGGCTTGATAACTGAGCCCATCATTCCAGTGCTAAAATAGGTCTAGAAACGGGTTTCAGGACTTTCAAGGGTGCTGTGTACGAACCTTGTACTGTATATACATATAGCGCATGCACGCATGCATGCACGCACACACACACACTCACACCCACGATACAGATTCGCTGGAGCCTTACCTTTGCCTAATAAAGATTTCATCTGATTTTTAAAGCTTTTATGTTTTTCATCACCCTGCTTCTCTACAACTTTCAAAAAGAGGTTGAGCGGCTGAATATCAAATAGCGTTAAGCTCTCATCAAGCAACTCCTCCTGTAGGTACAAATAAATAAAATTTCATTTTATTTACATGTATATTATCCCTCAGGGCTGCAACGATTCCATAAATTATGATGCGATACATATCACGATGTGTGTCACGACACGATACATAACAAACGATGCGTAAAAATCATTAAAATAAACAAAGTACACAATTAACAGTACAGTACAGATCTTAGTTAGCTTTACGTAAATGCATCCTAAAGCTCGTTTAAAACGCGTCTGTATGGCGGCATTTTCTCGGAATTTTCTCGTAGTGATCTGCTTAGACATTGCGCGTTTGCTAAAATCTCAATACGCATCTTGAATTTTATATTGACGGGTTAAAATTTTGACACTACGAGTTTGACATTTTGAATGACGGGTTTAACTTTTTGCCCTACGCGTTTGAAAGGGTTTGAAAATTTTACGATAAATTAAACGTGCCATCAATTCCAACCGCGGCTCTCCAGTTCTTTCAACGAGTCCTATGGCTAGAAGCAAATGGGTACTCGGTTCCTAGTCTAGGCAGAACCGCTTATCAGTACATGTTTCCTCCATACATGTATCTCGTGTGCTTTGCAAACTTTGAGAGATTCGTACAGCAGATTTTAACTTATTTATGTCAATTTGTGGCTGGATTTATCAGAAGATGTTTTTAATTTAGTGTTTTTTCGCGGGATTCGTCTAATTTCTGCGTTTTTATAGTGAAAATCCCAATATATCTAATGCCGAATGGACAATCGTCTTGAACTGGAACACCATTCCATTCTGATGAGGTCATCGCGTATATATTTAACCTCGTTATCTTTGATTGGCAGAGATATTGTTGGAAAAGCCATCAATGGCAAATCGGATTGGTTGAACTAATCTCATGACGCTTTGACAGTTGTGTACTATTAGACGACAGTAAAAAAGCAGCATAACCTAAACAAAGTGTTCCAGACTTTGGCTGTGATCTGGACAAAAACCAAGTTGGATCCAGATTGGTTACAAATTTTAATCCATGGATATATCGGAAACAAACTGGTCAGATTTTGCTCAAATTTTAATAAAGGAGGTTGTGTGATCATACATTAAGATTTAACAACCATGGAAGTGATCAAAAGAAAAATTATGGGTTACAATCTCTGATAACTTGGATCTATCTGATGATGGAAAGTAAGTGATAACTAGATTGTTTGGTCGATGGCGTGTCATAGCAATCGACCACGTTCACTACCCCAGGGGAGGAGCCAAATGTAATACCAGAAATGTGGCTGCAATGCAACCATGAATCTCGACTTCATGACAGCAATGAACTCTGATGATTGACTTCAAACATAAAATAAATTTAGAAGGCTTATCAACACGGGGGCCAAGGGCCTGCAATGGTATCCTGGACGGTGTATGGCAATAAGGGCTGCCAGCAGAGAAGGCCGCTACTATGTCAAGAAAGGCTGCCTATAAAATATACCCAGTATGTACATACCTATCTATCTATCAAAACTTTTCAAAATATTCAGCAGGTTGCCTGTACACCCTTATCTAATTTCCACTTCCTATTTTTCTTTTGAGATGAGGCGGACATAGAGGCGAACTGTCAAAATATCTCATCTGATGATGGTTGTTGCTAACCAAAGAATTATAAAAAAAATTCTGAATAGAAGTTCTTGAGCCAACTACTGCAGAATCCTTCCGCCAAATTTGGATATAATCCACCAAGCGGTCATGGAGAATATGCATTTTGGCAATTTATGTCCAGCCAACTAGGGTTGCAATCTGTCAAGCAGTTAATGAAGAGTAGCATTTTGACAATTGCTGCTAAATTTTTCATAAAGTCAAAGATTTTCACACAAAAATTGACCAAAAAAATTACGTATGCATGTTCGGAAGCCGAAAGCATTAGGGTCCTTCCAGCCAAATTAGTTTGAAATCCGCCAAGCGGTTAACGTTTGTATGAGACACGGCATCACACAATGATGTTCTGGCCAAAAGGTCAAAATCACTGATACGCATGGCAACCATCTGCTGTCCGCCGTCCATCCGTCAACTTATGTTTTTAAACATAAGTTGACGGATGGATGGTGGACAGCAAATGTTTGCCATGCATACCAGTGATTTTGACCTTTTGGCCAGAACATCATTGTGTGATGCCGTGTCATTATAAGGAGGCATGTGTCCAAGTTTAGGACCAGTATGATCAACCAAACATGAGATATAAACAGAAAGGTTGAGCTAAACGCAAATTAGACGCCGCCGGGCGACGTGCATGGTATCACAATAGCTCATTTTACTTTGTAGTTGAGATAAAAATGGCCTCTTGCACTCTATAGTAACCTACATTTGTTTGAATTCCATCCACCGCTTTCGGAGGAGTTACATTACACAGAGAGTGGCGTGGATCGCTGTGAAAAATCTGAAGGTCTTAAGGGAAAATGATCTGTGAGAGCAGGGGCTAAAATTAACATGAGCGCGAGGTTAGCAGAAATTGACCAGGGCTAGTACAACTTGTAACTGACCAACCCGATGGTAACAATTTGACATGTCAACCCTTTAATGGTCAAGGTGGTAAAAAAATTCCTCTATTGTGAGCAGAGCAAGACGACTATTTTTGGAAATTTACCAGTAGAATGACTGCCTCGATAATTGAGCCAGTCATTTCAGTGGTAAAATTTAAAAAATAGTCTTCCCTTGGCCTGCAAAGATTTGAAGGGCTATAGTAGAATCTTGTAATCACTAGTCCTATCTAAATTTAGTGGCTCATCTGGCTTAATTTAAAACTATTGAGAGGGTGTCAAATAATGTGCAAGAGTGTGGGCAGGACTATGGGAAATCTAGATAAATCTGGAAGACACCAATCTCTGACTACATAAAATAAATGTTGTCAGCCAATCCACAATCATATGGATAACCCACATACCAAATTTGGTTGAATTCCACCCAACTGTTTGGAAGGAGATAGCATGTTGAATGGATGGAGACAAATGTATCCTAATTTTTTCAAAACATGGAGATAAAAAAGGACTCGAGGAGATTTTAAAGGTAGGTAGGTAATTAATTCAACGTCATCATACTAAAATTAAATTTTCTTTCGGATTGAGAAATTAGGCTACCACCATCATTTAACATGCCACATTGTTTTCAGGACCCATCGGTGAAAGGATTAAATATAGCAAAAGCTGGAATTAGCATGAGGATAAAACAGAAATTTAGATTTTCTAATGAATGGATCCACTTTTAGCTATGCCCCGTGCGACCGTGTGTTGGGATCAGTATGTACTTTGAATCCTGAATTCCAAATTTCATGCTAACTATAGTTACAGCTAACCTGTTGAATATTTTGAAACTAATTTCAAGTAATTTGACTAGGGTCTGTTGTTAAATATTCAACAGAATGTTTACTAAATAGTAAAGACATACAATTCGCACAACTGACTCAAAGTTCAAAAGATCTAGCTACGTCAGCCTACATATGATGTAATTCATTATGACATCATATACATAACACTTTAACACTCATGTAGGGTTTTGCGGAGGCAGGGCCCTTGCACCATTTAGTGCTCTAAAATTCACACCATCCAATCATTACCTTCACACATGGTTCATTGGCCTAATGGATTTTAGGACATAGATATCTTCCATGTATGTACTTGATCCAACATTTGAGGAAGTGGGACAGTTCACCCCACTAAGCAACCGGATCGGCAGAACCCGGCTCATATCATCCAAAACCAGTTCCTGCAGTGGTGCTGAGAAATATTTATTTGCAGACCAAGAAAAGGCTATTTTTGAAAATTTATCACTGGAATGACTGTCTCGATAACCGAGCCAGTCATTCCAGTCATAAATTTTCAAAAATAGTCTTCTCTTGTTCTGCAAATAGATATTTTCCTATCGGTCATTGGTGGTCTGACTTGAATCAGTCTTTCACTCTCCTGACATGCGCAATTCACTATCCTCAGCGGTCCCTCACCTGGAAACACCAACTCTCCACCGGAAAACTTTGAAGTCTAGATGCTCTCCAAGAGCAGCTGAGGCGTTTCCAGGTATAAATAGGCTTACGGGCTGTTTTGCTGTCTACGAAATTTAAATATTTTTTTACTAGTTTCCAGAGAATTTTTTCTTTCAAACTTCACATCACCCGAGTTGTAACCACCATGCATGCCACCCAGAAAAATTAATGAATAATCCAGCATGCTTATCAGGTACCACTGTACCACCATGCATGTCACCCAACAATTTAAATGAATAAACTGGCATGATTATACTCGTGATGGTTTATTCTAACAAATATTATCGGTGAGGTACGTGGTGGTATAGTGAATATCACTATGAGCAATGTACGCTGTACTCAGACAGAGTGAGATTATAGTAGCTAATTTATTATTGTGGCGTGAGACTGAGTGGTGGTAGTAAACACTTGACCGGGCAGTGCACCAGTATCATGTCAAAATACATGTACACATGTAGAATTCTATCAGTATTTGTGTTGGTACAAAAATGTACACTTTTTAATAATTTATTACATAATGTACTTTACCAACACAGATACATGTGGATTGCTATTTTGTCATGCTACTATTACAGTGCTAGGTCAGGTGTTCACTACCACCGCTCAGTCTTACTTATAGTTTTTACCAATGGAGGAATCCAGTTTTAGCTATGCCCCGCCCATCCCTAGCTAAGCTCCACCCAAGCTTTACCTGCATTGGGATCGATCTCTGTACTCTCTGAATCTCAAATTCCTGAAAACTATACATGTAAGCTGTTGATATGACAGCAACAACTCCCAGTCAAATTAGTTTTAAAATATTTGACATCATTTTTATTAACCCTTTAATGGTCATGCCGACCAAAACTGGCCTCTGTTATGGCCTTGTGGAATGTCCATTTACAAGCCAAGAGAATAGAATTTTTGAAAATTCAGCCCAAATGACTGGCTCAATGACCGAGCCAGTAATTTGTCATAAATTTTCTCTTGGCCTCTAATTGGACATTCAATAAGTGGATATTAAAATTTTCTTGACCAAAGTTGTCCATTAAAGGGTTAAATAGAATACATATAGTCCGTCATCAAGTGTTTGTGAAGATTGACGAACTGATCTACGTCATTCATTATGTCATTGATTATGTTGTCATCCTTATGCATCATGTAGTTGATTATGACATCATGATTGATGGATAAAATTGAAAGCTCCATTATGTAATGCTTATAACTCCCTGTGTAATTATATTTGTTTCACTTTCTATTTCAGCTACTGTTGAAACATAGCCAGACCACAAACAAATGTTGCAAAAATAAACGTACAAAATCTGGAACAGTAGGACACAAATCTGAAAGACCACTATCAGTAATATATGACCTGTGACCAGCAGCATCATTCATCAACACAGACAGTAGCATAACCATAAAACACCGCTGATCCCCAGCATGGGCAATATTATATAGGACCAAGATAGTTTACTTTTGTTCTAGACACTGGACTTGTATTGTTATTGATCATCGATAACAAGACAAATCTCAAAATCAGCAGTAAAGTAAACTTAATCTTGGTCCTATATAATATTGCTCATGCTGCTGCTGAGTGGTGGTTTGCGCTACTATCTGTTTTGGTGATTGTTTGAGCAAACTCTGCATTATATCAATATGGCAGCATTCAATAACAATGACATTAAACTTTTTTTAAGTGAATGAATAAACAATTTAATCAAATCCAAAATGACCTGGTTTGACTTATTTACTGTATGTAAGTAAAGGTTGTATGGTGTTTTCATCATTTTTTTGATCTTCAGTGGAACAAGGATTGAGAATAAGAAAATTTATCAAATTTCTTTTCCACGAGTGAGATGACATACTTACCTCCCTAACACTCTTGATATACTAGTATATCGGCTCTAAATTCAATAATATTCAGAATTATAAAAGGTTAGGTGCCCCTAATGGGCAGCTGGAAGTACACAGTCATGCACATGACAGACACCACCCACTGTGCATGCGCATACCGGTACTTCCGTTACTAAATATTGGCTGACATAGAAGCAACTATTCAATAACCAAAGGACCAGCCCTCCGTGGGGTGGCGAGGCCGTGATCCTGTTAGGGAGGTAAGTATATCATCTCACTCGTGAAAAAGAAATTTGATAAATTTTCTTATTTCACATCATGAGAATACTTACCTCCCTAACACTCTTGATAAAAACCAGAATTTGAAAGTAAATTTGGTGGGAGGGAGGCAAGGTCCTGAAAACCAGCACACCCTCGAAGAGACTAAGTAAATTTATCAAATTTCTTTTTCACGAGTGAGATGACATACTTACCTCCCTAACAC
Organism: Chaetoderma sp. LZ-2023a; assembly: GCA_034401795.1. Classification (NCBI taxonomy): domain Eukaryota; kingdom Metazoa; phylum Mollusca; class Caudofoveata; order Chaetodermatida; family Chaetodermatidae; genus Chaetoderma; species Chaetoderma sp. LZ-2023a. The sequence continues at coordinate 123,018,004 of CM067359.1, forward strand.
TCTTGATATACTAGTATATCGGTTCTAAATTCAATAATATTCAGAATTATAAAAAGTTAGGTGCCCCTAATGGGCAGGTGGAAGTACACAGTCATGCACATGACAAACACCACCCTCTGCGCATGTGCACACCGGTACTTCCGTCACTAAATATTGGCTGACATAGAAGCAACTATTCAATAGCCAAAGGACCAGGCCTCCATGGGGTGGTGAGGCCGGGATCCTGTTAGGGAGGTAAGTATGTCATCTCACTCATGAAAAAGAAATTTGATAAATTTACTTATTTCACATCATGAGAACATACTTACCTCCCTAACACTCTTGATAAAAACCAGAATTTGAAAGTAAATTTTGGTGGGAGGGAGGCAAGGTCCTGAAAACCTGCACACCCTCGAAGAGGCTAGGCTCTTTGAATTCCCAAGAGATTTAAAACATCTCAAATTGTGACTGAAACCACAACCAGGAATAGAATTTTGCATCGGCTAATCGACCAATGAAGAGAGATTGATCAAAAGGCAAATGCGCTCCCCCCCCCTCTTTCTGAGGAAGGTTTAGGAAAAAACGCTGCTTTAAATGACTAGCACGTTATCTAATACTTAATGAAAGTATTACTAGACATTGGAAAAAGAAGAATTGCTTCTATTTCAAAACCTCTCTGCCACAATTAAGAGACATTAACCATCACCATATTAAAAAATAAAAATGACACCATCACCAAGACAGAAAATCAAAAAAATGGTCATAACCACTGACATCTGATGTCTTGGACGCGGCACTCATCTCTTCCCCCACCGGATGAAGAGAAGTGTACCAGCTAATAGTAGGGATACCCTACCAACAAATGTGATATTTGAAAATAGCAGAGGAGGAAAACTATTTACAAACATAAACCTCTGCATTAATATTTTATTTCCTGAGGACTGAGACAGCGAGTGGGTTAGAAGTGTCACGAAGGTAATGGTCGGTAAAACTTGACTCACAGTGCCACTGGGCTACTGACATAATGTCTTCAATAGAAACACCATTAAATAATGCTGTGGAAGTTACCACACCACGGACACTATGAGCCTTGGCTCTATCTACCTGGATTCCAGTGGCTGTTTTATGACAGAATTGGATACATTCCACTATCCATCTGGAAATAGTGTCTCTTGACGCCCTACCATGGGGTTCAATATATGACAACCATAGGGAACATGGGTCCGTCCGCGAAACCTGAGTTCTTTTCTTGTACTTATTCAAAGGACGGACTGGACACCATACTTTAGCACCAGGATCATATCTGGTTATGGCAGGTAAAATAATAGGTTTACCCGGATACTTTAAAGATTGATTCTTAGCCAAGAAATTCAATCTTGGTAGAAGCTTAAGGCCCTCACCTGTAACCATATAACAGTCAGGCTCAGCAGACAAGGCATGAATTTCACTCCTGCGTCTGGCTGATGCTGCCACAACTAAAAATACAGTTTTAAGTGTCAATAATTTAACAGATATAGCACTAAGTGGTTCAAAAGGTTTATCACTCAAAACCTGCAGAACCAGAGAAAGACTCCAAGACGGTGTCGGTGGAGGATTTCTTGGTCTGAGATTGCCCATACCTTTAATAAGAGTATTTAAAACACTTACTTCATCACTTCCCCTCTTTGCCAAGCAAGGGATAACAGTCATCAATGCTGATTTGTATCCAGCAACAGAATTAGGTTGAAGACTATAGGTATCATACAGGTGACAGAGAAAATCAGCTACTACCTGAATAGATGCTTCCATCGGATTGATACATCTCTTTGAGCACCATTCTGCAAATCTGTTGATTTTATAATTATAAGCTCTGGAGGTTGACCCCCTCCTGGCTCTGGTCATGAAATTGGCTGCTTGCTCAGAAAAGCCCTCCTTAATCGCGGATTGTTTGACAACATCCATGCAGTCAATTGAAACATTGACAGATTGTTGTGAAGGGTCTTGCCCTGGAAGATAATATTGTCCATCAGCGGCAGAGGAACCGGATTGCAAACCAGAAGGTCCAGCAGATCCGTAAACCATGATCGGCTTGGCCAATTCGGGGCGATCAGAAGCACTTGGCATTCCTCTTGTCTGATCTTCTGAAGGATTCTTGGAATCAGGATTGTTGGAGGGTATGCGTATGCATACATTCCCTTCCAACTGATAGCTAGCGCATCTATTGCGATAGCGCTTGGATCTGGAATCGGAGAAACGTACGTCGTCATCTTCGCATTCTTCTTCATTGCGAACAAATCTATGTTGGGCTTTCCCCAATGATTGAACAGGTGATCAGCCACACATTGATTTAGTTGCCATTCCGTAGGCAGAATATTCATCCTTCGGCTCAATGAGTCTGCTAACAGATTCAGCTTTCCCGGAATATGAACTGCTTTCAAGGTGATCATATGATCCATGCACCAGCAAAGCAGCTTCCATGTCATCATACAGAGATTGGGCGACTTCGTTCCGCCCTGGCGGTTTATGTAACTCACTACTGTAGAGTTGTCTGAACGTATCATCACAAATTTTCCCTCAACTTCCTTTAGGAAGTGTTCCAGGCCTAGAACTACAGCCCGCAATTCTAGCATGTTGATATGTTCCTTTGACTGTTCCAGATTCCAACGCCCTGATATAGTGGCTTCTTCCAGGCAAGCTCCCCAACCCTCCATCGATGCATCCGTAAACATCGTTACTTGAGGGTGGGGAGGGGTTAGCATGCACCCCCCGCCAGGAGATTTCCTCTCTCCATCCACCAATGAAGGTGATGAATGAGAGGGTCCAACACTTGAATGCGCGACTCCAGTGATCATGAACTCTGCGTCCACTGAGTCATGAGAAACAATTGAATCGGCCACCTGCGTAAGGCCGCCTGAGGAATGACTGGTTCCATCGAAACCATCAGACCTAACATTCTCAGCTAGACCCGTGCTAGAATATAACGACTGTTGCAACTGAATGCACGAGAGGAGACTTTCCACTCTCTCCTGGGACGGATAAACATATCCTATCTCCAGATCGAAGAACATACCCTGGTAAACAAACTTCTGGTATGGAGTCAGCTCTGATTTCTGAAAGTTGATTATCCAGCCTAAACCTGTGAGAGTTTCCAAAACTATCTCCAGATTTGCTGTCAAACTTTCTGGGTTGTGTGCTTTTAGCAACCAGTCGTCTATGTAAGTGTGAACAGCTATATTTCTCCTGCGGAGGTATGCCGTGATAGCCAGTACCACTCGAGTGAAGACCCTTGGAGCCGTCGAGATGCCGAATGGAAGAACCTTGAATTCCCATTGGCGTCCCTGAAAAGCAAATCTCAGGAACCGACGAAAACTCCTTGCAATTGGAATGTGGAAGTAAGCATCCTTGAGATCTATAGATGCTGTCCACATCCTCTTCTCTAACCCCAACAACACCGATCTTAATGTTTCCATTTTGAAAGTCAGTGTGTCTAAAAACTTGTTTAGAGGTTTGAGGTTGAGAATTGGTCTCCCCCCCCCCGGTGTTCTTTGCCACAAGAAACACGGTTGAATAGAAGCCCGGGCAATCCTGCGCCGGTTGAATTGCTTCTTTTAGAACTCGAGATTTTATCTCCTCTTCTATGCACAACTGCTTGTCTGGATCTCTTGGAATTTGAGTCCAGACCGGTACCAGAGACAAATGCAACGGCGGACCTCTTATCCATTCTGGACTGTATCCGTGCGAAAGCCATTGCAAGACTAAGCGGTCCTGAATTAACCGCGCCCACTTCTGAATGTGACAAGTCAAACGACCGCCCACTGGTGCACCTAGGGTTGACGGGGTGCCCATAAATTTTAGAAGTGGGTGTGTCTCTGGTACGAGTGGCAGCACCCGAGTGGTACTTGTGGTAACCGGAAAAAATTGTATTGCATCAGGCCCGGTTACCACGCGCCGTGACCAGCACCACGTGCACCACGGTGCGCGGGCTGCTGTCTGGCTAGCTGCGCTTGAGGCGCTGGCTGACGTACAACACGCTGCTGCTGGCGCGGCCGACGCGGTCTCTGAACACGGCTGGCCTGCTGGCCTCTGACAATACCAGCACCGCCACGAGCGTACTGCCGCCGAGCAGCCGAAGGCTGAACACGCACGTGTTCTCTGCGCAGCACTTCAAACTGTGCACGCAGTGCCCTCTAGTTGTTCACCAAAGTCACTGTCTCTTGGAGGTGCCGACAACCTTCACCTCCAAAGAGACCAGGACCCGCCATCGGCGCTTGCAACAAGCGCGACTTGAGCTCCTGAGACGGGCACAAATTGTCCAACGCAAAAGTGCGCCTCGTTCTCAGCGACTTTGTGACTGACCTAGTCAAACAGTCCAACGCCAGGTTGATGCCATCCTGGATGGCTCGTTGGACTGTTACAGGATTAGGCTGTTGCTGCACCGACGCTGCTACTACCCCCGATAGCAGCTGAGAGACATGCGACAGCGCACTAATCGCCGCTCGTGAACTCTCCTCGGTGTCGCACAAAGCGGCATTAGCCGAGCGCATAGCGCCTGTGCACAACGCTCCCGTGTCCGCATGGGAACCCGGCCGCGTATCTTCCCCCAGAGCAGCGTGGTCGTCCGCGCTCAGTCTGGGCGCTAGGCCATATCGAGCATACTGATTAGCAGTTACTCGACATCGTCTAGCAACCTCGCAGGGGGCCTTCGCGAGGCGACCTTTCGGTCTGATCGGCTCCTCTGCCACTGAGAACATATCTAAGATATGTTCAGCATACGGCAGAGACAGAGTCGTGCTGGCCAACGGCTTTGCCTGTAACCATGCCCGAGGGTTACCGGCAGCCATCTCATCCACGGAGAGCTCTGGTCTGACAGCGAGGAGCCACTTCTGACCAGTCTTCATCCGGGGCTACCTGCGAATTGCCGACGAGCAGCGGACCCTCGTCATCTTCATTGGCATTTGCAGGTATGGCCGAGGAGGAGGCTATAGACGAACCTGACTGCCCAGGGAATGTATACGGGCCCGCGAGGGCTGGCATAACATTCTCCATAGGCTGACCAGGCACCACGGCTGCGCTTGTGTGTGGGGGTTCATGCACACCAGCGCGGCCCGGAACTTCCGTATGAGATTCCACATCTAAGCGTGGAATCTCATACGGGTTGCCGTCTGCTCCAAATCGGCCCAACGGCTGAATCATGAAACCTGCTCCCGAGGGAACAGTGCCATAGGTGCGAGCGGTCACGCTCCCCATGAGAGGAGTGTAGACGCTCGCATCCATGTCTTCATGGTCATCTTGTGGACCGAGCAGGTAGTCTTCATCATCTTCCTGGTCAGGAAAGTTAGACTCTGGATTAGTACGGAAAACTAACCCAGACTGACCAGGAGAATGCTCGAAAGCAGATGATGAGGTTACTCCGCGAGTGATCGTGGTCAGGCCCACTGGCCGGGTCCCGCCTGATGCTGCTCGCGCCGCTGGAACACCGGGCGATGCGAACATCAAGCCTGGGTTCAAGACAGCCGCCCCTGGATCACTAAACACTTTGTCTGAGCTCGTAACGCATGACCCAGGGACGGGGGCTACCTGCACTGAGGTCGACGAGCAGGAAGTTGAAACACCTGTGCCAGGCAACAAGCCGCGAAGCATGTCAGGCATCAGGTCTTTCAAAGTCCTGAGCATCTCACTCACTAGCTAACTCAAACTTGAAGGCCTCGAGCTCACCCTTCTCAGAGGCCTTCTTCTTACCCTCCTTCTTAGTCTTCTTGCCCTCCTCAACCATCAGCTTAGCCTGGGAACAGAAGAATTCAGAGGTTAGATCCCCCCCCAACTCTTTACAAATGACACATTTGTTAGTTAGCCTACAAGCTGAACACAGATGGCAAGGGTGGGGGAAGAATCTAGCCTTCATAGGCTTCAGACAGGATGGACATTTCGGAAAAGGGAAGGGATACGAAGACAATGAGTATTATAGTTTGCAAAGCCTTGTTAATTGACTATTAGCACAAAACAAGCACAAACTTGAGAGAACACATCCTCTTTTATGACAGACAACCCTGACGGGACAGCTGACTTCTCTAGTTAATAAAAACCAATCACAACCATGATCCCAAATTAAGAAAGAGAGAGAGAAAGATTATGACTATCTAGATATCTCTCCACCATCATAATAAAGGGTGATGAACACTGCCGAAACGGCCGCGACGAAAACCGGTAACAAATAAAAGTTACAAGTCTTGGATAAATATATGGAACAATATCACCTTAGCGGATGACGAGGAGGACTCCTCCAATACTTTAGCATCAGCCATGATGGATTGGGATGATTTTGTTCTAGAGAATTTTTAGATAAAGGGCCTGTGAAGATTTTCACATGTTGCTTATCAGCCAATATATTAGAAAACGGAAGTACCGGTATGCGCATGCGCAGTGGGTGGTGTCTGTCATGTGCATGACTGTGTACTTCCACCTGCCCATTAGGGGCACCTAACTTTTTATAATTCTGAATATTATTGAATTTAGAGCCGATATACTAGTATATCAAGAGTGTTAGGGAGGTATGTATGTTCTCATGTGAAATTTTTCCCCACCGTGAAAAGCAGAACAAGGTAGTTAAAGGTAAGTAAGGCTCCAGCTTTACAACCCTTTACTGTCCAATATTTGTCAAGAAAATGTAAATTTCTGCTGAACCCTTTAATGGGTAAATTTGGTCAAGAAAATTCCAATTGTCTCATAAATTGTCAATTTGCTGATCAAGAGTATTCTGGGAGCCAGTCATTCCATTGATAAATTTTCAAAAATAGTATTCTCTTAGTCAGCAAAAGGGCATTTCTCAGGAACACTGCAAAGGCTGGTTATGGCTGATTTTACCATTAAAGGGTTAATAAATGCCCATTTGCAAGCCAAGGCGATTTTTTAACATTTAGAACTGTAATGACTAGCTTGGTTATCAAGCCAGTTATTCCAGTGGTAAAATCTTAAAATAGTCTTCTCTTGGCCTGCAAATGGTCATTTCTTAAGACAATTTGATTTCAGAGGCCAGTTTTGACCACTCACTGAGTCACGGTAAAAAAAATAATTCTTGTTCTGCATATGGACATTTCTCAAGGCCACCACAGAACATGTTTTCACCAGCTGGAGTGTTAAAGGGTCAATTGCTAAAATGTACAATTCTTATAACAGTGACTAACTACTAACTCTTAGAGCTATTTCAATATAACAAACTTTAACAGTTAAGTAAATTCAAATGGCACAAATGATCATGGTGAATGCACCAAAATAGCCCAAACTTCAGGGCAAACTCTTTGTCACTGATTGGAGAAGTTCACTCAATCTGTAGTGTACCAGCTTCAAGTTCATCTTCAAGTCTTTCCAGTAGTGGTGGCTTCCTCATCGTCAAACATGTCATCATCAGAAGATTCACTGTCCCACACATTAGCTGTCTCACCATTACTATCGGTGTCTGATTCCACGTTTACTACGCCACGATGAGTGATATTTGGTTTAAAATATATGGCACAATATATACATGTAGCCAGTAATATACTATATACATGTACTGTTAGGCCCTATGACCTGACAGCGGCTGTTATGGTCATACACTGTCCTCAGACTTTAGCACAGAAATCAAACACATTATTCATAGTTTCGCACATCCAGGCATCTTGAATTCGGCCGCCATTAAAGTTGGGGCAAACTTACTACATGCTAAAGGGGACTGCTCATACAAACTTATTGTTTACATTTTCCTTGATGTTCAAACCATTAAATCCTGTGTCTGAGAATCTGTAATAACCCTATCAGGTATCAGAAAACATGAAATCATGAGTGAATTTCGCAATATATTAAAGAAAATGTAATTAAGGTTTAACGGCCCATTGCTCGTAATGTTAAATTATCCCCTCTGAAAATGGTGTTTCTCCAAGGGTATTATGGGAAATTTGATTGTGATGACGTCATTGTGATTCTATGAATATAATACAGGGTGGGAATATTGCCTCCAACAAGGGAGTACTTCTACTATTGCATTAACAATTTCAAACGACAAGAGAAAATAATAAATTTGTTACGAATGTGTCGAAATTCTGGTGAATATTTTGAAACTAATTTGACTGAAAGCCAGCTTCCAGTCAAATTGCTTTCAAAATATTCAACATCATACTTACATGTATATACATGTAATGACTGTAAAAGTGGAATTCTGGGATTTCAGGTTCAAATGGGTAAAATGTGATAATTCATTGGTTTAGATTTGGGGCCTACTTCCCTGATAATGCAGGTTACTAGGCCAATATTGGCCCAGTAACCTGCACTATCATTCTTGTTTTAGTAAATGTGATGTCACCGATAATGAGAAAGTTATTGATTGTCGCAAGAGAGCCGCAGATACAATATATATATATATATATATATATATATATATATATCCATTTTGTCCTGGTCGCGAAAAAAACATGTTGAAGATAAACAATCCGATAAACTCGATCAGCGACGCATGTCTTTGTTTACAGTTTTCGAGATAACTAACTTCAAGCACTGTCAGTAATAAGCCTGAGTTAAGATGCCGAAGCGGTCAAATATATAGGCATCACACTTTCTGATTGGCAGTTTCGTTATTCCGTGTTATCTGTCTACTTTTTAGTCTGTGGCATACACGAAAAGTGCATAGATTGATGAATTGCACACACAAAAATATGTTATTTTCTAAACAATTGACGCCATCTTTGCTAGATCTGATTAAATATGCGTGTATTCTCGACCAATCAGACGGTGATACCCGTTGCCGAAAACGGGTAATAATGTTATGTACTCGGATACTCCTGGAGTGAGTTCAGGAAGGCGAACCTTCGCGTTCTACGCGGTAGTGTTCAGTTAATAACGCAAAACATTTTTCGCGGTCCTGAACGCACCCCAGGCACGGGTAAAACAACTATATACGCATGTGCATGTCTATGTAAAAGCGGAGATTTTCGGTTACATATTATGTATGAAATAGCGAAATCGAAAACAACCGAACGTCAGGTTTGCAGATTTTGTAAATCGCTTCCCTTTCCATTATAAGACAAATTTGGCATAACACTAGCTGAAACTGGTGCACATATTGTTCTAAGAAGTTATGCCTATTACGTCGGCTCAAATTAGACTATATTGTAATAAACCCATTTCAGAGAATATCTTGGTTTATTCATCCAGATTTCAAGAAATTGTGAATTGAAAATTTATTAAAATATACGCACAGTCATCACACTAGCTTCATACTCAGTAAAGAATACCCAGGTGCGGTGTTCACACACGTCCATTTTATACAAAATTACGATTGATTACGATGATGACATTTCGACAATTATCATTTACAGCCACAAAAAAAGCTAAAGGCGATGCATGTACTTAACACATATACGGCTCCAATTGCAATTTAAATTTACATGTACGGGTCCTTGACAGACTATAGACCGATTCCACTTTATGTTTAATGACGCGTAGTAAGAATCTTTGTAGCGTTAATGAATACATTTGATTGCACGTTTGACTTTTTCCGTGACGGGTTTAAAATATTTCATGATACGTTTAACATTTTGTAGGACGGGTTAGACTTTCCGTTAGACGCGCCTATAAAATAAATAAAATGCGTCTGGTGTTTGGCCACACCTGGAAACGCTACGAGGTTTTGACGCGAAAAAGACACATTTTTGTTTCATTTTTGCTTCGTCAAACAGTAAAGCTAACTAAAATCAGTACTGTACAACAGTGGAAACAATCTGTTTTGGGAAGAGCTACCAATAAAATGAAAATGTTAACATAACCCTTTCGCCGATAAATTCCATGTATCTCAACTTCAAGGCAACCATACAGGAAAGCTGTTACAAACATGTATTTTGAAATTAATATAAATGTAATCATATTAATTTCAAAAAATTCAGCAAAATATACTTTACCTTGAAAGGAAGTTACATGTACTTTTCTACACGAATGACAGGGACAGAGCCAGTCTTTGTAATATCTAGCCATCAGATATGTCACTAAATGACCAGACAACCCGGAGGGTCTGGTCTTATGTTTTACTAATTACATATACCTACCTCCTTGCATTACTATTGCTCTTTCCTTCTCTGAAGGGAAGCGTAGTAGGATGAAATTTTTACAGCCAATGTTTGCTGTGCATTGTGTCTACAGAGTGCCTGAAGGCTTCTTCAGGAATCTCTATACTCTCTCCAATGATGAGATCCATAGCAATTGGCTTGAATGCTAGATCTCAGAATGAGGCAGGAAGAGGGTTAATATATAACCCAAAGCCACTGAGTGAGTCATAAGACATAATGACAATCTCATTGGCCGACAGCCATCACATGACTTGGTTGGCGGAATTCAACAAAATTTGGTATGTGAGTGACTGATACGATTGCCATTTGTGTGGGTGTGGTTGGGGTAGGATTTGAGGGGTTGGATGGGTGTGCATGGGGAAAATGGAAATATATGATGGTGGAATTCAACCAATTTGTTTATGCAAGATAGTCATATGATTCCTGATAGTCAGACCATAGTGGTGAGGGTGTGCGGTGAGGGCGGTCGTGCACAACATTAAAGTGGCCGAAAGTGTGGGAATTTACGATGGCATACTATCGACTGCGCATTCTAGTTGCAACTTCTCTTTGTTAAAAAACTTGATCAATGGACCATTACAGTTTTAGCTATGTATGCCCCGCCAACCTCCAGCTAAGCTCCACCCACACTTCGTCACGTTGGGATTGATCGATCCCCTGAATGCCCTATCAATTTCCTGAAAACTATACAATTCGTACAGCAACGTATAGTCTGTCTTCAAATATGCATTCGTGACATACTTATCTATGTCATTCATTATGATGTCATGATACACATCATGTAGTTGATTAGGACGTCATATGATGGATGGATAAAGTGGAAAGGTCAATTGGCATGTAACAACCAAGTTAAGCCAGCTGTGACCTGCTGCTAAAACCATGCCTAGCTCCATACCATAGTACTGATACTGTACCATACTCAGATACACGGGTCTCAAAGTGCCATTAAGATTAACCCTTTAATAGGTTACCCTCAAATTTGTTCAAGATACATGTAATTTAAGTTTTCTCATAAAAATATCCATTTGCAAAATGATAGAAGACTATTTTGAGAATTTACCCCTGGAATGACAGCATGTTTAGTGGCAAATTATCTAAAAAATCTGCATTTTCAAGATCAAAGCAGAAGCTGGATTTTTGCCGAATCGAGTGTTAATAGCCAAAAATGGCTTCTGCAGTGGTCTTGGGAAATGTTCATCTGCAGACCAAAAGAAGACTATTTTTGAAAATTTACCCTTCATTCCAGTGGTCAATTTTAAAAAAAAGTCATCTCTTGGTCAAATTTGAGTGTTCAAGCATTAATTAAAATACATAGATTTAACTATTTAACTTACTGTAATGACTGATGGCCCATCACGATTGACGCATACAAAATGGTAGTTTTTGCTCGATTGTAGTTTGTTGAAAAGAGGATATTGTGAGGCTTCATGCCACAAAGACTGAAAATAACCATGGCAACAGGCTAAAGGTTACTTAATTCGTTTATGTGAAAATATCACAAACATGACAACAAAAAAGAATAATGATTTATTAGACTCAATATTCATAATAAATGCAAAGCATACAATGTTTTGAAATTCTGTTTCAGGGATTTTAACCCTTAAAACTCTGATGTCAACATCTATCTTTTACCGTGTCAATAGCAAAGCAACTGGTGTTAATTTTTCTACAATTTTGGTGGATGATGTTGCTGTCTACGACAGCACCATCTTTCACCAAATTTGTTGAAAAATTAACACCAGTTCATCCTTTAACTTTATTTGAAAATTTACAATTTTGACATCAGAGTGGTAGGCGTTCATATTGAAAGAGTAATGCATGTATAGTGCAGCTCAGAAATAACTTAATATGTTTCAAAAACAAAACCAGAAACATGTAATTAGTTACTATAACTTTGAACATAACGTACAAGTAAGAAATGATCCTTGAACTTCATGACTATCGATTTCCAGAAAACTATACAGGGAAACATGTTGAATATCGTGAAACTACAATCTAATTGGACTGTAACGCTGCGCGGCATGGCACAATGTCGAACTGGTTTGAACCGTATATCGATTTTATGGGGTGGCGTGGGGCCAAGGATGAGTGCGTACAATTATTGGATGTAATATTTTTCCGATAAGCATGTAGCAACACGTGTTGTTTGGAACATTTAGCCCACAATACACGCTCACAACTTACTTTCTTTATAAGCATCATGAATAAGGCATATAGCACGCATTTCATATTACGCCAGTAATACACCTTTCCCACATCGACGTCATTATGCCAGCCTTCCCCTAAATCAATGCTCAAAGCAAAACTGCTGGCTGGTACCGCCGCCAACAAGCCGCTGACCCACGTTGAGTTATATTTGCACTAAAGTACACCGCAATCTAAACCTTTCCTATGATAAACTAGAATCATTATATTATTTAAATCATATATCATTGGAAAGCGCATTCAATTGCCGAAACATTAATGCATTATCTTTATATTTTTGTAATGTTTTCATCGAGTTATTTGTGTATATAAAATACACCATTCGACTTAGATCATTAAATCAAGTGGACAATAGGGGGTGTTTTAAAACTGCAATCAACTGATTAAATTTAAACTATAAAAACTGATACAGAAATGTATAGAAAATTGGCTTACGTCTCCAATGATGTATGACTTAAATATTATGAACAGAGTTTTTCATATGCACTGTTTAAAGTGCACTGTATCTGATTCCCATAGTAAAGTAATGCTGTTTGCGCGTTGGCTATCACAGTTACCAGCTGGAAGTGGTATGCGCGATGCATTCGGGGAAGGTATTTTCCCAAATTGCGGGAAAGGTCTATTGAAATCTAGCTTCTTACCGACTAACAATAATTTGCGTTCCGTTTACAATCGATTAATTTTAATGTGTAAAATTTATCGTTTATTTAATCATCAGGCGTTGAACACCGGGATATATAACTTAATTTTTGTTAATCAGTTAAAGAATTTGCTATTATTTTTAGACTGCTCATTGAAAATTGTTGTTAAACTTTCAATCAATTACTCTCATTTTAACATTCTGATGACAAGCGGCCATTGAGTCATATCGTTTACATTGGTTAGACATCCCGCCAATGATTTTGTGCTGTTACAAGAGGTGGGCCGTGATTAGAGCATACACCTATTGAATTACGGCTATCACAGGTATAGAATGCAAACTGACACAACTTGTTAAAATGGTCGTTAACTTATGATCTTAGCTTTAAAGACTTATGACAACAAAGCTAAGTAACCCACCCCATGTTTGGATAACTCATTCCCTCAGAAATACAGAGGCAATAAACATGTTTAGTTTGTATCCGAATTGTAACAATTTAAAAACCCTTGGTAGTCGTGATGTGGACATCCTGTTTAGATTAGCGGGTTTGAACAATTAACAATATAGGTAATCCTGCGATTCTAACGGAATTGTGATAATGAATTATTCACACAGCATGAGACTCATCCATTACCCACCGAACACGCATCAATCATGCGCACAAGAATTAAAGAGAGAAATCATTTTATACCAAATTAGATTATGTTAACACGGAATACGAAAGACCAATAGAAATTCAATCATTTACAATTTTATAAATATTATCATGTATGTTAAATATTTCGAAAGTAATTTGATTGGGACTTGGTGCTACAAACAACAGCAGGATCTTAGTCACATTAATTTCAAAATATTGTAACGTTTACAGACAGAGTACAATTCGTCATAATCAATTTAGTTGGAATAGAAAATAACGGAAATGTCGACTTTTGTATGTTCAAATGGGTCTGCGTTTTAATCTCAACACAAGCGAGGTGTGGCTGGAGCTTAACTAGGGATGGGCGGGGCATAGCTAAAACTGGCTTCCAATCCAATGGGGGATTCGTTTCGCAGTCAATCATATGATGCCGTAACCAACGACGTGACATGTAGGATGATGTCAATCAATTATGTCATGAATGACATGCAGGTTTGTCACATAGGTTCATCACGAATGCTTAATTGATAACGGACTAAGCGTTGTTGTACGAATTGTATGTCTTTAATATTTAATAAACATGCTGTTGAATATTTGACACTAATTTGACTGGGCATTGTTGCTGCAGCAACAGCACCCAGTCAAATTTGTTTCAAAATATTCAACAGCTTATATGTATATTTTTCTGGAAATTGAGATTCAGAGAGTGCAGGGATCGATCGATCCCAAAATGGGTAAAGAGTGGGCGGAGAACAGCTAAAGAAGCTGTGAAATAGCTAAAACTTGATTCCTCCATTATGCTAAAAATATTCAACAGAAGTTTTCTTACATGTACCACGTGTTCAGAATTGTATTACTACACTAACAGGCGACTGTTTTTGTTTTGGAAACACGTTAAGTTATTTACTTACCGATTTGATTTCACTTAAGTTAGCATAAAAGGAAACACGCATCGGGACAAAAATACCAGTTGGTAATAGGAAATCCATTTGTACATTGCCATTGGATATGGCTTGATCCAGAGCACGATGTAGTAACAGAGTCATGTTGGACCAATTTAACGACTGTGTCTGGATGATGCGGGTCAAACTACTACATAATGGAATGTCACAAGCTCATCTGAAAAATAAAGTACAGGAAGGCTCGTCAGACATGTCAGATATTGCTGTAATCTAAATGTATGCTCACCGCCCGCACCCACCTCCCATCACAAAACATCACATGTATCTCGGAATAACCCTTCAACCCCTTAAATTTGTTGAAGAATATTGCCACGGATTCTCATAAACGTCTTTTTGAGAGTATAATATTACCCCAAAAATGAAATTTGGGACCACCAAACCTAGTAGTGCTTAATGGGTCTGATGGGACCCCCGGAAACTGGTATGATTATTAACTATTCTTAAAATTGGTTTTATAGGTTTTTGCACAAAAATACCCACAACCATGAATCCATGATATCTTCTAATTTTAGCATGTATGACAAAAACTGCATTGAAAACCCAAATTTTAAGTCTGCGGCCCCACATTTCAGCTTGGGATCCACAGATTTCTGGGCGTGGGGTCCCTGGGACTTCTGAAATCGAAGTGCCATGAGAAACACTGATTATTTCACTTTTCACATAGATATTACTTTTGAAAATTATCACTGGAATGACTGGCTTGGTTCATTGAGCTAGTCATTAATGGTAAATTTTCAAAGATACTATTCTCTTGTTACATGTATGCTAATGAAGAGGCATAGGAAGAAGAGAAGAAAATATGCTCAGTTATGTAGGCTTACGTGATTAAATCGAAAATCATGATTATTCCTTAAATCGTTAAAATTTATATGATTAAAAATTAGATAATCATATAATCGTGAGTAATTTCTACTGCGTAAAATATTTCAAGCCCTGCAAGTTAATAACTCTTTAATGCGATCACTCCAGAACATTGTGATTTTGCTCAGTGAATGGATGTCCATTTGCATGCTAAGAGAAGATTATTTTTGAAAATGTATCACTGGAATGACTGGCTCGAGTATCGAGACAGGCATTCCAGTGATACAATTTCAAAAATTCTCTTCCCTTGGCATGTAAATGGACATTTCTAAATACCATTGCAGCTTTCATCATTCATATAATCCTTTGTTATTATGTCTCGGACCCCATACCTTGAAATCTGGGGATCCCAGGCTAAAAGCTGGGGGTCCCAAAGTAAAAATCTGAAGTTTCAATGAAGTTTTTCTCCTCCATATTAGAATTAGAAAGTAGCATTAACTCACAGCTATGAAATATCCCATGCTAGAGTTTTGTGGGTATTTTTGTGTAAAAACCTATAAAATTAATTAATATTTCAAAATCATGCACGATTGTCAGGGGGGGGGGGTCCCTTGGGACCCACTGTCATTACTTTTGGGGAGTCCCAAGTTGCATTCTGGGGGTATATACCCCCAGAAGGACCCTTATGACAATCACTGCTAACAGGTACATATTATCTGCAAGCACACAGATCCAAATTTAATTAATATGAGAATGATACCTGTCCTTTTTGTAAGAACAGTGTAGAAGACTGTATGCATTTTCTAGTCCAGTGTCAAGAATTTGCAGATATCAGAAGAAATCGAGCATCTAGTGCCGGCAGATAGCTGCAAATTAGTAAGTTCTAACATTGAACTCATTTAAGCGTCTGGTGAACATAAATTTACTTGTCTATGCACTGTGAACATTTACTCCTCTATATGTACTACAGATAACAAAGCACTTGCGAGTGTACACACACGTGTACATACCTATCAGAATGATCGCTTGCATACATGTGTCTATATAATATATAATTAATGGGCTGATCCGGTTAGGTAAAAACTCAGTAGTTAGTCGTATTCATGGATTGTACAGATTCCCGGATAATACACTGAATCAAAAATGTTTCAATGAGACTTAATTATACTTACCCATAATGACTATATGATACATGTATCAATAAACAATTAAACATCCTACGTATCGGAAAACCTAGAGTTTTACACGCACCTATTTCCGGAGACTGTCCACCCTAGTTTGGAATCCGCCTTGTGTCAAATGTCAACAGACATGCGCAGGCAAGTTCCAGTAATCTTCTTTAAAGACTAACCTGCTCCACCTCATGGGTGGTGGAAGTTGGCCGTCACTATGGGTAAGTATAATTAAGTCTCGTTGAAACAAATGTGAGAGCGATTTTGATACTTGCCCATAGTGACTACATCATATCACCAGAATTCGAAGTAGACAAAACTTCTCTGGAGGAAGGTGTGAGCAGGTTCTCGAACAGCCTATAGACATTTCCTCAAAATTTAGAGTCTGATGGTTTCAACAAACCTTACTGGTTTTGGATCTTTCACTTCCAGTCATCTTTAGCCCTCGAGAACACCAGCTAGGCCTGCATGCAGTGGTAAGCCGCGGTCCTAATGCCTATGTAGGGCTTCACGGTATTAGAAAAATGATTATCGGTATCGATATCAATTTTCATACCGGCATACTGTTAATACTAGTATTATTCCGATGGAAAAAATGGAGTGATGGTTAAGTAGTACGATTCCATATTCATATTCATCAAAGTGCTTAAACAGTTGTCGCAAATTTCCACAATAAAACCAAGAAATTACATGAATCCTGATATTAAACACTAAATTTTAACTGTCTTCAGTTAAATCATATCGCAAAACGGCTGAACCTCTCCCAAATCATCCCTAAAAGTGATTTGAATTTACCACAAAATTACAGTTCTATTTTCGCGTGGCGATCACGAGATACCGGTAACCAGTTACCATCTCGTCCCGTATAAACTCGCCCAGTGAAACTGCGAACAGCTAAAGTTGTTGATATTTGACTGATAAATATCAATGTTATGAGTCAAACATGTTGGATGTGAATGTAAACATACGTTTTACTAATTTTCCTGGCTATCTGCATTGATGTATATCTTAGAATAATAAATGAACTTTCCACGATGGCCTGTGCTTTATAAGACGATTTTGCAATGGGACAAAACCGCCATGAAACGTGGTAATCTCCGCGCAGGGGTACAACGTAGCCATTATAACACATACTAAATAGACTAACATATGCTGCGAGTACATAGGCCTAAGCTCGCTCTCATTAGAGTAGCTTGTATCAATTGATATCTAATGATACCCGCCAACATAAGAAGTGAATAAAGCTCGCGGGAATTGAGAAGTTTTTCTCATATTGTCGGGTTCCTCTTTACTTTGGCTGTTGGGCAGTCACTACAAAGGTGCACAATTCTGGGAAATTTCTGACTAACCAGGCTGCAGTAATTGATATAAAATATCACTCAAAATATGATTTTTCTATCAAACAATGGGCCGAAATTATAAAATATTAGCGCAGGGAAAAATAGGTTTTAGACATTTTTAACTATCTAATGTCATGATGGTAATTAAAATAAATTTTATTCAATTCTTTTGCGAGAAGTGCATTCTTATAAGTAATCGTTAATTTATCAATTACTCTAACACTAGCCTCAAAACAACAATTTGACAGCTCTGGATAAATAAGAAAAGCGTGATCGTTAAATACGGGTTAAATATCATTTTTCCATACGAAGAGCAGTAACTTATATCGCTAGACCAGTATATACTATTGAAATATTACTATTGCGAAGCAGATTATCTGCCTAACAAAATGTTATACCAGTTTTATCTTATATCTCAATATTTCGGTATCACCAAAATCATATCGGTATGACTATCGGTATAGCTATGATACCAGTATTCGATATAATATCGGTATATCGTGAAGCCCTATGCCTATGTACTCTGTTTGTCAATTGTGATCGTTTTCTTGGATTTATAGCATATGCTAGAGGGTTGGTTAAATCTGCTGTCGCCCAAATAATAATCCGTAAAGGATGAAACACAATGCCATTGGGCTACTGACATAACATCCTCCAACAACACAGCATTATATAGTGCAGTTAAGGCCACTAAGCCCATGCCATCATGAGCCCTAGCCCTCTCTACCTGTACATTGGAAGCCATCTTATGAGTGGCTTTAATTGTTTCCACAATCCATCTTGATATGGTGTCCTTTGAAGCTCTGCCATGTGGGGCTAAGTAACATAGCAATCATGACATTGGATCTGTTCTCCAAGCCATGGTGCACTTCTTATACACTTTCAAAACCCTTACTGGACACCATTCACTAGATGACGAATCATGTCTAACCAAACTTGGCAATCAGATAGGTTGACCAGCAGGGTTGGGGTCAATTCTGATTGGAATTGGAATTGATCAGTCAATTCTAATTCAATTCCGGAATTGGGATTGGAAATGATAAATCTGAGGACTCAGGAATTGGAATTAGAATTGATAAATTTCAAGACACCGGAATTGGATTAGGAATTGATAATTTGAATTGACCGGAATTGATAAATTCCAATTCAATTCCAGTCGTATTTGTCATAGATTTACTGAATCTTATTGGCTATAAAATTTACATGTAATATCTGTAAATTATATACACTGCTCTTTATATTCCCTTAATGCATTTCATCCTAAATGGTTTATATGATACCACACAGACACCTGGACCAGAGGTGTTATTTAAACTCTACATACATGTGCTCAGTACTCTCACTCAGTACTGTACTATATAGATTGTATTCTAATGCTTTTTAATGCAAACATTTTTATAGCAAGGTTTACATATATCTATAATAATTAAACATGGCATTAACTTTTAGTCATATTCATCAGAAAAAACTTGGCATTAAGAAGATCTGCTCAATGTTCACATTTTGGACAATAATTTGACTGAAAGATATTATTAGAGATTATAGATTTATAGACTGTTATTAGATGCTTTATTGACTATTTTAAAATTAATTAACCTTATTATAGACTACATGTACCTCTTGGCAACAACAATTTGTATTCTAATTACGTTGCATTTTAAATATTAACGGAGAAAGAAGCCAGCCAAAAATGCCTTCGGCACTGGTCTTGAGGAAGGATCATATGTGTGCTAAGAGACTATTTTTGATAATTTGAATTGACCGGAATTAATAAATTCTATCTGTTGAATTTTCACATTTTGGACAATAACTTGACTGAAAGATATTATTCTTGAGGAAGGATCATGTGTGCTAAGAGACTATTTTTGAAAATTTAATAGTGGAATGATTGATTCCATAACTGGGTCAGTCATTGCGTTGTTAAATTTTTTTAAATAGTCTTCTCTTAACCTTGCAATTGACCATTATGCATACGCATACATCCCCCTCCAATCTACTGCCAATACCTCTACTATGAAGGCATTTGGATCTGGGATCAGTAACTTATCCTTTTTGCATCTTCTTTTGTGGCAAATAAGTCTATGTTGGGATTTCCCCAATGGTTGATAACACTTCTGCCACTGATTGATTGAGCACCTACTCGGTTGGTCGGCAAATCATTCTGTGACTAAATGCATTAGCCAGAATGTTCAACCTCCCCGGGATATGAGCTGCCTTCACTGATAATGGAATCTTTTTGCACCAAATCAGTCCAGGATCGTGTCCTCCTTTGTTTGTTTATATAAGACATTACTGTTGAGTTGTCTGACCTGATTAGGACTACTTTGTTCACCAGTTGTGGTCTGAAGTGTTGAATCGCCAACTTGACTGCTAACATTTCCAATATATTGATATGTTTCAATCTCTTCCTAATTCCAAGGACTTGAAATTGTCTGATCTCCCAGACAAGCTCCCCATTCCACCATCTGTGAATATTGATACCTGAGGCGGAGAACATAACCTCACTCCTGCAAGAAGTTTGCAGCTGTTCATCCACCATTGATTGTGGTGTATTAATGGTTCTAGAATCTGAATTGACTTGAACAGAGTCTGATTTTTTAGACCATTGTGTCATGAGATACAATTGAAGCGGTCTCCTCATCAATACCGTAAACGGCACCACCGGTTCCATTGACACTAATAATCCTAATAATCTTAGGAAGTCCCGCATCAGAATTTTATTTCCCAATTCTATTGACTTCAGGAACATTAATAACGCCTGAACCCTGTCCTTCGATGGATATACTACTCCAATTTGGCGATTGAAGAACATCCGTAGGTATACAAACCTCTGCGTTGGAAAGTAACTCTGACTTTTCTATGTTGATTATCCATCCTAGCTTTGTTAGTAGATCCATAACAATGTCTAAATTTGCTAATAACACTACTGGACAATTTGCTTTTAAGAGCCAGTCGTCTATGTATGTATGGATCGCTACATCTCTTCTTCTGAGGTATGACGTCACCAATACTTTTTCAATTACAAATATAGCTGCTCAGTCGACTGTGAGAAGTGGTCTTGAGAACTGTTAATTTGCAGACCTATTTTTGAAAATTTACTGCTAAAATTACTGGCTCAATAATGAAACCAGACACCCTAGGGGTACATTTTCAAAAATACTCTTCCTTACCAAATTTGTCCATTTAAGGGTTAAAACACAGACCCATCTGAACATTTAAAGTCAACATTTCGGTTATTTTCTATTCACACTAAATTGCTTATGATGAATTGTACTCTGTCTATAAACTTTCCAATATTTTTTAACTATTGTGACTGCAACATGCTGCTGTTGTTTGTAGCACTAAATCGAAGTCAAATTAGTTTCGAAATATTTAAACATACACGATGCTATTTGTAAAATTGTAAATAATTGACTTTCTATTGGTCTTTCATAATGGGTATAAAATGATTTTCCTCCTTAATTTGTGTACGTATGATTGACGCCTGTTTGGCGTGCAATTGATGAGTCTCATGCTGACTGAATAATTATCACAATTCCGTAAAAACGCATGATTACCTATATCTAAGCTTCTGCTAATCGAAACAGGTAGTCCGCATCGCGAGTTCCGAGGGATTTTTAATTTTCGCAATTCCGATACAATATAAACATGTTTATTGGCGCTGTATTTTTGAGTGAGGGAGTTATCACAACAAAGCTAAGTAATCCGCGTCATGTTTAGATACGTCTTTAAAGCTAAGATCACAAGTTAACCAGTGGTGTCAGTTTGCGTTATATCAAGGTAGTAGTCTTAATTCAATTGGCCTACACTCTAATCACACCCCTCCCCTTGTAATGGGACAAAGTCGCAAAATCATCATTACTGAGATCTCTAACCAATGTAAACGATTTTACTCGATGGCCGCTTGTCGTCAGAATGTTAAAATGAGAGTAATTGATTGAAAGATTTTGCTGTTCCGTGACACCAACAATTTTCAACAAGCAGTTTAAAAATATTCTCGCGCATTAGAATTAATCGATTGTAAATGGAGCACAAATTATCGTTAGTCGGTAAGAAGCTAGATTTTAACAATTCCTGGTGCAATCATAAATGAATGTTATATACTTTATTCTTGATGCTTATAAAGAAAGTAAGCCGTGAGCATGTATTTTGGGTCAAAGATTCCAGACAACACACGTATACTTGTTACATGCTAATCGAAAAAAAAAATTACATACAATAATTGTACCCACTCATCCTTGTCACCACCCACCCCATAAAACCGATATGCGGTTCAAACCGGTTTGAAAATTCACATCTTTGTCTTCACTGTGTCCATCTTGACTTTTGGCGAGTGAATGAACTTGTTCAATGGCTTCAGGTTGAGTACTGGTCTCCAACTGCCATTTTTTTGTTACCAAAAACATTAGTGAATAGAAGCATGGGTCATCGGATCGTGTATCAATCGAATCACACCCTTTTTCCTTAGAGAATCTATTTCTGATATCATGGTTTCTAATTTCTGTGGATCCTTCATTATTGGAGTGCACACTTGATCCGTTGTCAATGGTAGGATTGGAACATTCTGCATTCAATCTGGGGCATATCCATTCTTCAGCCAATGGTATACCTGTCCATCACCAAAAAATGTATTCCATTCTTTTGCGTATAGTTCCAGTCGACCCCCGACTGGAATTGACTGATTCACTGTGTGCAGGAAAAAATGGATTGACCACCGGACTGGTTCTCGCTAGCAGAATTTCAGGCATACTGACCACCTCTTCCTCCACGCCAGAAAACGTGACCTCTTTTAGCAGAGGAGGGCCCTTCGCCTCCAGCACCACGCTGATCGAAGCTGGCCCCACTTCCACAGTTACTCTGACCACGTTGGGCACCTCTACCAATGGCAGATGCCTTTGGAATTTTATAACCGAGCTCCCCCCCACCCCAGCCTCGACCCCTTCCCCACTGGAGCTGAGCTTGTGACTGGTTTGGCACCGCAGAAGTTCTACCCAACTGAACATTCTTAAATGACTGCTGAGGCATGGCCTTAAATTGATAGAGCTACATCAACCTGCCACTGCTTATCCGCAAAATCGGCCACCTCATCAACTGTCTTTTTCGACACACCTCCAAAGAGTTGAGGTCCGACCATGGAAGAACAAAGAATTGTCCCTGAAATAGATGTGCTAGGCTTCTTGTAGTCAATAACCATTTGACGCCTTAGCCTTAAACTTCACTGAATGGCATGAATAAAACAGTCCTCTGACAATCTGTCCGAATCTGTCAATAAATTAAAGACTGATTCAGACCCTTGTTATCCACGTCAAAAATAGCTGAGAGAAGGCAAGAGACATGAGATAAGACAACGATTCCCGCTCGAGTGCTTTCCTCAATTTTAGACACCTCATCATAAATATCTAAATTCCTTGGATCTACCAAAGGTTTCAGTTTATCAAGCTTAGACATCATATGCTCAGGAATAGTTTCCCTCAGTACCTGTCTCTCTAGAATTGACAGTTGTGGGTTCTTGCCATACATAACAAAATCATTATATGCTTCCTGGCCGCTGCTGGGGCCGGAGGATATTTGTCTTTTACCAAATCCATCTTTGCTAATTCAAACATATATCCTTGATATTTGAGGAAAATGGCAATGCTGGTATTTTGGCAGCATGATGTACAAGAGTTTCCTCTGCCTCTGCACTAAGCAGAGAGTCAGAATCTGGCTCTGGAGCCTGACTCAGGTCTTTGAAATTGAAAAGCTCCGTAAGAAGAGCCATAGCCTCTTGCTAGTCTGACTCTGAAGCTAACGGCTTCCCCTGAAGTAGTCACATTGCTACTCCTTTAACTGCCTGGTCAGTAACTAACGGAGCCATTTGCTCGGCTGAAGACCGACCTGTTACAGTCAAATCTGTAGCCGGTTCCATCTCCACCAACCTTTGAGTTGGTGTCAACGTCCTCGCGGGAGGATGCTGAACGGGTCCAGGAATATATGACACGGTTCCAACTACGTACGGAACCGGTTCCATGAACCTGACCCACCCCAGCCGTCAGTCGGAACCGTTAACGTGATAACCGGGGCTGTCACAGACCAGCCAGAATGGGAACTGACCCCAACGAGTTAAAAATGTGACTTGCTGGGATAGACCTCCATACCCGATTCAACATTCAACAGATCCGTTAAGAGATTTAGTTTCCTCCTGTTCAGTCAGTTGATCCAAAGGATATTTCGACTGGGGCAAATGGCCAGTAGCCGTCCCGAGCGAGGAGAAAATCTCTGTCTCACTACAGGCTGTTCCCGCTAACACACTAGCCGCCTGAGGCAGACTCTGTAACATAGCTTGAATCATTGCAATTTGCTGACCCATAGATGTCATCAGTTCACACATTGGCCCCATCTCTGAAGCAATGGACTTCGAAATGTGTTCACTGACAGACACCTGCAAGTCAGCCATCATTCCTGCCTTTAAAGCAAACAAAGCATCTTCAGCTATCTTTAATTCTATTCTGGAAAATTAACATCACTAAATATGTGCATGTACAAAAATGAGTCATTAGGACATCCATTTTATCTTCTATGTAAATGGTAACGGACGTACACAACTTTAAGCTAACGGACATACATAAAATAAAACACTCTACCGTTTCAACAATTATGTGAGATCACGTCTTATAATATAAAAATGAAGCTGCTGGGATTCTAGAGGTTTTTTCAGCAGAGTATGGTCTTAAGATTTTTGAGGAGCAACTTGATACAAGCAATATGTTAGATTAGCTTCAACGCTTTATCACATCAAAGTGTTTTTATAAACATTTTAACTAATGTTAAGAAATCATCAATCATGTCCACTTTAGCACAGAATTGCCCTGTTGAGTTGCGGAGGGCGTAATTGGTCTGATTGCTGTTGTTATCATTGTGTTTATCTCTATACAAGGTTTCTTCATGCTACTATCTACACAATCAGAGCATATCACAACTGAGCTACCGATACAGTCATAATGAGTCCAGAAGCTATTAGAAAATTTGCATCCAGCCACAACATTCACCCCAGGGTCATGAAGGAGCTATCAAATGAAATTACAGACCCCTTGACAAGGATATTCAGGAAATCTTTAGATGAAGGCCACATCCACCAGGATTGGAAACATGCCAATGTATCACCCATATTTAAAAAGGGACAGAAATATGTACCAGCCAACTATCGCCACATTAGCCTGACCTGTATATCATCCAACATCATGGAACATATTATTTGCAGCAGCTTAGTGAACCATGCCAGCCACCATAATATATTGTATGACTATCAACATGGAAGAGGTCTTGCGAGACACAGCTCCTTGAATTCATACATGATGCCAGTCATGCCACAAGCAACATGGCCTCCAAACAGATGTGTGTGTGTTCTCAACTTTTCCAAAGCACTCAAGAAAGTCGGTCACTCAAGGCGTATCGAGAAACTTAAATGGTATGGCATCAATGCCGAAGTAAACCGATGGATCCACAGCTTCCTATCTAACAGAACTCAATCCGTAGTTGTTGATGGCACATCCTCCAATTGTGTTCCTGTTGTCTCTGGCATCCCACAAAGTTCTGTATTAGGTCCATGTCACTGCATTCCTGTTCTTATACTACATAAACGACATAGCAGATGTACAGTACAGATCTTAGTTAGCTTTACTGTTTGACGAAGCAAAAACGAAACAATAATGCGTCTTTTTCGCGTCAAAACCTCGTAGCATTTCCAGGCGTGGCCAAACACCAAACGCATTTTATTTATTTTATAGGCGCGTTTAACGGAAAGTCTACCCCGTCCTACAATATGTTAAACGTATGAAATATTTTAAACCTGTCACGGAAAAAGTCAAACGCGCAATCAAATGTATTCATTAACGCTACAAAGATTCTTACTACGCGTCATTAAACATAAAGTGGAATCGGTCTATAGTCTGTCAAGGACCCGTACATGTAAATTTAAATTGCAATTGGAGCCGTATATGTGTTAAGTACATGCCTCGCCTTTAGCTTTTTTTGTGGCTGTAAATGATAATTGTCGAAATGTCATCATCGTAATTTTGTACAAAATGGATGTGTGTGAACTCCGCACCTGGGGATTCTTTACTGAGTATGAAGCTAGTGTGATGACTGTGCGTATATTTTAATAAATTTTCAATCCACAATTTCTTTTGAAATCTGGATGAATAAACCAAGATATTCTCTGAAATGGGTTTATTACAATATAGTCTAATTTGAGCCGACGTAATAGGCATAACTTTTTAGAACAATATATGCACCAGTTGCAGCTAGTGTTATGCCAAATTTGTCTTATAACGGAAAGGGAAGCGATTTACGAAGTCTGCAAACCTGACATTCGGTTGTTATCGATTTCGCTATTTCATACATAATATGTAACCGAAAAACTCCGCTTTTACATAGACATGCACATGCGTACATGGTTGTTTTACCCGTGCCTGGGGTGCATTCAGGACCACGAAAAACGTTTTCCGTTATTAACTGAACACTGTACCACGTAGAACGCGAAGGTTCGCCGAACATTTGCCTTCCTGAACTCACTCCAAGAGTATCCGAGTACATATCGTTATTACCCGTTTTCGGCAACGGGTATCACCGTCTGATTGGTCGAGAATACACGCATATTTAATCAGATTTAGCAAAGATGGCGCCAACTGTTTAGAAAATAACATATTTTTGTGTGTGCAATTCATCAATCTACGCACATTTCGTGTACGGCACAGACTAAAAAGTAGACAGATAACACGGAATAACGAAACTGCCAATCAGAAAGTGTGATGCCTATATATTTGACCGCTTCGGCATCTTAACTTAGGCTTATTACTGACAGTGCTTGAAGTTAGTTATCTCGAAAACTGTAAACAAAGACACGCGTCGATGATCGAGTTTATCGGATTGTTTATCTTCAACATTGTTTTTTCGCGACCAGGACGAAATGGATATTATATATAATATATATATATATATATTGTGTCTGCGGCTCTCTTGCGGCAATCAATAACTTTCTCATTATCGGTGACATCACATTTACTAAAACAAGAATGATAATGCAGGTTACTGGGCCAATGTTGCCTAGTAACCTGCATTATCAGGGAAGTAGGCCCCAAATCTAAACCAATGAATTATCACATTTTACCCATTTGAACCTGAAATCCCAGAATTCCACTTTTACAGTCATTATATAAGAATCATGTTGAATATTTTGAAAGCAATTTGACTGGAAGCTGGCTTTCAGTCAAATTAGTTTCAAAATATTCACCAGAATTTTGACACATTCGTAACAAATTTATTATTTTCTCTTGTCGTTTGAAATTGTTAATGCAATAGTAGAAGTACTCCCTTGTTGGAGGCGATATTCCCACCCTGTATTATATTCATAGAATCACAATGACGTCATCACAATCAAATTTCCCATAATACCCTGGGAGATACGCCATTTTTAGAGGGGCTAATTTAACATTACAAGCAATGGGCAATTAAACCTTAATTACATTTTCTTTAATATATTGTGAAATTCACTCATGATTTCATGTTTTCTGATACCTGACAGGGCTATTACAGATTCTCAGACACAGGATTTAAACATCAAGGAAAATGTAAACAATGAGTTTGTATGGGCAGTCCTCTTTAAAACGCAGAAATTAGACGAATCCCGCGAAAAAACACTAAAGTAAATACATCTTCTGATAAATCCAGCCACAAATTGACGTAAATAAGTTAAAATCTGCTGTACGAATCACTCAAAGTTTGCAAAACATGCAAGATGTTTTCTCGGAGGACAGAGAAAAAGTGTGCCGATAACTGGGTCTGCCTAGACTAGGAACCGAGTACCCGTTTGCTTCTCGCAATAAGACTCGTCGAAAGAACTGGAGAACCGAGGTAGGAATTGATGGCGTGTTTAATTTATCGTAAAATTTTCAAACGCTACCAAACGCGTAGGGCAAAAGGTTAAACCCGTCATTCAACATGTCAAACCTGTAGTGTCAAAATTTTAACCCACCAAGATAAAATTCAAGATGCGTATTGAGATTTTACCAAACGCGCTATGTCTAAGCAAATCACTACGAGAAAATGATGCCATACAGACGCGTTTTAAATGAGCTTTAGGATGCGTTTAAGTAAAGCTAACTAAGATCTGTACTGTAGGCTTGCACAATTTTTACTTTGAAACATCGCGATCAATTTTATTTAAAAAATCATGATTTTCAATTAAATCGTAGGTCCAAATTCCCAAAAGTATAACGCGACTTGTTTCTAGAAAAAGTTGAAATAAATGATACAAAAATATTACGAAACTAGAGCACATTTTCATGCGACGAAATCTTACCATCCTACGTCTATGCTTAATGTATACCTTATATCCATCATCGCGGAAGTGAAATTATTAATTGGGATCGCCTAAATATTGCGTATAGTTTAATAAACATTTATTTCATCAAAATTTGAGATAAAAATATAAATTACATGACGTATCAGCTTCCACTTATTAGAGCTGGGTGGTACTGATATTTATATGACGGTATCGGCACCATGAAAAAATACCACGATACCACGGTATACCGTCATCTGAGCTTGAGGCATGCCACGAAATTTGAAAAAAAAATCCATTTCCTTTTCACTGCCATCTCCAATCAACGGTAAATATAGGTAAAATAAATAGATCGCTTCCTGATTTAGAGAAGAAAAACATGGCTATTGCGACTGTTTAGTTTCACGATTTTATTAGGTCACTATTTTTATTGACGTAATATCATTCACGGGGAACATCGGTCAAAGGGTATGGTCGACTCGCTAACTATTACCCGCTGTTTGAGACATTGGGGTGCACTATTTTCAATCTGGATTGTTCTTGCTATTAATGCGTGCGACCAGCAAACGGTAAATTTTATTTTGGCAGTCGAGCGCTTTGATAAACAGAGTCCAGACAAAATCCGCGAGTATTTAAACGGGGTGAGTGTTGTCCTCTTTTATTTCTGTTGGAGTCGTATATTCTGTTACTCTCGAAAACAGGCCTTATACACATACATATAACACAACATTGAATATAGCCGATTCCAAAGCTTCTGATAATTACCGAGTACCCGATGTGCAGACTCGTTACTCACCATGCTTCACGTGAACAATGCGTGTAAAAAGCTATTTCCGCGAACTTCCGACGTGTAGCCAGTTGAAAAATGAATTACAAAAACTAAAACACTATAATTTTTATTTCATTTGATTTTATTCCCAAGGAGAAATTTAAAGAAATTTCTTAAAACAAGCCAGAAAAATAAAAAATAACGACCAACGCTGCTCGTTGTTATTAATTAGCACGTGATCAAAACGGCGCTAGCAAATACTACGATTTAGTAAATTTTCATTGATAAATTCAGCATAGTAATGTATTTTCCCACGGTCTAGTTCATGAACAACCAATCAGATACGTCTTTGCGAGATTGCTGTTGTTCTTGAATAGCACGCAGTTTGTATGTTATTTTGTTATTCTAGCGTGTTTGTTTGGTGACAAAATGCTTGGAGTAATAAATTACAAATAATAGAAACGGGAATAGGGAATATATTTTAGTGTAATTACTACCGGCGGACGGCCAGAGAATGAGTTTAGATGTTTTAAATAAAAGAATTTTACTGTGAGACTTTCAAGACGTACGTTTGACATACAATTCTGCCTGTCATTATTTTGTAATTGACGTCTTGATGTTTGTTTTTACAACGACCCTTTCACCTCAACGTGGCTAATAGTTAGGGATGCCTGTATTTTTGGCACTATTAGCACTTATTTACCGTTGGTCAAGTCAGATTTTATGAATATATTTCTCAAATATTGCTCAAACATTATGGACGGTATTCACGGTATTTGGAAATGTCAACGGTCACGGTTCGCGGTATACCGCGGTCCTCCCGTCAGACCGCCCAGCTCTAACGCTTATAGCCTCCCTTTGTAGGACGAGTTTAGGTCATACCGGAGTAGCGTGAAGATGCTAATATTAGTACCTGGGGAGATACTGCGCAATCCGCATACATAAGACGGTAGCTTCGAGTAGGTGCATGTGTAACGGCGTAAACTCATCCTATAGTGCAGTTTATAGTTGCTTTCAGAATGTACGATTTATATTTAATAGTAATCAACTGAATGCACAGTTCAAAATCAAACAATCTGGAATACTGTTGCTTTATTTTCTTTAATTTCACATGACAACCAAATCAAAAAGGAAAAATTATTACACCGCCTGAAATTGCTAACTCTAGAATAAAAAAGAATTATGTTCGCTGATTGCCTAACGCTCTGCAACTAAGTATATACTTGTCATTTCACGACAGACAAAGGACTTGCAGCAAAAGAAAAAAAATTATATGGAGATTCGACGGAGTAACTAGCTCGTTTTCTAAATGACAAAGGTGTTACCTCGCTATTGTTAGCTTGTTTATTGTAGCGCTTTGTGTTGTGATTAGTAATTATTCGACACGTGCATGGCGGGCTATAAACACAATGAACACAGGCGGGAATTGATTATAATTGTACTCATGTACTGATAAAATGCGACGGAAAAGTACACACTTCAGATTTTAAAAAAACATCAGATTTTTGACGATTTTTTCTCAATTACATCGTACAGGGTTCATACACATTCAGCAGAATTAAATTCCATACCTTTTCCAGACTTAATTTCAAATTTTCCAGACCTCATTTTGGGACTTTCAATCAGACAAAAAACAAACACAGTTACTAAGTTCATCATATTATCATATATAAACTTTATAAAACAAGAATATCAAAACACAGCGTGCGCACTTTTGCCTGTGGAACTGAAGCAACCGCAGTAGTGGAAGACCCGAGGACAATAACAAACTGCATATATAAATAATTGTCACAAGAATATCAAAGCACAGCGCGCACACACACAGATATGAATTTCATTACAGCAGCACATTTTTTGTTGAATATTTTGAAAATAATTTGACTGGAAACTGTTGCAGCAATAGTTTCCAGTCAAATTATTTTCATCTTTTTTCACCGGCTATCATGCAACGTTGTGCTTGCGACACCCACATTTATTTGTTGAGGGCCACCCCCACCCCACCTTTAGATAAGAAGTTAAACCATGCACATATACACATACTGTAGACTAATTTATTTTAAATCTGATCATATCGCCATAGCAACAGGAATCCTCATTATTTTCACTTGATAATGCGGCAACATAAGAGGCCTCGCGATACGAAAGAGCTGTCGGGCAGTCAATAATATTTTACCATGACTCAGCGCAAAGTTGGGATCATCTAACACTGGGCGATATAAAATTGCTATGCTTCTAAAGGATCGCCATAGCAACAGGAGGAATTCTCATTATTTTCACTCGATAATGCGCCAACATAAGAGACCTCGAGATACGACAGAGCTGTCCGGCAGTAATAATATTTTACCGCGACTCCGAGAAAAGTTGGGATCATCTACGGTTGGCCGATATAAAATTGCTACGCTTCTAAATGATTCTGGTACTATCAATGTGAAAATGTAAAATATTCTTACTTTGAACTAAAGAAATCTGTAACTTTCGGCACTGGCTTTAGATGAACTTCTGGCAGTGTCTCATGGATTTTTTCCCGACATGTGTTTAACAAGAGCCACTTCACCCATATTCCTGATGTCAAAAAACTTATTGCAAACACTAATTTGGCACGCCAGTTTGATGTGCTGTCCGGTAAAATCCAATCATTATATTTATCGTTAGTTTCCCAAACACTAGAATGCTTGCACGTTCCAATGTTTACTGTATCACAAAAAACGGCAATCCCGCAGATTATTTCATTGTTTTGACTTCTCACACTCCGTACTATTTGACAGACTGCTGATTCGCTAATTTTTATTGCGTTCTAATTGAACATGTTCAGACATGTATTGCTCAACAACCGCGAGATGTTCCCGGTAATAGGCAGTTTTCTATTGTAAGACGCGAGTGGGACCCAATCAAATTAGATTCTCGCGAGACTGGCGGAAACGCGAGATTTCGTTCATAAACAAAGAAATGGCGGTCTGAAAAATTAGGATTGCCGATATTTTAATTTTCTATACATTTTCCATACCAGTTGGCCCAAAATTGGAATTTCCATACTTTTTCCAGCCCTGGAAAAGGCTTTCCTAAATTTCCATATTTTTTCCAGACTTCCATACATGCGTACGAACCCTGATCGTAAAAATCGTGATTTAAAAAATAAATCGAACGTCACGATTAAATCAAAAAATCGTGCAAGCCTAAGCAGATAGTCTAACATCTACAACACACCTATTTGCTGATGATACCATGATTTAGCTGGCTGTTAAGAGCGAGAATGATGCCGAACTTCTACAAAATTATCTCGACCTGTTGGTAAAATGGGAAAACACCTGGGTGATGGAGCTCCACCCTGATAAATGTGAGATCTACCCATACACAATCCATGGTCATCAACTCAAACACAGACCACATCAAATATCTGGGTGTCAAAATATCGCAAGACCTTCGATGGGACAAACACATCAACAATATCACAGCAAAAGCCAATAACAGTTCTCAGGCGAAACATCAATGTAAATAATCCACAAATCAAAACCCTTGTCAGACCATCTTTCGAGTTTAGTCAAATCGCCTGGGACCCATACACCAATGAACTGGTCAAGAAGCTAGAATCGGTCC
This sequence comes from Chaetoderma sp. LZ-2023a, assembly GCA_034401795.1. Classification (NCBI taxonomy): domain Eukaryota; kingdom Metazoa; phylum Mollusca; class Caudofoveata; order Chaetodermatida; family Chaetodermatidae; genus Chaetoderma; species Chaetoderma sp. LZ-2023a. The sequence goes on from CM067359.1 coordinate 123,050,494, forward strand.
AACGACGTGCCGCTCGTTATATGTTAAATCGGTACCGACAGACATCCAGCATCGTCGAAATGCTCATGGAGCTAAACTGGCAGCCTCTGGTAGAATTACAAGACTTGTTATGTTCTACAAAATCCACAACTATCTTGTCGCAACTGCTATGCCGCTAGAGCTGGGCGGTATTGATATTTACATGACGGTACCGGTATCATGAAAAAATACTGCGGTACCACGGTATACCGTCATCTGAGCTTGAGGCATGCCACGAAATTTGAAAAAAAAATCCATTTCCTTTTCACTGCCATCTCCAATCAACGGTAAATATAGGTAAAATAAATAAATCGGCTTCCTGATTTAGAGAAGAAAAACATGGCTATTGCGACTGTTTAGTTTCACGATTTTATTAGGTCACTATTTTTATTGACGTAATATCATTCACGGGAATATCGGTCAAAGGGTGTGGTCGACTCGCTAACTATAACCCGCTGTTTGAGACATTGGGGTGCACTATTTTCAATCTGGATTGTTCTTGCTATTAATGCTTGCGACCAGCAAACGGTAAATTTTATTTGGCCAGTCGAGCGCTTTGATAAACAGAGTCCAGACAAAATCTGCGAGTATTTAAACGGGACGAGTGTTGTACGCTTTTATTTCTGTTGGAGTCGTATATTCTGTTACTCGCGAAAACAGGCCTATATATACACACACATATAACACGACATTGAATATAGCCGATTCCAAAGCTTCTGATAATTACCGAGTACCCGATGTGCAGACTCGTTACTCGCCATGCTTCACGTGAAAAATGTGTGTAAAAAGCTATTTCCGCGAACTTCTGACGTAGCCAATTGAAAAATTAATTACAAAAACTAAAACACTATAATTTTTAGGTGTCGTTACTTAAACTGGATTTAATCTGTAAAGAAATTTCTTAAAACAAGCCAGAAAAATAAGAAATAACGACTTCAACGCTGCTCGTTGTTAATAAATTAGCACGTGATCAAAACGACGGGAGCAAATACTACGTTTTAGTAAATTTTCATTGATAAATTCAGCATAGTAATGTATTTTCCCACGGTCTAGTTCATGAACAACCAACCAGATACGTCTTTGCGAGATAGCTGTTGTGTTTGAATAGCATGCAGTTTGTATGTTATTTTGTTATTCTAGCGTGTTTGTTCATTCGGTGACAAAATGCTTGGAGTAATAAATTACAAATAATAGAAACGGGAATAGGGAATATATTATAGTGTAATTACTACCGGCGGACGGCCAGAGAATGAGTTTAGATGTTTTAAATAAAGCAAGTTTACCGTGAGACTTTCAAGACGTACGTTTGACATACATTTCTGCCTGTCATTATTTTGTAATTGACGTTTGTTTTTACAACAACCCTTTCACCTGAACTCGGCTAATAGTTAGGGATGCCTGTATTTTTGGCACTATTAGCACTTATTTACCCTTGGTCAAGTATTGCTCAAACATTATGGACGGTATTCACGGTATTTGGAAATGTCAACGGTCACGGTATACCCCGGTCCTCACGGTACTACCGTCAGACCGCCCAGCTCTATATGCCGCTGACCAGGGTTGGAAAAAAATCGATTTTTTTCAAAAAAATCAAATCAATCGATTTTTTTGATTTAAATCGATTTCAATGATTTAAATCGATTTTTATTCGCGACATCCCAGGAAATTACGTAAAACTTATACAGTGAAACCTGTATTAAGACACTGGCTGTGGGAGTCGCAGAAGGTGGTCTCTTAAGACAGGTGGTCTCTTAATACAGGTCCAGATGCATTGCTAAACTGTATTTTGGAACTGAATAAAGTGGTATTTTTATGACTTATTTTTAACTGAATTTTAAGCTTGCTGGTTTCTTAATACAAAAAAACTTTGTTCGCTTAAGCAGTTTTAACAGTATTATTATTGCATCATTTTTTATTGCATCATTTTTTTATTGCATCATTTTTCTATTGCATCATTTTTTTATTGCATCATTTTTTTTAAATGATGCAATAGAAAAGCATTTTTTCATTCTTGAAAAATACAGTCAAAACTGCTTAAGTGACAAAGGCTATGAAATATTTTCAATTCCATAATTAGCAAAATGTCTAACTCCGGCCGAAAACAAGATCCAATATGGATTCATTATGAGAAAGTGAAGACCCCAGATAAGGCCGGTGTCCGGGCTGTCTGCAAGGTCTGCCGACACGAACTCCAAGGTATCCCAGAGCGGTTAAAAAAACATGCAGCCAATTGCACAGGTCCACCAACACCAGCACTTCAAGGTCTAGCTGTAGCCGCAACAGAAACGGGGACTTCATCTCAATCTGAGCAGCAGCAGCGCGTTGAAACTGTTGTTGATCAAAACGATGTGGTGGTGATGGAAGTTGAACCTCTGTCAACTTCAAGTTCTGCTTCAGCGGCAGTGAAGCGCCCAGTGCACGGTCAATTAGCTGCTGGTACATTGGCCGCTAAGATACCCAAGCTGAATTATGGTCTACAGAATTATGTCATCAGAACTTCAGCAGAAAAACGTGGTGAATTAGATCGTGATGTAGCTAGGATGGTGTATGCTACGAACTCCCCATTTCGCTTAGTAGAAAATAGACATTTTATAAACCTTGTAAAAGATTTACGACCAGGCTATCAACCACCATCCAGAAAGGACATAGGGGGGAAATATTTGGATGTTATCTACACAGAAGAGCGGGAGAAGGCGAGAAAAAATTTGGAAGGTGAACTTGTCTGTCTAGCATTAGACGGTTGGAGCAATATTCATAACGAGCCTATCGTATGTGCTACAGTGACGACCTGCTTAGGTGATATTTACTTAGTGGATACTACGGACACCTCTGGACATCCTCACACAGCGGAATATCTTTATGACATTGCGAAGCAGACAATTGAAAACACGCACAATGATTTTGGGTGCATTATATGTAGTATCGTCACAGACAATGCTGCTAATGTAGCAAAGATGCGAGAGTTCTTGAAAGAACAACTGGGTTTCAACATGATTGCGTATGGATGCACGCCTCATCTTCTAAATCTGACTTCAAAGGACTTAGAAATGGGTAATGTTAAGGAGCATGTCACACAAGTTGTGAAGTATTTCCGAAATAACCACTTTGCTAGTGCCCAAATACGCCAATCATCGTGCAGAAAGTTAGTGATGCCAGCAGATACAAGGTGGACCACAATGTACGATTGTTTAAACTCGTATTGTGAGGCATGGCCGACACTTGTGACAATCTGTGATGGACATACTGACCGCATAGATGTTGCCATTGCCAATAAAGTTCGTAATGTAGTAATCAAACGTTCTGCAGATGAATACCGACTTTGTTTGAAACCAGTAGCTTGCGCTCTCGATAAAGCTCAATCGGACAATTGCACAATAGCAGAAGCAGTTGAATTATGGAAAGATGTAAAAACGGCCCTGCATAATGACACTAATAATTCAACAAAGCGTGCGGCCGATAAGCGTTATCAACAAGCTGTGACACCTCACCACATGCTGGCCAATCTACTCCACCCTAAATACCGTGGTCGAAACTTGACTCAGCAAGAACGTGAAACTGCACTCACCGTAGCATCCGAAATCCCTGGTTTGATGACTTTGGTAATCAAATTCGAGGCCATGGCACCACCATTTCACATTCTTAAATTTAACGACGAAGTTGTTAATGGAGTAACCTCTCTTCATTGGTGGAAGTCGCACAGACGTGACTTCGAGGATGATCTGCTAGAAGCATTTGAATTCACTCAGCGTCTGATGTCAGCTGTGGCGGCGTCAGCTGGTGTCGAGCGCGTGTTCTCCAGCTATGGGCTCGTGCAGAGTAAGTTGAGAAACAAACTTGGAACTTTAAAAGCGGCTAAACTAGTATTTCTTTTTCGGTCCCTAAACTGTGACAAAGAAAATGACTTCCGGTTTCAGTTGAATGATGATTGTTGACTAGACTAGTGAAGTACAATTGCAGCATTATTGAAAACTGAAAGTGAAAAGTGATGACAGACACATCTATCTGTGACTCAGTTAGGTTTGCGCGATATTGCTTGAGAGAATATCGATATCGTTATTATAAAAAAATTGCGGTATCTCAATAGTCAATATATCGAGTGTTCTGGTTAATCACTTAATTGTGAATAATTAAAGAATATGCATCCCATCATTCATAACATATTGAATATTTTGAAAGCAATTTCACTGGAAGCCGTTGCTGCCTAAGTCAGCAACGGTTTTCAGTGAAATTGCTTTCAAAATATTCAATATGTTTATTATGTTACGAATGATGGGATGTCTATTCTTTAATTATCACTGTTTGAACTAATAATATATAGAGTTCAAAATTTATATATTACGTCATATTAGCAACGATTTTTCAATTTTGTTCACAATTGCATCACAGATACAGTGAGTAGCAATAGGACAGAAATGATGCAATGCATAAATCTAACGAATTAGCCCTAATTAGATGCACAAAATCTATGAAGGTATGCAAAAGTCATCATTGTCTAAGTCTATCAACCTTGTTAACTTCTGTCTTTAAAAATATGCTCAAATTAAAATTGATAAACTGGTGTACATTTTTCAACAATTTTGGTGGACGATGTTGCTGTCTGCGACAGCTCTATCATCCACCAAATTTGTTGAAAAATGTACACCAGTTTATCTTTAACCCTTAGCACACTGATGTCGAAATTTTTAAATTTCAAATTAAATTTAAAGATAAACTGGTGTACGTTTTTCAACAAATTTTGTGGAAGATGGTGCTGTCACAGACAGCAGCATCGTCCACAAAAATTGTTGCAAATTGTACACCAGTTTATCTTTAAATTTAATTTGAAAATTTAAATTATCATGCTCCAGAGTGCTAGGGGTTATGTTTATTTTGAAAAATTAAAACTCCTACATCAGTGTGCTAAGGGTTAATGTAATGTAATGATGTGTTTACGTGTTACAATGTATATAGTTTCTTGCCAGTTTCAGCAATTACTGATTTTGATTTTTGAAGTTGTAGTAAACTACTTAATTTAATAACATTTCAATCTTTATTGTTTTAGTGTTAAATAAAATGGAGCCCAAAAGTCCAACTTGATAAGCACTAGCCAATAGTAATCGAGACACTCAATGACACTCCAGAGTGACTCCAGACGCATGTCATAGCTGAAAAAAGAGACAGTGTCTTGCTTTAAAAGAGTGTGCTTTTGGAATTAGACTAATAGTAATAGCCATACTGGCCCATACATGACTTTTCATGTACACTATTGCTTTAATGGTCATGTAGTGACATGTACGCACATGGAATTCTCCTCTTCTTTACAGCTTACACATACTTAATGATCATACTTTGTACACATGTGTGATGTACTGTGTACATGAACCTCAAGTATGTAGATTGTAGATGTGGACTCGTGCACTGGGTCTAGTCTTGCTGATGACAAATATGAGCAATTAAGTGTATAATTCTATTTTGTGTTGATGTTCAAGTGCCATGGAAGCAGTAAAATAATTATGTTACTTTAATTTAACAAAATTACTGTTAATTGTATTAATTATTTGAAAATTCCTCTATTTTTGCAAAACTGATTTAAATCACAATTTTTTCGATAAAAATCGAGTGATTTAAATCATGATATAAATCAATTGATTTAAATCAAGCCAACCCTGCCGCTGACATCAAAGCGCCATCCAGCTCCTACATGAAAAGAAAATAACCATTACCCAGGCATACCAAATTTCTATCATGTGACTATCATGGTCTTTCATTTTTCCCACGTACTAAGAGACTGGAATATCTTGTCAGAAAGCACTGTCTCGGCAAAAACTATTGAGGCATTCAGAAGTGCAACCCAATTTAGGTCACCATAGTTCCACCACAGCACCAGGTACTCCACTGGAATCCAGTGTCAGGGAGCCGCATCCCTGCCTTGAGGAGCCGGAAGCAATGAGCTTCTTTTATTGTTTTAACTGCTTCCTGCTATATTTCAACCTCATGTGTCCTGAAACGCATGCGCACAACAATTCAGCGACAAAGTCTTCAATTTAATGAAGTTGGTGCTTTCTTGGAATGAGTTCTATTACGTTCCCCATGACAGACAACACACCCGACAGGATTTAACTACATAGCGGCTCTCTGAACACAGCAAATTCGCATGTTTAGTAAACAAACTAACTGACAAATTTTAGCCATTCGAACCTGCCATATTTTGACTATTGATGTTTATCTCATACTCATAGGCTCTGCCTTTGATGGAATGCACAATTGTAATGTCTGTATATTGTATATCAAGCATGAAATAAATAATCTTGAACCTTGAAGCTATCTCGATCACGAAAACACATAACAATACATGTTTTATAAGAAATTCAAACATTTGACATGTTTGATTTAATGTAGGAGGTGTAATAGTGGTATAGGCGCATACTACACTCGTATTCTTAATCATCTCACCTATGTAACTATGGGTATTTGGAATCGAACGCTTCCATGAACTCATCATTAAACCTTTTATTTGATTTCCGGATAATTCACTTCCTTCTTTTTCTTGTATTTGTTATGTAAATTCCACGTCTCGGAGTTTCCCTTCAGACGAACCTCTAAATATAGTGTATTCCTATCTGATTTCGCTATATTAGTTTGGGGTTTTGTTTTTGTTACACGTTCTTTACAATTAATCGCGGCGTCATTTTGCTTCACGGACGATTTCTATCAAGGTCAAGTCGGAGTAGACGTGAGCGTTTCTTATGTACCCTGATAACATTCCCATATGGGCCCATACGGGCTGGATCTGGGCATCTGGGATCTGGGAATGCCCAGATGGGGTCCAGAATGGGCCCATATAGGCTTTTAAAATCTGGATTTAAATTCATGATTTACCCAGATGTGCGTTATAAATGGAGGTGGATATAGAAGTTAAATTTATTCTCCCAGTAGGTGTTAATATGTGATGAGATTGTTTTCTTCCATGCCAATTTGTTAGGTGGGTTTTCCACTATTGTATATGCAGATGGAAATTTATAATGCTGAAGGATTTTCCTGATCTTTACTGTCCAGCTATTTGATGATGGCAGGTTGATAGAAAGTTGTCGTTCCAAAATATCTTGGTCCTGACTCCGTCCGACCGCCGTTGGATGACAGCAGAGAAGAAGAGTAAGCTAATAGGATAGTAATAGTAAGCTAACTCATCGCATCTACATGTGATACAGAGTGTCAATGGCTACTATTACAGTTCAGGGAAGCATGACCCCAAAATGTACAGTTGGAGCGAGCTCGTCAACCTCTGAAGCAGTATACTCCATCACAGACCAAACCAAATAGAAATGGCAATAAGGTACAGTCCCAATAAAACTAATGGACTAAGCCCAATTGTCAGTATAAAACTATGGTCAACATATGTAATACCACGATGTACGTATGGACTGGAGGCATTAATTATACCGAAGAAGGAAATGAGTCAGATCACTACACATGAAAGGAAACCTTAAAGCAATTGCAATCACTTCCAAATAGTTGTGCAAATTCACTAGCATATTCACTTCTCGGTGCACTGCCGATAGAGGCGCAAATTGAAAAGAAGAAGCTGACATTACTTGGTGCAATACTAAGGAGTGAAGGCTCTGTCGAACAACAGTTAGCAATTTGGCAGTTCGTTATGAAAAGAGAAGGCAGACTCAGTTAGTTTCAAGATGTCGAATTGATTTTACAAAAATATCAATTACCATCAGCCCACCTGCTGCTACAAGACCCACCACCTAAATGTGTATGGAAGCGCCATGTCCAAAAGGCTGTGAACACAGTAGTCCTAGAGATGCTAAAGGAAGACATTAAGCAGAAATCATCAGACCGGTTTGTGAATGTTGACATCCTTGATATCGGAAGGCCACATCCAATCTGGTCAACAGTGACAGCAAATACATATGATGTAAAACGTGCCATCATCAAGGCAAGGTTACTAACTGGTACATACTATCTGCAAGCACACGGATCCAACTTTAATCAATATGAGAATGATGCCTGTCCTTTTTGTAAGAACATTATAGAAGACCGTAAGCATTTCCTAGTTCAGTGTCCCAAATTTGCAGATATCAGAAGCATCCATACAGCAGAAATCAAGCATCTAGTGGCGGCAGATAGCTGGGAATTAATAAACAAGGATGAGAATCTTATTCTCCAGATGTTACTCGACACAACTCTCTTCTTTGGCCTGATTGGAAGCGATTCAATGTCGAAAATTGAATCCATCTCCAAGAAACTCTGCTATAAACTTCATATCAGACGTAATCATCTCTTAGATGAAATGAATTACCTAACAAAGCTTGCATTATAAAATATCAAGTTAGTATAATTAAAGTCAATTGCACATAGAAAAATATGGTACACCTTATGCTTTCTGGATGCTCCTACATGTATTTTCAATAACAATGAACTCATTTACGTGTCTGGTGAACATAAATTTACTCGTCTATGAACTGTGACCATTTAACTATATACAGATAGGAAAATCACTTGCGTATGTATATGCATGTACATAAATGTCAGATTTAATGATCGTTTGCATGTGTTTATATAATATAATATATAATTAATGGAAAACTCCAGTAATTTGCGGATTCTAGAGATTCCCGGATAATACACCTAAAGGTGGTACGCCAGACATTAGCGGAAACTCCAAGAACAGAACAGAACAGAACAAGGCTATGAAAAAGAATTAAACCTGCAAACAGAGCCAACACAATAGAAATTGAGCATAAGCCTGGCACTCTGGTTCTGCACTTCTCTGCCGCAGCATATGCAGTCTACAGAAGTGCTACTAGCAAGTATTTCTGTGAAAGCAACAAATTCCTCTGCAAATCTGTATACAAAAAAGATCATGCTGGCTTTGTTACAGAAAAATCCATCTCTGTTAGGCCAGCATGGGGACCCCACCAATTATTCTGGATTAATCTTTTCCATACAAGTAGTAGAGTTACAGTAAATGGGGCAAGTATACATCAATTTATTTCATTACCCCAGATTGTCTCAGCAATAAGAAACACTCCAGATCTGGATGGGGCAAATGACACAATTAAGACGTTCTGCCGGGAAATTCTGAATTAAAACCTAGACATTGGCAGTGAGAACAAAGCAGGCCCTGGAGATACCCATATTTTGCCAACTATAGTCACCATCTCAGCACTAGTACAATTATCACCAAACTCGACTATGTCTGTGCCTTCAGTTAAGAGTGCTCACACACATAAGCAGATCTTATCTAACACCAAAGAAAACCACAATAATACTACCATGGTTATGTCTGGACCACTCACATTAGCTCGGTCAAGTGAAAATTTTGCATCAGAACAGTCTAAATCACTAGAAGTGTCCACATATTCCAGCTCTGAAGCCAACCAAGACATATTGCGAGTTGATATACACACGGGAACCAATGCCATTCACTTATTCAGCATGCAATATCCTATGTGATCAGCCTACAAGAGAAAATGAAGTCACAGACATATTGGAAGTACCATCCACAGATTCTGAGCTCCCTGTAACGTCAAAAGTGAATAACCAATCAAAGTCACATACTGTCACAATTGGGCATGCATTATCAAAGTCATACTCCTGTCATGGTAAAAAAAATTACATCAACATTCCTTTCTTGATGTAGCGATTTCCAGTTTAGATGTCTGTGCTATGCAATATCATTGCTCAGTGATTTCATTTCGGAGATCTGATTTCTGTCCTCTATATGATGAAAGGGATATGCTGTTTTTGACATTTACTCTTACAAGATATTATTTAGTCGCCTTATAATTTATGCAATTTCAATACACTTTTCCTACATTGACATAATTACTCTGGGATTTCCCTAAATCAATGCTCAGAGCAAAACTGCTGGCTGGTATAGCCGCCAACAAGCCGCTGACCCGCGTTGAGTTACTTTTGCTCTCAAATACACCACAATCTAAACCGTTCCTATGATAAACTAAAATCATTATATTATTTAAATCATATATCATTGGAAAGCGCATTCAATAGCTAAAACATTAGTGCATTAATTTTTATATTCTTGTAACGTTTTCACTGAGTTATTTGTATATATAAAATACACCATTCGACTTAGATTCATTAAATCAAGTGGACAATAGGGGATATTTAAAAATTGCAATCAACTGTATCAAATTTTACAAAACTATAAAAACTAATACAGAAATATATAGAGAATTGGCTTAGCTTTCCAATGATGTATGACTTCAATAATATTATGAACATAGTTTTCATATTCACTGCTCAAAGTGCAGTGTATCTGATTCCCATAGTAAAGTCATGTTGTTTGCGAGGCAGCTATTGTGGTTACCAGCTGGAAGTGGTATGCACGATGCATTCCGGGAAGGTATTTTCCCAAAATACGCTAATGTGGGAAAGGTCTATTGCTGCATATTGTGGGACATTTCGAAAATAAGTTGACTGAACTGGCAAGTTGTTTTTGAGATGTTCATCAATAGGCAGTAACATATTATAGGAGCATTGTTTAATGCTGAGAGAGTTAGTGTTATAATTGTGTGCATAACAATGTGCATGCTTATTTTATATATATTCGTAATGGCAACAGAAGAGTTAGATAAACTGAAAATTCAGCTGGCAACTTTGGAACGGAAGAAGGCAAGCGATGAGAAATTAATAAAGTCTCTACAGTGAGTGAAAGGAGATACAAACACAACGCCACAACTGACAGTTACAGTTGATCTTCCACGTGAGAGGAAGTTGCACTGTTTTTCTGGGGGTGGGGTGGTGGTGGGGGTGGGGGTTGGGGGAACCAGTTGAAGAGTGGATCGAGGATGCTAAATCCTTAATTAGACTACAATCATTAAATGGAAAAGATGCAGTGGAATTTCTGAAAGCCCATTTAGAAGGTATCGCTCGAGTTGAGATGAAATGTCGACATGGTGATATATATATATAGTCGATTAAGGAAAGCCTTTGGTAGAATATATACTGCTTCTCAGATCCTTCGTGCATTTTAGGATCGACAGCAAGGTGAAGCTGAAACATTATCAGCATTTTCCCATGCACTGATAGGATTAATTGGTCTACTTAGTCAGATTGACCCTTGTCAGGTTATCAACTGTGATGTTATGTTATTTGAGGAGTTCACCAACAGTATCCGGGATCCATGGTTACATTGGGAACTGCACAAACAAATAAATGATAATCCGGACAGTTCATTCATCAACCGCATTAAGGTATAGAACAGAGGTCGATGATACAAAGGTGCGTAGTAATCCTTGAGTAAATGATAAGGAGGTGTATAGCTTTCAAGAAGAATGTTGTGCTAACGTAGAAGCTCATGGTGGTGACGTATCAGAATATTTTGTTGACATCTTGGCCAAACAAGGAGCTGTTTTCGAAGAATTATGTCAGCAACAGAAGGTTTTGTGTCAACAGCTAAAATGCGAAATAGTAATGCTTCTGGAACAGCTCATTTATCACATAATTCTGAAAATTCAATCAAGTGTTTCTTTTGTGAGAGAGTAGGGCATAGAAAGACGAAATGTCATTCATATAAGAGGTGGCTAGAATGCAGAAAGAATAGACAAACCAAACCAAAAGTGCTCTTACACATACACCAGTGTTAGGTTATGCAGATTGCTCACTTCATTTCATCGTAGAGACTGATACTTCAGAAAAGGACTAGGTGCGATACTTTCACAGAAGCATAATGGACTATAATAACCCACTAACTTACAGGCAAGATCTAAGCTTTCAGTGGTGGAACAACATTGGATGGCATCACCTGCTTCATTTGAATTTGATGTTAGATACCGTCCAGGTCGTCATAATGTTAATGCAGATGCACTTTCTGGATTAGATGTAGATAGTATGTGTGTGGCTTTAGAATTTTAAATCACAATGAAATCAACTCCTGTGCCTTCAGAAGTGAGAAAATGTTTTGAGGAGTGTTTAAATCACTCGTAGAAGATGAATTGGTTAGATATGGTGTGGTTTCAAGTTTGGTCACAACATTTCCCATATTGTCTGATGGACAGCTTACTGAGTTCTAGAAGAAAGACCCTCACCTATCAATACTTTTGCACTATTGTAACAATAAACGGACGCCATATAAGGCAGAAAGATTATGTATGACAAAGCAACCATTAGCGTCGTTTAGACATTGGGAAAGATTTGCCTTAGTAAATGGAGTGTTGTATCGTAAAGTTACAGATCAAAATATTGGACCTGTCTTACAACTTCTTATTCCAGAATGCTTTAGAGACAAAGTTATGGAAAATCTTCATGACCATATGGGACATCAAGGAGTAGAGCATACAGAACAACTGATACGATCTCGTTTCTTTTGGACAGGAATGCATCTTGATGTACACAATTGGATTAATCGATGTAGTCATTGTACTTTGGCAAAAATGTCCCATGTCACTGTACGTACTCCTATGAGCCAGATTACAGCAACTAAGCCACTTGAGGTCATTGCAATTGACTTTACTAAGCTAGAACCCTCTTCAAATGGATTACAAGATGTACTCGTTATGACAGATGTTTTCACAAAATTTAGTCGCAATTGCTACACGAAATCAAATGACAGAAACAGTGGCCCTCGTATTAGTTAATGCATGCTTATTTCAATATGGAACACCACTTAGAATAGACAGTGATCAATGTCGAAACTTTGAGTGGAAAATTATTCAATCACTTTGCAAACTGTACAACATTGTAAAATCTAGGACGACAACACCATATTGTAGCGCAGATAGGTACAAACCATCCCAGTCTATCTAAGTACAGAACGGCCAGATCGAGGATGCTCCAAGCTCGCCCCCATACCCCCCCCCACACCCCTGGGTAGCATAGATAAGCATATGTAGCCATGTAAGAGAGGCTCAGAATAACAGAGTCCGTGAGATGACCCGTTGTGCATGCACGGCCATATGAGCCTACATACGCACATTAGTATATGGAGTATGGCAACTTACAAATATACTTTGCCTGTAACTGTTATTTTTTAAATACAGGCCATCCTCGATTTCCTTGGTAAGAATGATTACCAGAATTACCAGCAATGTCCAGATTAGGACATTGCTTTAGCACCGCACAAGCTATGCAGTGTGTATCATCTTGTGGCACAAGTTATGTATCCTGTATTATTATAACACTCCATATAGCTTTTATATTAGGAGAGGCATCTTCAGTCTGCACCAGTGCAGATATTCTCACCTCCGCATGATTAAACTTTATAATTGGTACATGACTATCTACTAGAAATTAAGAGCGAGTTCTTCTTCACCGTTCCTGAGTATAAACTGCATCAGCTAGTTCATCTGCGGCTAACCACCAAGCAGTGACTACGGAATCGTGCCAGCTCGCGACGCACTTATGCGATGCTTCAACAGCATGTGACGTTTGAGAATATTTTCTCCGATGACTAATAGGTGCTCCACAATATGTATTTAACTGTTATCAGTTATGTACCAATGACTAAAAGATACCGCAAGGTCATTTGAGACATTTATTGTTATATTCATTTATGTATCATTTTCATTATAACCTGCTTATGGCTAATAGGCATCGCAACATCGGATGTGACCTTTGCTATCATTTTTACTGTATATACTTATTTTATATCTATAGTGCTGATGACTAATAGGCACCGCAAGGTCGGATGTGACCCCTCTATTTTACTGTACTGTATAGTCTTGTAATATGGCAGTTGCCATCCAAGTTATCACTTTTTGGCTAGTTAGTTATTTATATATCTACAAAAATACTTTGACCGGATTTCGCTTAGGTTACACTATACATCAACAACAAATGCACCAACTTGTTTCTCCCCTACAGCAACAATTTTTCACTAAGATCACTTTTCATGTTTTCACTAGTGAACATGACATGCGGCCACTAAACCTAACTATGATAGCTCAATAGGATATGTTAAAAAGTAGCTAGGGACAACTACTCACCAAAAGGAGACTTGTTTGTGTAAAGTCTCTTTTCCGAGTGCAGTGGCTCTGCTATATGACGTGCACCAGCAGTTTACACAATTAGCCGCTAACTTTAGGGCCTCCTAAATTGAATATATGAGTAGCTGTCTCTTCCTATGCTCCTCCGGCCACCTTGGTTAGGACTGATCTAAGAAACTATTGGGGTTTCTTAGTGGTCAGAATCAAAGTGTCGATGACCATGCACTCCAAGCCACCCACACCCCGCCCACCTCAGTAACTAAAGGAACCTATTAGGCATCGGTGCATGAAAATAAAAAAGTTAAAGTAAAGTTATCAGTTCTAGTGCCTATTAGTCATCAGCACATAAGAACAGTTCACAAAGATTGGTGCAGCTGATGTTGGCGCCTTTTAATCGTTGGTGCAAGCGAAAACAGTAGAAAAGTTAATATCATAGTAAGGAATTATCAGTAGTTGATGAGAATGATTCTAGGCATTGAAGATGGTCTGACGACGTTTGTGTGCTGAAAAGATCAGGAAGAAGAACACAACTTTAATACAGTTTGGCATGTCACAAATGTTCGTAGATAACACAGCACCAGACGACCGACGCCACTAGCTCAGGCGCGACGGTGAAAGCAATGTTCGAGACTGAAGACGGTTCAAGTTAATGTTCTGTCTTAAGCACTCGGGGATAGCACTCGAAATGTGCTTAGAAATAATGACTCTTTGGCATGGCTCGGACAAGTCTGGTGAGATATCAGATCAGGCTGATCGGTTCACAATTAGATTCAGGATGCTATTGTCTAAAGTTGGCACCATTTACAAATGTTTAAAAGTCTTCAATGGGGTTGCACCGCCAGTACTCTCTGGGGCAACTTATGAAACCCGAAGGGTCAGCTGGAGGAACCTTATATTGCTTTTGTTTATTTTCCTGAGAGGGACAGAATAATTCAGTTGGTGCCGTATAAGTGCGGTGCAGGTCTCCGATTCTGAATTCAAGAATCGTCAGTAATTCCGGTGTAGATTGCCGTAGCTGCTCAAGGCATTGCTTGGGATAGCCTTATGGTAATGACAAACATATCGGTAAGGTATCGAGCCGGTATTAAGAAATTAGGTAACACGGGCAACTATATATATATAAGAAAGCTATCCCCCATATGCTAATACACACAGCATGCGTGAGCTATCTCAAACGATGCACACACGCACTGACCGCTTTTGCGGACTATACTTATTTGAGTGCTCTCTTGGTTGGCTATACGCACAAACCTATATACCAACGCGGATGCGGCTGGAGCATCTCAGACCGGGCTGGTTCCTACCCAGGTAATTTGGGTTGGCTTGTAACCAGTTGAGTGATCCGCACTACAATTTCAATGTAACGATACAGGTTAGCTATTGAATATCTTTCCAAAATATTCAACAGAATGTTTATTAAATTGTAAATTTTATCAAGGTCATACAATTCGTACACTTTCATGACGAACTTTTAGATTTTCATGATGGGGATCTTTGACCCTATGTCATTTTAATTGTTGCGTCAGCTAAAATGTGATGTATTTCATTGTGACGTCAAGTTGAAGTTCAAGTTCAAGGTTATTTATACCACCTAAGTGGCACATCATATATTTCTGTTATAGATTGGATCACTATATAAACCAGAAGACATTTACTGAAGTAACTGTAAATCTGCGATGTCTTTCCATGAAGAAATCGTATAAGGCAACTTCTTACATGGCCATTACACATGTCTAGGCAAGTGAAGTTGATCTATTCAAAAACGGAAACTGCTAACTTTGCCAACTAAAGAGTGACCTTGACCATTAGGTCATATGACTTAGAAACCATCACCATTGGATTCAGCATGTGTGATATCCATGTGGTAACGTTTTCATGAAAATCATTGCAAAGGCCATGAAACGTCAAATAACCATGAAATTTGCAACGCTAGGGGTGAGGGTGGGCTTGGAGAGAAATCACAAAATTTCACTAAATCTCAGAATTCTAATCAGCTTGTTTAAAAATGTAAAGGGAGGTGGTCCATGCCAAAAAAGGAAAAATGGCCCACTAAGTGGTACTTTTGGCATTCGACCTCTCCAGAAACTCAAGGTAATATCCTACCAAAATATGTTGGTAATCTGAGATAAACTTTAGGTGTAGTCACAATTCAAAGATCCATGCTTGAAATTCCCATAGGCGTACTTACTATATGAACACCCCAGATGAGAAGAGATGATTTCCCGAAAACTAGTCGATGGATCAACTTTTAATTGATCCCATATCAAGTTGATATAAGACCGAGAAGTTTACTAAACTTCAAGTCGATTGGATGAAAATAAATTTCAGAGGCCATGTTAAAATAATTTTTTATTTCAACTTTTCCCAGCATGGGGAGTTCATTTATGCCAAATACGAAGACTGTTAATTGTGACTAAAATTTGATGTCTGGACACCAAGATAGGCCTTAAGGTATTTTCGAATATGCTCATTAGACGTGCATAATAAAGGTAATTCATTTCTGCAGAAAAAACCCCGAACACCTTTAATTTTGAGGCCCAATGGGTGACCTTCTCCATAAATATGTGATCCATGGGTGATGTTGGTATTAAATGATGTCACAGGGTATCTTCGAACATGCCCATTAAACTTCTCTGATGAAAGTGAGGTGAAAATTGACAACTTCGAAGCCAAAGTGGTGCCTTTCCACCAGATCATGTGCCCCCGGCGTGATGGAAGCATGAAAGAATATCGAAGGATATCGTCCAATACAATTGTATGTCCAATTACTTGTTCATTTCTGCCAAACATGATAACCAAATTTGATGCTCAATGGATCACCCAGGGTGAGATTAACATCAAAAGATGTCACAGGGAATTCCCGTGATGGGATCTGTCGATCTCTACACTTGCTGAATCTCAATTTCCAGAAAACTATAGAGCCATACAGATAAACAACAGTGCCCAGTGAAATTAGTACAAAATATTCAATAGAATGTTTATTAAATAGTAAACCCATGCAATTCGTACAACACCGCTTAGTCAGTCCTCACGTATGCGTTTCATGACTAACTCAGCTACGTAATTCTTGATGTAATTGATTATGACGTCAGCCTACATGTCACGTAGTTGATTATGACATCATATGGTAGATGGATAAATTGGAATCCTCCATTAAGGGAAACGGATTCCTCTATTAGATGTATAGCATTCAGCATTTACCAGCTCAATTTTTGAAAATTAAAATATACGGGTTGCAATGTACAGCCATTCCCAACAATGGGAGGGCAAAGTTGCCATATGAGTTATCTTCCTTTAGTTTATACCACCGCTTATATGCGTAGCACCAAATTTCATTCAGTGATACAGAACCAGTATTTTATACACGCCTAACTAACCATGCTTGGATTTCGGATAAATTATATAACACCATCATGAAATACATTTGACATTTAGAAATACGATAGTTTGCAGTTGTTGTTACGTAGTAACAAATAGTTTGCATTTGTTGTTATGAAAGTTTGCAGTTGTTGTTACGGATTGAATTCAAAATAGTTTGCATTTATTGCCGTCAAACGGTAAGTAATTCTTTCATCCAATTCATTACATCCATTATGCATTTATTAACACTGGCACTTGCTGTCTTTACTATAGACCCGCGTCACTGCTAAAGTAAATGTTCGTTCCTCCTATTACTGTCTATCCTTCCTTTCTGTCTGTTCGTCCGTCCTTTATTCTAACTAAACTAACACGTATATCGAATTCCAACACACATCGTAAAATGGTTAACATATCACGCGCTCCTGACTAGGTCATCCTGCTCATCCATCTATATACATGATATTATTACATAATTAAACAAGGTCCAAACTTCAATCCGATTGTATAAATGGACACACACCCACACACACATATATTACCTAAACTGTTTCTACAATATTTATAACTGAGATGGACTTATCCAAAAGACTACCAAAAAGATTACAGAAGATTTGGGCTTCAGGCTCGCCAGGTCAAGAGGTCATACGCAAATAACCAAGACAGGAAAAGAAAATCTTGAGGTAGCTACTTCCCTCAAATGCCCAGATCCGAATCCGGATATCTACATATGCCCACCGACCGAAGTTAAACGACCACCGTACAAATTGTCGCTTAACTGCTGTGCTCCATCAACAGCACTCTAATCTCTCCCCACCCTTACTCCCTTGTGGAGAATTCATGATCCCATCTCAATTATAAACATAATCACGCAAATCAATTCGGTATTCAATCCTTAAAAATACATAACATAGTCCTACTCAGATACAAAATAACATTATCGTGTCACTGCAAAATTAATCACGTAAATTATAACAGCAGTTATATCAACAATTTGTAATCATGTGGTTACTCACAATAATGTCAGAATAAAATTTATGTATACAATAAAAATAATAATGATGATGAAGTATATCCGACACAACAGAACCATTAGACAGAAAAACTGTACATAAAGTGAAATCTAATGCTGCCGTGCAGGTACAACAAATATGAATAATACAGTGAAATAGGTACAACATACAATACAATACAAAAATATGTGTCAGTCGGACACCTATAGTACCAATCGGGTACCTTACTTAAAATGGTGGATCAAAAGAGACACCCGGGATCTGCATTACCAGAGCTGTCAGAACTGGTGGTCCTGAGCTATGTTTCGTTGTGCTCGTCACTATCGTTAGCTTATCGCTACCCTGCCTCTGTTGATCATTTCGAGTCAGCGTGTGGACCCATTCATGCTTCAGCCCAGCGCTCCTCTGATTTTCTTCATCTGCACAGCATCGTCTCAAACCCATCAAGACTCTCGGTAGAATGGCGCATCGATATGAAATAAATAATATAAAGAATATAATAATACATGTAGATAAAGCAATTACGATAACATAATTATGTCCTATCACATTGATACCGGTCGCGTCGATATCTATTTCTGATAAAGGTGCTAAACTTACCAATTTGACCTTTTGTAAACGCTCCCACCTGGTGTATTCAAGGTGTCTGATTATTTGTGTCCGGTTCAATACGTCCGTCACGTCAATGTTCATCATACTCAGCAATGGCGTCATTTTGGTATGCCGGTGCTCATAGGCCATAATGGGCCTGTAATGCCAACCAGATCCACTATAAGCACATTGGATAGGATTTAACACATACACACCATTGGAAAGTTCCTGTTCCACCATTCCCTCACCCGCGCAATGCATTTTAACCATCTCCCCAAAAGTTTGCAACATCATTCCCGTATACTGCCCCTTGAATAATTTGCTGCTGGTATCATTGGATAGGGACAGCTCCATTTTACACGCGGAACTGGTAGTGTTGGTCAACATACTGACAATGCAGGGAACGTGGCTAGCATCAATTTGTAGATTACCCTCGCACACCTGCGGATCACCACCTCGACATGCTGATGGATTGAAATACCACCCTGTGCGGGTATCTAGACTGATACTGGACACAGACAATTAACTTGGACGAAATAGCCAGGGGCACTTAATGGTACTGGCCAGGAGTGGATACCATGTTCTACATATTTCCCGTCGTCAATCAATAGAAGTACGGCCATAAAATGTAATGGTGCGGGGTCCTTCCACAAGGGCCACACAATAATGTTGTGATAATACCAATGAAAAGGGGCTATCAAATTTACCTCTGTATTGACCTGTTTAGCTACGTCGGGTAAGTCTAAAGGACTAAATAACTCCTCAGTCAGTCTTCCTAGATCAATAGATGCTGTCCTCCATCGGAATGTCATAGTCATTCAGTGATATTCGTAGGCAACACCTTCAACAGAGTCAATCGCCTGGCCTATTCGTACCAGAGTAAACATACACTGATTCCAAATCTGCTAACTAGCCGTAAAATTATTTACTACATCGGTCACATTTCATACTACGTCTGATTGGTGATTGATTCGATCCCTATTAATGCTAACATCGGAATAGAGATGCCGTACATGAGACGTCAACTGGTTGCGATAGTGTATTAATTTATTAACTTTTAACATGGATATGTTAACAATTCCTTTTAATTCTTCTATGTCTCCACTATTTGCCACTCCAAACAGAGATGAAGCTTTGTCACCTACGAAATTTAGAAGGCCACGTCGTTGTCTAGAGAAAGAATCTCCATTTGTTAGTGGACTTACAGCTGCATTCTTGACACGTTGAAGTCGATTTAAAAGACTAACTGAGTCATGCGAAGATAATATCGTTTTTGACTTGGCAATGCCAATTACTTCATCTATGGATCTAATATGATAATCAAACTTGGCTGGTAAACGGGAGCAGAGATAGAAATAAGAATAGTCCATTCGGCTCTGAAATAGGAACATGTCGAGTAATCAATATGCCATTTTTGATCTTCTGGATGTCGGGCGATCTTGTTCCACCAACACCAGGAAAAATAAAAAATGCCAACAATACCATCATACTGACATATAATATAGAGAGAGCCATCCTAAGAGAATATTCTACGCTTATGTTATTACAATGTTGATAGTTCGCTTAATGCGCATGGAATGAGGCAAAGTGGTCGATGACGGCAGTTACAATGCGAATGAACTGCACATCAGACACTGGGTGACTAACCACACCAATGCGAGGTTGTTTTCCTTTTGTGACACTGAAATAATCTGGCCTATGTGGACACTTACACAGTCCATACCTTGAATATGGCGTTCAGCCAAATATATGTCTGGACTCATCCAGAGTTAAATCTGTAATTGATGCGTCACAGTCTGTTATCACTAATTAATCTGATAAATCTCGTACTCCGGATCATTGTGGGTAGTGAGCTTCATAGGCTCATTTGCCACCACTATGACTGAGTCTCCTACACGAAACTCTGCAGCGTTCACCCGTTTGTTGATTGCTTCTCGATGGTGCGCCCTTGATGCTTCGGTTGATGTACGGGCATGGCTCAAAGCTGTATTCAAGCTGGTAAGGCGATCACCAAGATCCTGAAAACCATCTACGGGTATTGCCATAGGCAATCTACCATGCTGGCCATAGGTGAGATAAAATGGAGTATAACCAGTCGTGGCACATCGGTCCAGCATCTCTATAACATCTTTCCTCAAAGACTTCCACAAAAACTAGTCTCGGATGAGACCCAACGTCTTTTGTTAACCGTGATGTCCTGCCCGCCGATGTGCTTCTTCGAGCACGTGCTTGCGATACTGGGATGGTAACACCAGACGAGGGTACTCAGCATCAAGGCTGATGGTGCACATGTGCAATTCATGGCACCATTATGCACTGCATAATCTTCAGGTACCTTCTTGAACATTTCTGGAAACTCTTTGAGTTGGTTGACACATAATTCCTTGTAAGGGATATCATACACTTCTAAACGGATATACAGGAGAATACCGTCTTCTACCTCTGAAATCACGTAGTCACCAGTGTCAAATGCTGTGGCTTCCCGAGGTTGTCTCAGATGTGAAAACATGTCTGCTCATACATTAGGGGCACCCTTAATATATTCAATCTTGCACCCATACTCGGCTATCAGCACCACCCAATGTTGGACCTTCGTGTTTCTTACCTCACCACAAACAAGCTCTTAAGTAAACACAGTAAGGTCAGCTCCAAACAGATAGGGCCGCAATTTTTTCAGGGCATAGACCACAGCGTAAGCCTCTTTTTCAATGAGCGGCCAGTTCAACTGGCTGTCCTTAAGAGTACTACTTACATACTGAATAACCTTCTCGGTTACCTGATCATCTTCTTGAACCAGAATTGCGCTATCGCATAAGAAGAAGTGTCGGTATACAAACGGTACAGTTTCTGCAAATTAGGGTACGCCAGCACAGTTCTACCACACAACAAATCTTTCAACTTGTCAAAGGCTAACTGGTGTTCGGTCCGCCACTCGAACCGTTTATACTTCTTAGTCAGTTCTATCAGCGACCTTGCTATTTCTGCATAGCCTGGCACGCATGACCGATAATAGCTGGTGGCACCTAATATTGTTCTGACTCCACCAACATCCTGCAGAGGTACCATTCCCCGAATGACTTCCACCTTCTGTTTCTTGGGTGTAATTCCTTCTGCAGAGATGTGATAACTGAGCAAATCAACTTCTTTCATTTGAGCTGTAAAGCATGCTCGCGCAATCACTCCATTGCAAGCACTAGGTGGTGCGCATGCTCTTCAGGACTCCTAGAAAATACGACAACATCGTCGACAAAAACATGCATGAACTTATTTACGTACCCACGAAAAACAGAATTCATTGCCCTCTGAAAGACTGCTCCACTGTTTCGATAACCAAAGGGCATACGAGTCCATTCAAAAAAGCATTCCGAAAGGGACGAATGCTGTCTTCTCAATGCCTTGGCTGGCCATTGGTATCTGCCAATATCCAGACTTCAAATCCATCGTAGAAAACAGGGTAGCACCTTCCATACGTTAAAATATCCGGAATATTTGGCAATGGATAATTGTCTCAGGTTACTACCTCATTTAATTTTCTGTAATTGATAGAGAAACGGGTTGTCCCATCTTTGGGCACCAAGGCAATCGGCAATGCCCAAGGTGACGAAGAGGGTCGAATCACACCCGCGTCTAGCATTTCCTTAATCTGATCGTGAACAACATGTGCCTTTAACAATGGCATTCTATATGGATGTTGTCTAATGGGAGGGTGATCGGTAGGGGTCGTACACTCCATCAACGGATTCCTACCCAGTTCCTTAGGATGAGTGGTATCAAAATTATCAGCATAGTCACTAAGAACTTTGTCAATAACTTTGTAACCAGTTGTCTCTGTGATACTGGCTTCAGCGTAGTATCGCTTCTGGTGCCTATAGGGAAGATGTAATGGGAAAATCTTGCCAAACCACTCCATTTCCCCTTTCCTGTAATTAATTACTGCTCTACCTGCGTGCATTGCGTCCACCCCAACTAATCCCTCATGATTCACATTTTTCACGATTATGACTGGTATGGGCAGAGCACCTTGAAATTTGACCTCTGTCTCGCCTAATACCTCAATGGGTGAGCCGTTTAGAGCCAAGAGTACCTGTGCTTTCTTTAACAGTCTTGAGCCAATCATCCTCTTCCAAATGTCACTCCTAATCAGTGACGTGCTAGCACCAGCATCCACTAAAATATCGATACTACACTTACCGGTATCGATGCTGCAACCAATATTGTTATCTAAGCGCAGTCGGACCAGGAACCTCTTGGTCGCATGTTCCCTCCATCAGTGTTTTCCGATCGTCGGCCATCTCCGGATACAACATCAGCATAACTCCGTTTTCTGATGTCATTGGCTTCTCCTCCCCTGAGGCATTCCATCGGTGCATCACGGTCATTCCAAAACCTCCCATAAGCATCGGTGTTCATGCTGGTCAACGTAAACCCACCTCGGTCGGAATATCTGTTATGATTCAAACGATTCTGGTTATCCTTGCGATTGTTCACAGATCCCCATGCCAGTGTTACTTCGTCCACCTCCATGTGTTGCAGAGCTTACCGGGGCATAATAAGGGAACCGGTTGTCCGAATGTCCAGATTGGCCACATTTCCTACACAAACTATGGAAATGTGTCCGGTCATTCTGATTTGTTTGCGATTGCCGGCTGCGACACTGGGGTGCATAATGTCCTTTCTTGTTGCAATTAAAACACACTATGTTAGGTTGATTGTTGTGCATGTTCTGTTCATTGCTCTTGTTGCTGTCTGATTTTGGGCTTCGACGATTTCGAGAAATATGTCCCTTTTGCCACAATTATAGTATGTCTTGTTCTGATTATTGTTTTGAATGTCCTGTTGTTGCCGTGGTAGTCTGTGCGGTCTGTTTGGACAATTTTGTTTAACATGTCCCTCCTGATTACATTCAAAACACTTAATTGATTCCCTCCTTCGGTCATTGCATTCTTGCGTCAGGGCTGATATGTTTGTCTGTGCCTTAACCATGGCGGATATCGATTTCATGAGTTGATCTTGCATGCCTTAAAACATAGCATACACATCTTTTATCATTTTGTCTTGACGTGATTCTAGGTTTCTAAGTCGTTGGTCTATTGTCATTGCTTTAATTTCCATGTCTTGTTCATGATGTGATGGAGCAAGGTGCATAGCGTCGAGTAAGTCGTCTGGGTCTCCCTGTTGCTCTGTAAAGGCTATGGCTTCATCCAGGGTTTTATTTCCCTTGATGATGACTTTTCTAGCCAAAACTACATTAGATAAGGCGCGTACATAAGCACGTACAACGATCCTCTTGCTGTCTTCATTGCTGTTGGGATACGCGTTTCTTGCCAATGTCCTAAATCTTCTGTTGAAAGAGTTGATTTTCTCCCCTTTCTTCTGCTTGGTCATCTCAAGTTCACACTTGACACGTTCTTTTTCGTTGGCAGATACGAATATCTTTAACACATACTGATAAATCTCGTCCCACTTGATGGTGTTCCGGTCTCGAGTTGATAGGAAGCCTTCTATATCCTTGTGTAATTGTCCTCTGGTGGTCCAGCCTATTATGTAAGCCGCATCCCCTGGCTGATTTGGATACATCGCATCCAATGCGAAATGGCACATCTCAAGATACACCCTCACCTCTGAGTGTATGTGTCCGTCGCAAGGTTGAATATGTTGCACGTGGTCATGCTACAAGCTGCGTTGGATTCGGTCCTCCTCTCTCACATTGGAAGTATTAGCAAAATCTTTCATGCAATTTTGAAGGTCAGTCGTCATGACGCTAAATACCTTCCATAGGTTTTCAGCAGTTGATGCTGCTCTTCCTTGTGCCATTATTGTGGGTGCTTGAACAGGATTTGGATCTAACTGTGGGAAATGTTTATTAGGTAGGGTCCGTGAAAATGGTGGATCAGGCGGTGTATGTCAGGTTCTTTGTCTGTCTCAGAAAGCATACAGGTCCTGAATGGTGGCGATGTATTTCTCTATGTCGTCTATGATGATAACTAATGGTAGTAAATTTGAAGATTAATCTGTGCAATAGTCCCTGGATCTCGGATACCAGATAGATTTCATGTGGCTGATATGCTGGGTACTTCTATCGTTACTTTGACTGTGTTGTCGGCTTTGTATTCTGTGTGTGTAGATAGTGTGAGTTGATCTGAGCAGCAGACTAGATAACAGAATTCAACAATAGTGTCGGAAATTCATTGAATGGCTTGCTTGCTTTTATATGATGGTGGCGACGGAATGTATGTGGTCTGTGTGAATGTTTTGTCATTCATTACTTGTACTCACAGTTTTAGCTGATGATGTCCTTTGGAAATTTAAACACTTTTCACACCTAATCTAACAGTTCAATTTAAGATTAATATCCTGGCAGGCTCGCCAAATTAGAAATCGGACTCTCGGATTATAAGAACTGGAAGTAAGAATGATGCTGAACTGATACTATTTTGATTATGTATACTTATTGGGCTTGTATCTGACTGTGAAAGATTCTCCGGGTTTGGGAAACACGAAGTGTCTTTCTCTAATCACAGATTGAACTTAACACTTATCAAAGATTTAACGAATATGCTTTTATTAACTGATATTACTGAATTTAAGCAAATAAGTCGTATTGCAGACTGAAATGAACTAAACTTTATCTATACAAACTTGATTTTCAATTGATAACTGATAAATGCAAGAATTGCAGAGACTAACTAACTTAAAATACTGAAACAGACGTTTACAAAGATGCACACTGATTTCAGGATCATCGGATGATAGAGTGATCATGAACATTGTTATCACTGTCTTATATAGTATAAATGGACATTCATAGCTATCGTCACACAACAGGAGCAAAAGAGTTAGTCCGGATTCTTAGTGGTTGAGCCTCATTGCTCACCCAATAGAATCCCCACAAACTCTCCTGAAGATGCGTGTGTCCGACTAGTTCTAACTAGGTCTTGCTGGAACCATTTTGAAGGATATATCACAACATCTTGTTGACATTGCACAATACTGACGTCATAATGTTGTGATTCCAAGCATAGTTTCATGTTATTGTTCTGCTTGACAACTCAGTCACAGACTTCTATCTGAATCCCTAGGATTCGCTCATACATGGTTTGTCTATTTAGGCCTTGGTAACATGACGGTCGCAGCACCACAGAACCTCATCACTCAGTGATCTCTGACCTAGCACATACTGCAGATCTGGTCACGGGAAAATCCGTAGCCCACGCAGCACATGCGTCAGCAGCACCTGTTAAAGTTCCATCATACCAGCAAACCGGTCACTTAACCACTGCCTCTATTCAAGATATTTCCAGTCATAGTTCTCAAAATAATCATTTCTCGCCGAACGCTGTCGAGCATTGACTGCTTAAATAGCTATAATTGTTCCTAAAACAATCCCGCATCGAAGCAGTCAATTCTCAGCCGCATTTTGTACACCACTGCTTATATGCATAGCATCAAATTTCATTCAGTGATACAGAACCAGTATTTTATACAGGCCTAACTAACCATGCTTGGATTTCGGATAAATTCTATAACACCATCATGAACTACGTTTGACATTTAGAAATACGATAGTTTGCAGTTGTTGTTACGTACAAACAAATAGTTTGCGTTTGTTGTTACGAAAGTTTGCAGTTGTTATTACGGATTGTATTCAAAATAGTTTGCATTTGTTTCGGTCAAACGGGAAGTAATTCTTTCATCCAATTCATTACATTCATGCTGCATTTATTAACACTTGCACTTGCTGTCTTCACTATAGACCCGCGTCACTGCTAAAGTAAATGTTCGTTCCTCCTATTACCATATCACGCGCTCCTGACTGGGTCATCCAGCTCATCCATCTATATACATGATATTATTACATAATTAAACAAGGTCCAAACTTCAATCTGATTGCGTATATGTTCAAATGCACACATACACGTACACACACCCACACACCTATATTACCTAAACTGTTTCTACAATATTTATAACTGAGATGGTCTTATCCAAAAGACTACCAAAAAGATTACAGATTTGGGCTTCAGGCTCGCCAGGTCAAGAGGTCATATGCAAATAACCAAGACAGGAAACGAAAACCTTGAGGTAGCCACTTACCCCAAATTCCCTGATCCGAATCCGGATATCTAAAACTTTAATATCAATACTTAATTTCAAAAGCAACTATCTGGCCCTGATCTGGGCAGAGGTCGTCGCTCCAAAAGAGAGCGGCGCCCATCGATCAGTCTTGGCAAACATCGTCGCAGGAAAATACTGGCTCTGATCAAGAGAATTTGGTGAAGTATTTTATGCAAATGGTAAAATACACGTGGCATTCGGATGACCGTGTTCTTGAGGCTATCGACTTGAACTGGTGCCTGACTCCAATTGTAACCAACTGAAATCGGCCACCGGCTTATGACGCATGCTTCGAAGACGCGATCGGTCAAATGCCATAACTGACTGTGAAATAGATTATATGCACAGATACTATAGTAGTGTTTATGTACTGTATACGGCCATTACTAAAGTATTTTTCATGTACCTGTATTCGTCTACCTCAATAGAAGTGAAACAAATAAACTAATCTAAATAAGCCTACGATCTGGGATAGGACGATAAACGTGTAACCATTTTCAACCTTAATATCTCAGTATTTCATATTGGGGGTAGAAAGTGAAATATTTTAAATTCAATTCTACTATAAGTTCTTGCCTTCACTGTAATCGGCAGCTTTAAACCAAATTAGAATCAAAATATTCAGCAGCTAATTTCCTACATCGTAAATAAATTAAAGTACGATACTTGCATGATAAAAGGGTTAGGTCTTTTTTCTTTTCAATTCAGGCATGCCTACTAAGTATCATTCGTGTTCTAACCTGGAAACCCATTTTCTGTAATAGCTAACTTATATTACGAAATCGCTCGTCAGGTCAGATGTAAAGGCAATAACGGTTACCCTATTCACACCCTCTGCACCTCTTAATGATGTAGATAGCAGTCCTCTCGTATTACATATACGGTAGAAACCTGTTTATAATGGATCCACTTTAGACAGCCACACGGCGGTAGCGCTTTAAGATAGGTAAGCCCACGTATCTTAAGAAATATGCGATCTTGTGGACCCTAAAATATTCACTGCGAAAAACTATTTTTTATTATGCCACACAGCGTCCTAATGAACTCGCTTTTGTGTTCCATAATGTGCCCGTTATAGACAGGCACAATTAGGCATTGGTTTTCATCACGTCCAAACCCATTGATAAACGGGTTTGTTTTATCAGCAAATTTGTAATGTCGGACACCAAACTATGACATTGCGTCAACATGACTTACGCTTTTATCAATCCATTCGTCTGCCCGTCTTCCTTTCTTTCCAGCTGCACCTTATTCGTTCATCCGTCCGTCCGCTCGTTCGTTCATTCATCCATCCAGGCCCATCCACCCATCCACCCATCCACCAACCCATCGTCCATCCATCCATCCATCCATTCATTCATACATTTGCTGATTTATGTATTTATTTCCAGCACTCCACCAAACACATTCATCGACTTCCAATCCAAACACTGGTGGGTCGGAGTGTCATAACGCCTGTGAATCAGTAGCGACTTTAATTTTCTGTGTGGTAAAGAAATCGCCGCAGCATGACGCCCTTTCGCACCTGTCTACCAGATTGCTGTTTTCAACAAATAACTTGGATTTGAATATGATTTCTAACATTCAAATGCCAAAGGAAATAACAAAGAATTATCACAAAAATATAATCTTTACAGATTTGTAGTCTTGCCTATTCATTCTTTCTGATACATAATGTTATTAATTTTAAAGCTTTTGTTAAAGGTTATAAATTCGTGTTCAAAGTAGAAAGATGTTTCCGAGAATATTTGTGGATTTACCAAATATTCCTATGGGAGGGGATATCATCAGCATATAATATAAAAATTAAGTAACTTCTAACTTATGTAGATTTAATTTTTATAACGTACATCAATAGATAGCTAATAAAATGTCGCTTCTGGGCATATGTGTTATTTTACAAACAGGATGTAAATAGAACAGGAAAATAAGGATTCTATGAACATCTCCTATTTGTTATGTAGTAAGTTTCTGACCAGAATAGCCAAGAGATCCTGCGCATGCTTACTTGACTCCCGCTGTCATTGTTGGTCAATACGGAACTACAACAGTCCAAACATTCTACGCACATCCAGTTGTGATACTTGCTGGATACAGCACTCATGAAACATGGACACCTCGTAATTCGAACATGGAACACTCAACAATAAGTTCGTATTTACTCTGAAAATAGTAACGGCTAGAGTCAGGCCCGTAACTACGAAAGGCGCTTACGCCGCCAGACGCGTTTTAAATCGGTAAACGTTGTCTAAAGTCTGCGCTTAAATTTAATCGGTAATTACGAAGCATGTTTATCATTTAGTATGCCTAAACTACGGACTAAGTTTAAACGCTGCTTAGCGGAGAACAATAGAATTACCTAAACATGGTCAGGGGGTTGTTTAAGTTGTGATTTGTATGTTACCACATCATTTGAAAGTGATAACTACACGTGGATATTTGAAAAGAAGAACGTTTAAGATTTTCTCGTAGCATTCTCGGATCACAATATGCTGTGTATTACCTTAGATAATGCTGACTAGATTAAGCAAGGGAATGGATATTGGAAATTTAATAACTCACTCCTTCACGATGCTAAATATTATCAGCTTATCCAACACTTTTGGCATTATTGGCTCGGGAAAAAGGACTCATATGAAAATTTGATTCAATGGTGGGAGGAGGGTAAAAATAATCTGGCTCACATTTCACGGCAGTATGCTAATACATTAGCACGAGATAGACGAAGGCACAGGAAAGCGTTGGATAAACTTTTATTACGAACCTCCAATAAAGTAAATAATGGAGAAGAAGGCTATAGCGACCTTTTAATTCAAACAAAGAACAAAATAAATGAGTTAGATAAGTATATGTTTGAAGGTGCAAAAATTCGGTCACGAGCTCAGATGCAGGCTGAGGGTGAAAAACCAACAAAGTTTTTCTGCAGTTTGGAAAAAGATAGGGGCATAGGATAGATTATTAGACGTGTAAAATCAAATGATGGTGTAAATCTTGATTCAACAGCTGATATAACAAGAGCTGTTCATCATTTTTATCAATGTCTCTATTCATCTGAATGATGTGATGCTGCAGCAGCTGCAAATGTTTTAGGTAACATCAGGAAAACGTTGCCGGATTCATGCCGTGTAATGTGTGATCAATGTTTAACATTACAAGATTTAACTGAATCCTTACATGGTATGAAAGCAGACAAACTCCTGGATGTGATGGCTTGACAGCAGAATTTTATAGCACATTCTGGAGTATACTAGGGCCATCATTGCTGCAGGTCGTACATGAAATTTTGGAAATTGGCAACCTTCCACCTTCCATGTCTCAGGCATACGTTCGAACACTTTATAAGAAAGGTGAAAGGGAAGATTTGAGAAATTACCGACCAATATCTCTGCTGTGTGTGGATTACAAAATAATTTCTAGAGCTCTATCACTAAAACTAAGCAGAGTTTTGGAGGAAGTGATTGACGCTGATCAGACCTGTGGTATTCCAGGCAGAAGCATTTTAACAAACGCCTTTCTTATACGGGATTTAATTAATTTAGTGGAGAAAGACAAAATACCAGCAGCAATCATTAGCCTTGATAATGAAAAGGCATTTGATCGTCTAGAGTGGGATTTTCTTTTTAAGTCTTTGCGTTGTATTGGCTTAGGGGAAAATTGTATTAAATGGGTCAAGATATTGTATACTAATATAAGTAGTCGATATTTGGTCAATACCCATTTAACTGATCCTGTAATTTTGAAGCGTGGCGTTCGACAGGGATGTTCATTATCACCCTTGTTATTTGTGCTTGCCATGGAGTCATTTGGGGCAACAATACGTGAAGATAAAACATTCAAAGGAATTGTCATACCAGGTATTGTAAGACCCTTGAAGGTTTCACAATATTCTGATGATACCACAGTATTCATAGGAGATAATTATGATTTTAGTCGCCTAGAAAGGACACTGGTTGAATTTAAGAAAGCATCTGGCCTAAAAATAAATAAGGATAAATCAGTTGGTTTGTTTCTTGGTGAGTGGAATTCCCGAAATGATGACGTCATGGGAATAAAGTGGTCAGACAACAATATTAAAGTGTTGGGAATTTACTTCAATAGGAAAATGGATCCCTCAATGAACTGGACATATCGCCTTACTAAAGTGAAACATATTCTAGCAGGTTGGAGGCGGCGTCATTTGTCAATTTTTGGAAGAACCTTTGTCATTAATAATTTGGCAATGTCCGGGCTGTGGTATACAGCCTCAGTTGTACATATGCCAAAATATGTAGAAACTGAAATTAGTCAATTAATTCTTGCATATTTATGGAAAGATAAAACTAACCTTGTATCACAGGCTGTGTGTGTGAACAAAAAACAAAATGACGGGTTAGATTTGTTCACATACCAACATAATGTGCGTCTTTAAAACTGAAATTTCTTTATGAATTACTTTATGAAGATTCGCCTTGGACAACCGTTTCACGCAAATTACTCCAAAGTTACATAGGGCCATTTCCAGTTGCAAGTATCTTCTTTTCAAATACGCCACCCCCAAATATTCGGAGGATTCCTGGGATATATCAGGACTTACGCAAGGCATTAAGTATGTTTTCTAAAACCACTCAATCGCCATTGACATGGGGAGGTGCTTTAAACCAACAATTGTGGGGAAATGATAACATTACCCTGTCCAATAGAGCTCTTTATTTCCCATCATTAGCAACTAATTGGATCCAGCACTTAGCAGATGTGATTACGCTTGATTCCCGAGCGTGGGTTTCCAGGCAGATCCTATCAGAGAAATGTAAGCTGAGAACCATCGACGCTCAGAGAACATTAATTCATATTAGGAAGGCAGTTCCTCCGGATTGGTTTAAATTACAAAATTCCACTAGCAAACAGGAAATAACTCCACCCATCTTGCTTTACGATGAAAATGTATTCAAATGTCATATGAGTTCCCATGGCTGGTATACAGTTTTGATACAAAAACACGCTAAAACACCAAAAGCTGTTGCTGTTTGGAATGACATATGGTATAAACCCTTTGAATGGAAAACTGTCTGGAAAAATTTACACCTGCCTTCTATACCATATAAAGCAAAGGATGTAGCTTGGCGACTTCTCCACCGCAGACTTTGGGTTGGTCATTTATTACAAAAATGTCACGTCACAACCAGTAATCGATGCCCTCTTTGTGAATCGCAGGAGGAAACAATGGAGCACTTATTCCTTAAATGCTCAGTCATTCTTGAGTTCTGGAATCACATAGAGACAGTTTTAAAGGATTTCGGGATAAGTCACATGAAATTGACAGCTAATATTATTTTATTTAGAGATTTTAAACATGTACAAATGCATCTTACAAACAGCCTGCAAGATGTTCTAATGTGTCTTGTTACAATGGCGGTTTGGACAATTTGGAAATATAGATGTGCTAAGGTACTGGGCCATGATAACATGAACAGCTTAGTTTCATTGAAAGCGATTTTTCGCGCCAGTATGCTAATTTTCCTCCAAGGAGAACTTTTTCGGTTGATGAAGAAAGGGAAGATTGAAAGGTTTAAATATACATGGTGTGTAACCAACTTAGTAGAATTATCACCTATGAACTGGATAATTTTTAATTTATGAACACCACAGATCCTGTATTGAAGTACCAGAGGAGTTTAAATTAATATTAGTTGAAAAAGAAAATCTGACTATTAGCCCTTTAATGGCAGCATTTGTTAAGGAATGTCAAAATATTTGCTGATTGAGTGACCATTTGCGGGGGAGAGAAGAATATTTTGGAAATTTAGCACTGGAGTGGCTGGCTCGGTTGTCGATGCAGTCATTCAACTGGTAAGTTTTCAAAAATGGTCTTCTCTTGGCCTCCAAATCGAAATTAACATTCCTCAATACAACTGAAGAGACAGGGTTTTGGTCTACTTCGCCATAGAATGGTTTTAAAGCATCACCATGATGATTAAAAATTTCCTTAGTTTGCCGAGTATGGAAATAATGTAATGTTGTAATGTTTTAAATTCCATCTGTATCATTTTGTGTAACATTTTTAAGAATGGATTTTTAATGTATATATATTAACGCTTAAATACGGACATCCCTTGATTGGAGGCGGTTGCTGCCTTATCTGACTGCTGCTTCCAGTCGTTTCGGATGTTTTTAATGGCCAGTATTAAATTAAAATCATTGTATTGTTTGAATTGCAAACGACCCGGGGTAATATTGGAATCAGTATCTCTATGTAAACACAAATCATTTTTTCAAAATAGCAGCGGTGTTTGTTATTGTTTACTCAGGCCGCAAGCGATCACGGGCATTTTCAGAAAAGTTCTCGCCAAGTAAAGAGAAAGATTAATTTGCAGAGGCGATATTTGCTATTGTTAGCTGTACTGCTGACAAAACGTTTGCGTTTAAATACTCGCGTTTTGTCGGCTACAAAATCAATTACCCGGGCCTGTTCAGAAACTGGTCATAATAATGTATGTATGGCGTTTATTGTATTACGGCAGTATATATTTTTATTGCGCATATATTTTGAATGATATTATTTATGATGGTAAGACTGGCGAATTTTTGAAAGTTGTTTTTACTTTGACGTCTGTTCAGTGTTAGTGTATTGTATAGTTTTGTCAGCCTTTTATATATTTTTGGATATTAAAGGTTTTCCGCACGATCCGTTGATCGTGTCATCCAAAAAAAAAAGTAATAGTAGTAGTAGTAGTAGTAGCAGCAGCAGCAGCAGCAGCAGCAGCAGCAGCAGTAGTATTAGTAGTAGTAGTAGTAGTAGTAGTAGTAGTAGTAGTAGTAGTAGTAGTAGTAGTAGTAGTAGGTATCCGTTGTAGGTGTATGGGTGCACTTCAAATCTTTGATCTGGCGCAAGAGGAGGCCAACGAAATTGAAGACGAGAATCGTCAGCATGTCATTCGTGTCTTTATGGACAGGGTAAATCCGCTCGAATCTTACGAGGAAGACCAGTTTATTAAGCGGTTTCGAGTTACGAAAAACTCATTTAATGACATCCTTGCACTTTTAAGATTAGAGTTGCAACATCCAGCTCGGAGAAGATGTGCACTTCCTCTCAGCTCTCCAATTAGTGTGTGCCCTGCGTTATTTCGCATGTGGAGCGTTTCAGATTATGGTCAGCGACACGTCTGGAATCTAGCAACATACCTGCGGACAAGCCATTCACAAAGTTGCTGCTGTTATCTGTCCCATCAAGGAGCGTTTTAAGACATTTCCTCAGACGGCCAATGCTAGGCAATCTGTGATACGTGGATTTCACCAAATGGCGTTATTGGAGCAATTGATGGAACACACCTCCCTATTCGAAATCAGGGTGGGACCGATGCCCAGTTATTCATGAACTGAAAGGGCTATTGCAGTTTAAATTGTCAGTTCGTTTGAGACCATTAAAGGTTGTTCATCAACCTAGTTTGCCGGTGGTGTGATTCAACACATGATTCGCGGGTTTGGAATGAGTCCTCATTGTTCAATCAATTCAACATGGGTGAACTCTCGGGAATTCTTGTGGGGGATGCAGCCTACACATGCCGCCCATTTCTGCTGATCCTGGTTCGTCAAGAGAGGACGGAGGCTGACAGGCAGTATAATATTGCACATCGGCGAACACGCTCCCGGATCGAGAATGACTTTGGCATTTGAAAAAGGTGATTCCCGTGCGTCGGTTATGGAAATCAGTTGCGTTGTTCTGTAATTACCAACATAATTGTAGTGAGATATAATGCCAATATTTATAAGAAAAGAAAGATGGCATATTCCCCTGACTCAGATGTTTGCTGTATGCCTTCGATTATCAAAGGAAAATATTTGCAATGACCTTGATCTTTGACCATTTCAATCGAAAATTAACAACTTTGTTTGGACAACCAAACACAAACTTGAACCACAGTTTTAACAAATTCATTTACTATAGAATATTTATCCGGATGTCTGTTTTAGACATAATCTATAGGGTCTATTCCTTAGACACGCAACCAGATAACATGTATATTAGTGTGGCAAAGTGACTAAATAGACAGATGGACGGGCGGACAGACAGACAGAGAGGCAGACAGGCAGGCAGCCAGGCAGGCAGGCTGGCAAGCAGGCAAGCAGGCAGGCAGACACAAAGAGCAATACACTGATTACCATGTCACACCACCGCCACCACCACCACCACCACCACCATCATCTACACGTGGGTGGGGTGCTAATAAAGGCATGTATATCCGTTTTAAAAAGAGCATTTGGACCCACACATTTGTATATATCTTTAGTATGACAACAGGTATCAGACAGACATATGGATTGACAGATGGACGAGCTCTAAAACAAAGGTGGACGCTGATAGTTATATTATCCGCCTTTCGCCCTCGAGGATGCAAGTCCGTGTGGTGTGAAGTGCGATGATCCCGTAAATGTTAATACCAATGTTTAATAAAGTAAATTTTCATCTTATTTTACATGGATCATACATAACATGGCAATAATCGTGGCAACAGCCTGTCTTCATAAATTGGCCATCCGACGACAGGATCAATTAGCAGACGACGAGAAGAAATTGTTGAACATGTTGAGGATGTTCAGCCTGGTACTGTAGAACGAAACTTAAGGAGTGCTGTTTTCCGTGACAGATTTACCCGAGAGAACTTTGGCCGAGTTATTAGTTTATTTAATAATATCTTTCCTGCCATTACTACAAATCTAGCATGATTTTGCTTTTCCCCCAGTAGTGACAAAAACAGCTAAAACATTTTTATGAGATCGTCTTGAGCAAAATGTCACTACTACTACTACTACTACTACTACTACTACTACTACTACTACTACTACTACTACTACTACTACTACTACTACTTCGTTGTCTCTTTTCGTTAGTCATGCCGAACATGTTTTTTGCCAAATGCAGGTCGATCACCTATGCAAGAAGTCGCATACGGGTAAGTGTTGATGCGGGAACAATAGCCAAGCGGGCCATCACGTACCCGCTTAAGCACGTATAACTAAACGTGTGTTTAAGAGATTTCGTAGTTCCCGCTTAAAACAGTGGTTTAACTATACGCGTGAAAATGATTTTTAGCCTCGTCTAAATCTAGTACGCGTATAAAGATAAGCGGCCTTTGTAGTTACGGACCTAAGGAATAGATGTGGTTTACTATTTGTGACAAAATTCTGGCAAATGTTTTGAAATCATTCATAACAATTTGTCTGAATGGAGTCGCCGAGTTATTCAGAAATGAACTTATGCATGTAATGGAACGTTCCAGCGTATCAGTCAATCATATGACGTCATAATCAACTACGTGAAATGTATGATGGCGTCATAATCAATGACATTGTGAAAGACGTAGATAAGTTCGTCACGAACGCTTAATTGTCGTTCGAATTGTATGCCTTCACTATTTAATAAGCATGCTGTTGAATAATTTGAACCTAATTTAACTGGGCGCTGTTGCTGCCATAGGCAGTAACAGCACCCAGCCAAATTAGTTTCAAAATATTCAACAGCTTAAATGTATAGTTTCCTGGGGATTTAGATTCAGAGAGTGCATGGATCGATTGATACCAACAAGGGGCGAAGTGTGGGTGGAGCTTAGCTAGAGATAGGCGGGTCAGAGATAAACCTGGAAAGATCCATTAAGTTCGTATGTACTCTGAAGATATCGAATAGAGTCTCTAACATTCTCTAGAGCGCTGGTTCCACCATGCCCATTGATGTGGTTTACTATACTACTAACTATTTTGAAATCTCTTATAACAATGTATCTGAATGTAGTCGTCTCAGTTCCAAAATATTTCTTTTATGTCTCCTTTTCTACATTATTCATGTCAGATTCAATTTCTGTTCCCTTTGCATCGGATTACGATAGGGGATATAAAATCAAATATTCGTGAGAAACTGGCACGTGTTAACCATTTCATGACGAAGACGGTCACAAACGGCCTCTACAGCGGTCTTTGAGAATGTCTATTTGTCGGCCGCGAGAATACTATTTTTTGATAACAGAGCCAGCCATTCCAGTGTTAGATTTCCAAAAAAGGTCTTCTCGTGGCCTGAAAATGGCCATTCAATACCTGGCCACAAGTATCAGTTACTCAAGCATTATCGAGAGGAAATAAATTGACAATATGGACACTTACTTTTCATTATTCCTTTTATCAAATCTCGCCGAAATTACTCCACCATTCCGCAATCGCACTCATTGTGTGTTGACAAAAAAAAGGTGCGCTCGTGAATGAACATAGAATGCGAAATGTGACTGGGTCGATGTGAATTGCAATTTCGCTCTGAGTGTAATACGCGGACTCATTTTCTCGAAGAAATATATGTTTTATTGAGGCATTGTTAGTGGTATTGAAATTACAGCCAAGTCTTCTTTAGGAATTTGCTGACGAAAATTTGAAATAAATCAGATAGATGATTCAGAGACCTATGTAACTTTAAGCCCTCTTGTGTACATTTAAACAAACGGTCGCTGTCTCTGCAACTTTATTATATCCACGAGCTAAGAGAGGAATCTAGTTTTAGCTGTACCCCGCCCATTCTCTAGGCAAGCTCCACCCAAACGTTTCCCGTGTTCGGGGTCAATCGACCAGTGCATTGTTTGAATCTCAATTTCCAAAAGGCTATACAGGTAAGCTATTGAATAATTTGAAACTAATTTGCCTGGGCGTTGTTGCTGCCATAGAATGCGGCCATAGGCAGCAACACCGTCCAGTAAATTTGCAAATAAATCCAGTAAATTTTGAAATAAATCCAAATTAGTTCCAAAATATTCAACAGCATGTTTATTAAATAGTAGAGATTCGCACAATAACGCTTAGTTCGTCAGCAGTTATGCGTTTGTGACGAACTTATATACGCCATTCATGACATCGTTGATTATGACGTCATCCTAAACGCCATGTAGTTGATTATCACGGCATATGATTGATGGATAAACTGTATGCCCATTGATCGAGTCAACCGTCAGTGAAACATATCGAACATCTATAGCTAATTTGCTAAACTGGTGCTTTTGTTATTAGGAAATATGCAGCTTTTATATTGTGGTCCGCTATGGACAGAGAGGATGCCTTTAATCATACCTCTCAGGGACGTTTTAAGTGCATTTGTTTCCAATTCACCTTTCCAGAGTATCCATCCATCATCAACTTTTATAGAAAGGGTCAAAATACATAATCAGCATAAAACCGGAAGTGGGTGCGTCCCTGGCTTCCACAGGGAGGATGTATAAGTCTCTCAGGGAAGTTTTTAAAGTACATTTGCTTCTAATTCACCTTTCCAGAGTATCCATCCATCATCTGACCTAGCATGACGTCATAATAAGCTCAGCGCGTGTATGATGACGTCACAATCTTTACGTCACAAAGGGTTCCATATAGACCGTCATCAAACGGACAAAATTCGCACCAACTTATTAAATACAGGAGCATCAAAAGCTGTAATGAAGCTAAGTTTCTTAGTGACCTGTCTGTATGTGATTGGCGTTCTATAGGTTATTTAGGTAGTCCTGATCAAGTGCTTGATCAATGGTATGCAAAATTCATCAACATTATAAATAAACACGCTCCTGTCATTGAACGCAGAGTTAAACGTGTATGTCAACCGGGATGGATGAACAGAGAAATTCTAAAAACAAAGAAAGAAAGGGATTATCATAAAAACGTAGGAAACATGTTGAATTTTAAAATGTTAAAGCAAAGAGTTGCGTATTTGATTAAAGCATCTAAACGAGATTATTTTGCAAATAAATTAGGAGCAGGCAAAAAAAATCCGGCTAATATATGGAAAATTCTAAAAGACATAAATCCCAAGGCAAACAAATTACCTTCAATAATCTGTGATGATAATGGAAGTGAAATTCAAAACCCACAAATGCAATCTGAACATTTTAATATATATTTCAGTACAATCGCGTCAAAACTGACCACACTACATGATAAAACAAAGGCCAATGGCATTTGATAAGCTATCAGATCATGTTTTTAATAAAGTTCCAGAAAATATAGAGTTTCGAATTCCATATATAACCGTTGAATATGTGTCCAGATAACATAGCAACTTAAAAACAAATAAGTCACCTGGTTATGGTGAATTTAACGCACACTTCCTCAAAGCTGCAGCATCAATAATTGCACCGTCAATTACACTT
Source organism: Chaetoderma sp. LZ-2023a (assembly GCA_034401795.1). Classification (NCBI taxonomy): domain Eukaryota; kingdom Metazoa; phylum Mollusca; class Caudofoveata; order Chaetodermatida; family Chaetodermatidae; genus Chaetoderma; species Chaetoderma sp. LZ-2023a. Next base: position 123,089,668 of record CM067359.1, read on the forward strand.
ATTATAAACAAAAGCATAGCTACGGGAGAATTCCCCAAAATGTGGAAATGTGCAAAAGTAAAGCCTCTACATAAATCCGATTCAAAAACCAATGTTAGCAATTATAGGCCTATCTCTATATTACCCATTATCTCTAGGGTTATTGAACGACACATACATGATCATATTTATAAATTTATAACCAAGAATAATTTATTAGTGGAGTCGCAATCAGGCTTCAGACCTAATCATTCATGTGAAAGTGCTTTGTTAAATCTAGTAGAAAGATGGCGCTTTTCGATAGATAATGGCGACCTTATTGGTTCTATTATGATTGACTTTAAAAAGGCCTTTGATCTTGTCAATCATGACATCCTATTACAAAAATTAAGTATTTACAAATTCAGCTATAATACATTAAAGTGGTTTTCTTCATATTTAAATGGCAGACAACAATACGTTTCAATTTCTGGAAAGAATGCTAGGGTGATATTAGACATGCCTTACAGGACACCATCTGCACAACTATATGAAACATTAAACTGGACAAATTTAACTAAAAGAATGCAAATTAAAATGGGTATTATGACATATAAATCTAGAAATGGTCTTGCCCCTGGTTACATGAAAGACATGTTCACTTCCGTTGGGGTGGCGCACACTAGAAATTTACGTTCCAAAACACGCAATCACCTACAACTTCCGAGGATTAAAACGGAATATGGCAGAAAAAGCTTCAAATACACTGCAGCGCAACTGTGGAATTCTCTGCCTGAAACGATTACTCAGTCTTCTACTCTGCTGACATTCAAATCAAATTTACATGAATATATTACTAAATTAATGTGATTTCACCTTTTTACTTGTGTTCGAATATTGCATATTTTGTATATTTCTAAATAGCTATATACAGTATGTGTGTATGTGAGAATGAATGTGTACGACCTTGCGCGTATGTATGCGTGAACGGCGATTCGAACATATGTATATATATGCGTGCGTGTGTGCGTGCGTGGTGTGTGAATGACCGTGTACGACCTTGCGCGTATATATGTATGTATGTATTTATGTGCGTGCGTGCGTGCGTGCGTGCGTGTGTGAGGGCCTCGGGAAGATCAGTTTACTGACGATGTATAAATTTCCTTAAATAAAGATTATTATTATTATTATTATTATTATTATTATTATTATTATTATTATTAAATCTTCAAATCGGAGCTGTCGCTCAAGGATATAATCAGATAATTAAATAATCACATGTTAGTTGATGTCACAATCATATTGATATAATTCCGTCGGGAAAATGTTAAAGTCCAGCACGAATGCATACGAATTGTATGCCAATTGATGAATTTAGAATTTTATAAAAAAAATATTTTCTGTTGAACATTTTGAAACTAATCTGACTGGGAGCTGTTGCTGTCATTGCCAGCACCAGCCCCTAGTCAAATTAGGTTCCACATATTCAACAACTTACCTGTATAGTTTCAAACCAATTCGAATGCCTGTAAATAGAGGGCGGGGCATAGCTAGAAATGGGCGGGGCATAGCTAGAAATGAAACCATCCATTAATGCTGCGTGGCAGCAACAGCTTCCAGATACGATTCTCTCAATTTACCTTTTTAATGTCCCAGTTTATCAATTTAAAGATAACTGAAACGTGAAAGTTGGTGCATATTTTAGAAAGAATTAGACTGGAACCCGTCAGTACCTGAAACATTAATTGCTTCCCGTCAAATCATTGGTGAGTCGGTGGATTAATGAATGAATGAATGAATGAATGAATGAATGAATGAATGAATGAATGAATGTGTGGATGGGTGGGTGGGTGGGTGGATGGACGGACGGACGGACGGACGGACGTACGGATACGTGCGTGCGTGCGTGCGTGCGTGCGTGCGTGCGTGCGTGCGTGCGTGCGTGCGTGCGTGCGTGCGTGCGTGCGTGCGTGCGTGCGTGCGTGCGTGCGTGCGTGCGTGCGTGCGTGCGTGCGTGCGTGCGTGAGAGAGCGAGAGAGCGAGCGAGCGAGAGAGACAGAGAGAGAGAGAGAGAGAGAGAGAGAGAGAGAGAGAGAGAGAGAGAGAGAGAGAGAGAGAGGTGGGGGTGGGAGGTGGGTGGGGGTGTGTGGGGGGGTGTGTGTGTGTGTGTGTGTGTGTGTTAAAAACGAACGAACGAATAACGAATGAATGATAAGTATTAATAACTTAAACTCAAATCAATCATATTACAAAGCATAACGTATAAATATACGTACATTTTAATTCGTTTACTCTTCCTAGGACATATAAATACACAGAAAATACGTAAATGTAACTATAAATTACAGATGTTTGTGTCGGCATAATGAAAACTGTGAGGGATATAAAGATGATTACACAAATAAGCTGCATATTATTCTAAAACATGATTCCCATATTTCACATTACTAGACCTAAGCATGGTATGATGATATGCTAATCCGTGTCTTTTGCCAATTTCCCACACTCCCTTACGCTTACTAGGTGAGTTTTTGTAAGGTGGCTGAAGATCGAATACAATAGTGATGATAGCGATATCTATTTCAATGCTGTTTAATATATACATAAATGCGATATGAAGTTTTCATGTTTGAAGCTTGAGAAACGATTACAGTGATGGCAGGGTATGATAAATTTAAATTTAAATTTCTCATTTATTTTTCTTAGTATGTATAACACAGATTTTGACTGAATACATACAATTGCTACACATCATCCCTTTGAATCTTATCCTCCCAGTACCTCAATTTCAAGGCGACCGTATAGGTACTTTCTGTTGAACAGCTTGAAACAAATCGACAGGAGCTGTCTTATGCAGCAACAGCCTCCAGTCAAATTACTTTCAAAATATTCAACATAATATTTCTTACATTATCGATGATGTATCGTAGATTTGTCTTTTTATTTCAAAGGGCAACGAATCCTAACCCATTGTGTAAGAGCATATAGTCTGTCCATAGATATCTCTGTATAAATTGTCAAACTATTCCTAGGCCTGTGCTGTTAGTCCGGCCTCACTTGCCATAGAGTAGAAAACACCGAACTTGTTCTGAAGCAGGTTAGCGGGCGTATCATATTCTGATATCAGGCCCTGATCGAGAACCATAATTCTGGAAATGAGAGTAGGCAATAAAAAATTATGCAAAGCAGTTTTATTTTGAGACAGCGAGATTCTTCAATTTGTTAAAACGAATTCTGTATTACTTTTAAAAAATTCCTATTCTTATTTGTCTTATTATTACAAAACATAATATCAATATATGTGTACTACGGTTGCCATCACGTTTTATTTTAGCAACATTATTATTTAAATCCATATTATAACACTACAGCTGTAACAGGTTGTATTCATTACTTTAACATACTTTTATGTCTAGATTTTGTCAAGAAAATTTAAATATTTGCTTATTGAATGTCTATTCGCAGGCTAAGAGGCTATTTTTTTAAATTACCACTGGAAATAGTCTTCTCTTGGCCTGCAAATGGACATTCGTAAATTCACAGCAGAATGGTTAAAAAACAAAATGGTTAAAATTATATACTTTTAAAGGCTTAAATCGTGTGCCTAGATGTAATGAAACGAAATAACTCTTAGCATATGATTATTTCATTATGTATAAATTAATATAATTTTTTAAGTTGTCAAATTGAACTAGAGGCACGAGCCCCTAATTCAAATACACAACTAAACCTACAAAATTCATTTATATGGAATGAAATCATCCTATGTTAAGATTTATTTCGTTTCATTACATTGAAGAACACAATTTAAGCCTCTAAAAGTATATAATTTCAACAATTTTATTTTCAAGCATTTTGGTGTAAATACCAGCTTAGTAGCATATTATCGATGTATACGTGGATGGTATTATCTCACAAAGTTGAATACATGAAGGATAACTTCCCCCAAATCAGCCATGGTAACTCACCTATCATAATCCATGATCGTGTTCAATCTATGTGCTATTGAAATAATGGTACAATCCTTGAACTCCTCCCGAATTGTTTGTTGAATGAGGTCATCAGTTTCCATGTCAACCGCGGCCGTAGCTTCATCTAGAATCAGAATACGGGTCTTACGCAGCAATGTCCTGGCTAGGCAGAGAAGTTGTCTCTGGCCAACGCTGTAGTGGGAAAAGGATATTGTGAATTAATGCGAGATATTAATTAACTGCATAGAAACGTGTATGTAATGCTCTACTATCGAATTTGTGCTGCTAAGAAATGGTGCAGTTACCGATATATAATTAAATATCGGCTCGTCAGTCAGTCGCTGCGCAGGGACAAATATATAATGTTTCAGTACATGTCGCATATGACCTTGAAATAGTAGACTGACGGTGCCTCTGTAGCAGTGGTTAAAAACGTGTTCCATACGCTTTCGGGAGAAGTAGCCTAGTATAAATCAATTCTTTCTAAACCTCAATATTAGCAATTGAGTGAACACCTTTATCTTTGACTGAGCTATAGCTGGACAACATCTCTATTTAGACGAAGAAGCTACGAGATTCTTCTTCATAAACAGTCTGTTTTATACAAGGCATATCCTCTCAGATTTTGTGATAAGCCATGGTCTGAAACATAAATTGCCCCTTCCCATCCTCATAGGTGAGATTTCAGAAACCAAGAAGCAGCCGCGCGGCCATCTATGCGACATTTTCTATGTGAATGTTTGGTCAAGATACCTCAAGGTGCTGCATAAACTAAATGACTCTGTCCTTATCATTTGTATCTATATGGCACACCGCATTGGCGCTGCCATTACTATTCTAGCTAACGTACGTTTACTTATAGTATCATGTACAACCACCAGTAGGCTATAAACCTGTATGCCGATCATCTATAGTTTAAAGCTGCGTTTACCTGGCACGGGGGGGGGGGGGGCGGAACGCGGAACGGAAAGCGGGTAGGCGGAATATCGCGTGTACCATTTACTGGCACGCGGTATCATTGCGTTATTTATTGCATTTTTATTGGTGATATTGCGATATTGTTGAAATTTCTTTCAAAAGTGACAACATATTTTTTACGCTTTGATATCTAGCTTTCCACTGAGACCATTACAAAATATTTATGTACGGAGGCAAGAGATGTAGATCCAAAATGGGCAGATACTGACGACTAGATTCAAAATAATAACTTGGCCTAATCTAACAACATGTAATTATAATATTACTGATTTCCTAATTTTTTCAACAAATTAGTTCTTATAATTTTTGGCGATGCATCAGTTTTAACTACTTCGACTACCCTTTCGTTGCTAGGTTACCTGTGCTCTATCCTGCAATGGAATCTTTTCCATCCGGAAAAATCGCTACACCGAATAATCGGTTTTTCCGCATCCCGCCGTTCCGCATACCACGTGCAGGTAAATAGATGAAGAAAAATAGTAAAGAGCGATCTGAAGTATACTCCGCGTTCCGTTTCCGCAACCCACAACCCGCTTTCCACGTGACAGGTAAATGCAGTTTAAAGCTGCATTTACCTGGCACGCGGAATGCGGGACGGAAAGCGGGTATGCGGAATGCGGGTAAAATATCATGTGTACCAGTTACATGCACGCGGTATCATTTTATTGCATTTTTATTGGTGATATTGCGATATTTCTATCAAATTTCTTTCAAAAGCGACAACACATTTTGTACGCTTTGATATCTAGCTTTCCACTGAGACCATTAAAATGTTTATTTACCGACGCGAGAGATGTAGATCCAAAATAGGCGGATACTGACGACTAGATTCAAAATGATACCTTGGCCTATGTAATTATAATATTACTGATTTCCTAATTTTTTCTGCATCCCGCCGTTCCGCATACCGCTTACTGCGTGCAGGTAAATTGATGAAGGAAAATAGCAAAGAGCGATCCGAAGTATATTCCGCATTTCGTTTCGGCAACCCGCTTTCCGCATTCCGTGTGCCAGGTAAACGCAGCTTTATGCTGTTGAAGACTTCGTAGATTTGCAATTTTTACAGTTCTGAATCTATTGTCTAAAGGCTCATGGATATACCTGGACCAGAAAGAGTCGAGTCTCATCTCGAAAGTACTTAGATTTGGGTCACTTACTCGGGATTCTGGGAAATGGTTCCAGCTATCTGAATGGGCATTTCCACTGTATCCATCCATCGTATGACGTCATAATCAACTACGTGACATATAGAATGACATCCTATGCAGCTGATAAGTACGTCACGAACGCTTAGTTGAAGACGGACTATGCGTTGCACGAATTGTATGTCCTTACTATTTAATAAACATGCCATAGGCACCAACAGCGTCCATTCAAATTAGTTTTAAAATATTCAACAGCTTATCTGTATAGTTTTCAGGAAATTGCTAGTCATGGTATTCGTGGACTGATCGATCCTAACATGACGAAGTGTCGGTGGCGCTTAGCTAGAGATGGGCGGGGCATAGCTAAAAACGGAAAGGTCGATTAAGATTTGTAAAGAAATGTTGTCTTATGGCTTTATTAGACCGATTTTTATTTATTTTCACCCTTTCAAGCTGTGTCTACGAGTGTTAGTGTTCTTGTCTAACTTTAGATAGTTACATTGATCCGAGAAGGCATCATGGCGATGTTTGTATCTTTCGATCATGTCACCCCTACAACGCCGGTAATATAACGATGGGAGTTTCAGAAATTTGTGCCAGATTTCAGATTCAGATTTATTTATTACTCCCAGATCATACATATGATACATGGGGTATAAACATTATACAATTTATATAGTGGCAAGACAGTTTACATTTTATTTATATATCTCTATAGATTAACTGCTAACAATAAAAGAGATACTCTAGATTTACTACAGTAATGTGATTGCTTCTTTTCAGGCAAGCTATTTTCATATTAACCATTTTTTCCGTTCACAATTTCACTTTGTTTTCGGGTATTATCTGGACGGATTACGTTTGTTGGCCGTGTTTGTGCGATAGTTTCATCCTTTTTGTAAATGCGTACTAATTGCATTTATTAGTTGGCAGTTTTTTTTTGTTATTGCTAGTGAATAACTGGAAGAATTAAAAATAATTTCGTCTCTTACGGTAGTATTTAGGTAGTTTTCTAATCGTAATGTATGAAAAGTTTGCAAATGAAAATGTAATGAAACTCATCTCCAATTTCGTTTTTGTCACATATACTGCATTTCCTTTATTCTCTTAGTATTCCTTGCCACCTTCCCTTTTCTATTGGTAATGAATGGTTACTGGTCCTATACCTAGTGAACAATATTCTATTCCTATCATTAAGTCTAAGGAGGTATGGTTCCGTTTCCCAGTTAGTCTTAAAAAGAATTAAAGATCTTACTCGCCCGCGATTCCTGCATTTGGGCGAGCCACGTTTATATAAACTGGTCATCTATGTTTCTAGTAATTGCAGCTTGGGTGATTTTGGTGCTATGGATCGTTTGTGTGTTCCAAAAGTAGGTGTGCCCTGTATTATCTAGAATGGTTTTAATGCGTGTTAGCTATTTGTATGGTTTTCTGTTTTCATTAAAATACTTTAGCATACAATTATATATTTGTAGTGCTAGTTTATTGTGCTTTCCTGAGATAAGCCTTATCCAGTACATGATCATATGCTTTTCTATTAATCCCTTTATTGGCAGTTCCCATAGTTCCACATATGTCATGTATTTAGGTTGTGCTTCGCTTAATTTTTAAAAGGTGTCTTAGAAATTCTAGATGTGATTTTTCGATTAAATTATATTTTTCGGTTCCAATAATTTCACAGCCATAAAGGAGGATATCGGTTCTATCATTTGGTGGTAGAGTTTTATTTGACAATCAATGGGTAGATCTAATTGTTTACCTCGTCGATGTCAAGCGAGCGTTGCTTTTCAGCCTTGTTCAAATAAGCTTTTCTCCGCTAAAAGTAGGTGTCCATTGTATGAAAAATGTATGCCTAGGTATTTATAGTTGTATACAATTTCTAATGTTTTAGATATAGAATGAAAGTTTGTTACAGTATGCGTTGGTACTACCAAAGCGCATAATCTTTGTTTTGTCTGAATTTACTCTTAGTTTCCACAATTTGCAATAATGTTCAAATGCATTTAATATTAGCTGAAGTTCAGTTGCGTTTTCAGCTAGAATAATTGTATCGTCGGCATAGAGGAGTATTAAAAGTCTAAGTAAGGTTTCTAGCTCGTCTTCTGTATTACCTAGTTCTATGGATTTAAAGTTTTGGTTACTAAGGAAATTTTCGGGGTCATTTAGATATATGGAGATAAGTATTGGAGAGAGGGTCTCGCCTTCACGTACTCCCCATTTGCAAATAATGGCATCCGAGAATTTGTTGTTTAACTTGATTATTGATTTTATGCTGTTATACCTGCGCTGCATTACTTTAAATACTTTACCATTTATGTTATGCTGTTGTAGCTTTTCCCAGATGCCATTATGACATATTGAGTCAAAGGCTTTCTCAAAATCTACGAAACAGCAGAATAGTCGCTTTCTTTTATTTTTAAATATTTCTATTAGTGCGGACAGTGTGAATATATGGTATGTTGCGGAATATTCTTTCCTAAAGCTCGCTTGATTTTCTGATAATTTATTGGTATTTTCTAATAATTCATTAATACGGTTGCTAATTATTGATGTAAAAAGTTTTCCCAAACAGATGAGTAGTGTGATTGGTCTGTAGTTTTTAGGATCATTTGCGTCACCTTTTCGTTTATAAATCAGCATTATAATACTTATAATTGTCGTGCAACATACTCGTAGGCTTACGAAGGTAAGGAAGGTACAATTTTGTGGCTCTTCTCCGTGCAGCCTCGAGAGCAGCACAGTTCTTAACGAGTAGCGATGACCGCGCACTATACGCCATGCTTGATCTACCAAGTTGGGTATGAATTCTAGCAAGTGTATGGCCATTTAAATAAGAAATAAAATAAAATGAAATAAAACTTATTGGTATGGAACGAAATAAGTATATAATCCCTGTATTAAACCTGAAATTTAGTCTACCTTGTTTGCCTGAATAGTGCAATGTTCGCATGTGTATGCATATTATATAGGTGCATATTCACAGCCAAATGACAGACAATAAAAGTGTCTAACCCCTCAACTTAACCCTTTAATGGTCAAACTGACCAAAAACAGGTAACCGAGCCAGTCATTCTAGTGGTAAATTTTCAAAAATACTCTTCTCTCGGCCTGCAGATAGACACTGGCTAAGTAGAAACTTTAATTTTCTTTACCATTTTACAAAAATAGTCTTCTAAAATTAAAATATCTTGAAAGATATTGACCATCAAAATGTTTAATTCATGTATCAAGTAGTATTTTGAGCGCTTTGGGGCGCGGTTGACACAAGAGGGTTAGATTGTACAGTCTTAGAGGCTTAAACTGTGGGCCTAGGTGTAATGAAACGAAAGAAATCTTAACATACGATGGTTTCATTACGTATAAACTAATAAATGTTTTTCATTTGTGAATTTGAATTGGGGGCTCGGTATCTGGTGTGAATAATGCACCTTTAACATGATGTAGATGAGGCACTATAGCTAGATTATTTGGTTAATGGTGTGTCAGGCAGATTCGGACCACTACTTCAAGAAATCTTTCCCGTGACTTTACTTATAGGATATTTTAAATCAAACATGTTAGGTTTTCATAACACACATTCGTACTTTATGCAAATTAAAAAACGATTTAGTTTGACCTTTGCCCTTTGGAGAATTTCACAGTAGCGTCAGTCGCCCGAATACGGCAATATTGATCACTGGGTAGTTCCGGATCAGGCCATTTAAACTGACCTCTTATAAGTAAGACCGAAATTCGTAGTTCGTAGTTCGAAATTGGACGGCAGCAGGCATCATAGGGTAAATATTAGATGCCGCAGATTAAGCCATAGGCGGCAAGTCTATTGCGCGCGTGTGTATACATAAATATGATACAGGCCTACGTATAAACTGAATAACGAACTGCGTTCTAGCAATAAGATGCAATCTGAATTACGGTCTGGACTGTAATTCAAACTGAATAGAATTCTAGAAGGATGGCGCGTATATAGATTGTCAGGCCGGTCTATAGACTGAATAACGAACTACGTTCAAGCAGTAAGATTCAAAACGAATTATGGTCTGGACTGTGATTCAAACTGAATAACGTTCTAGAAGGAAATTCAGTCTTCATCCGAATTACGGTCTGGACCGTGATTGAAACTGAAATATGTTCTAACATGTGATGCTATCCGAATTACGGTCTGGACTGTGATTGAAACTGAATTATGTTCTAACATGTGATGCTATCCGAATTACAGTCTGGACTGTGATTGAAACTGAATTATGTTCTAACATGTGATGCTATCCGAATTACAGTCTGGACTGTGATTGAAACTGAATTATGTTCTAACATGTGATGCTATCCGAATTACGGTCTGGACTGTGATTGAAACTGAATTATGTTCTAACATGTGATGCTATCCGAATTACGGTCTGGACCGTGATTCAAACTGAATTACATTCTAGCATGTGATGTCATCCGAATTACGATCTGGATTATGATTAAAACTGAATTATGTCCTAACATGTGATGTCATCCGAATTACGATCTGGATTATGATTAAAACTGAATTATGTCCTAACATGTGATGTCATCCGAATTACGATCTGGATTATGATTAAAACTGAATTATGTCCTAACATGTGATGTCATCCGAATTACGATCTGGATTATGATTAAAACTGAATTATGTCCTAACATGTGATGTCATCCGAATTACGGTCTGGACCGTGATTCAAACTGAATTACATTCTAGCATGTGATGTCATCCGAATTACGATCTGGATTATGATTAAAACTGAATTATGTCCTAACATGTGATGTCATCCGAATTACGATCTGGATTATGATTAAAACTGAATTATGTCCTAACATGTGATGTCATCCGAATTACGGTCTGGACTGTGATTCAAAGCTGAATTATGTTCTTGCATGTGATGTCATCCCGAATTACGGTCTGGACTGTGATTCAAAGCTGAATTATGTTCTTGCATGTGATGTCATCCGAATTAGGGTCTGTTTGGTGATTCAAACTGAATTATATCCTAACATGTGATGTGATGTGATCCGAATTACGTTCTGGCCCGTGACTCAAACTGAATTATGTTCTAACATGTGATGTCATCCGAATTACGGTCTGGACTGTGATTCAAAGCTGAATTATGTTCTTGCATGTGATGGCATCCGAATTACGGTCTGGACTGTGATTCAAAACTGAATTATGTGCTTGCATGTGATGTGATCCGAATTAGGAATTATGTTCTAACGTGAGATGTCATCCGAATTACGGTCTGGACTGTGATTCAAAGCTGAATTATGTTTTTGCATATGATGTCATCCGAATTACGATCTGGACCGTGATTCCAACTGAATTATGTCCTAACATGTGATGTCATCCGAATTACAGTCTGGACTGTGATTCCAACTGAATTATGTTCTAACATGTGATGCCATCCCAATTACGCTCGGGACTGTGATTCCAACTGAATTATGTTCTAGACTGCGACGTCATCCCGAATTACGGTCTGGACGGTGATTCAAACTGAATTACATTCTAGCATGTGATGTCATCCAATTTACGGTATGGCCCGTGACTTAAACCGAATTATGTCCTAACATGTGATGTGATCCGAATTACGATCTGGACCATGATTCAAACTGAATTATGTCCTAAAATGTGATGTCATCCGAATTACAGTATGGACTGTGATACAAAACTGATTTACATTCTAGCATGTCATGTCATCCGAATTACGGTCTTGACTGTGATTCTAACTGAATTATGTCCTAACATGTGATGTGATCCGAATTACGATCTGGCCCGTGATTCAAACTGAATTATGTTCTAGCATGTGACATCATCCGGATTATGGTCTGGACTGTGATTCAAAATTGAATTATGTTCTTGCATGTGATGTCATCCGAGTTACGATCTGGGCCATGATTCAAAGTGAAGTATGTCCTAACATGTGATGTCATCCGAATTACGGTCTGGACTGTGATACAAAGCTGAATTATGTTCTTGCATGTGATGGCATCCAAATTACGGTCTGGAGCGTGATTCAACCTGAATTATGTCCTAACATGTGATGTCATCCGAATTACGGTCTGGACTGTGATTCAAAGCTGAATTATGTTCTTGCATGTGATGTGATCCGAATTAGGGTCTGTTTGGTGATTCAAACTGAATTATATCCTAACATGTGATGTGATCCGAATTACGTTCTGGACTGTGATTCAAAGCTGAATTATGTTCTTGCATGTGATGGCATCCGAATTACGGTCTGGATTGTGATTCAAAACTGAATTATGTTCTTGCATGTGATGTCATCCGAATTACGGTCTGGACCATGATTGAAACTGAATTATGTTCTAACATGTGATGCCATCCGAATTACACTCTGGACTGTGATTCAAACTGAATTATGTTCTAGCATGTGACGTCATCCCAAATTACAGCAGCATCTGCATGGATGTCGTCAACAAAGACTAACCTAGACTTCACTTTTCACACCATTGGTCACAATCACGATCGTCACAAAACTTTTTGCAGATGTTTAAGAAGTCCGTTGTTCGGACAGGTACGGATTCAGCTGAGCGCAGATCACATCTATCACCACACGATTCAATGGTCTCTGACTTATAATTAGTAGTTGCTACTGATCTAGGGTTAGTGTGCTTCCTACGACGACACTCCATGTACTTGCTGTCCGTGACTGACACGAATATCTAACACACAGAGAGCTTTATATATTCTTTAACCCTTTAACGCTCATGTTCCAGCCAAAAATGGCTACTGTTGTGGTCCTGAGAAATGTCCATTTGCACACCAAGAGAAGATTAGTTTTGAAAATGGACCACTGCAATGACTGGATCGATGACCGATAAGTCATTCCAGTGATAAATTTTCGAAACTAATCTTCTCTTGGTTTGCAAATGGATATTTTCTATGAGAAAATTGAAATTTGCTTGAAAAAATTTACGGGTTAACAATTTGATAACGATGCTGATTGGTTGTTGAATCCGACAGATCGTACGGCTGAGCAAAAGAACAGAACCAGTCCTACCGGTACGATTCGTATGACACGCGTGTGACATGCGCCGATTTGGTCGTATGGCTGGTCGATTTCACAGTCGAAACCGACATCGGATTCAATTAATTGCATCGTGGAAACATACATGCACGCGCTGTCATCGCGGTAGTGGAAATGTACATATTTGTTCATTTCAATCTCATGTTTTATTACAACCAATTCTCAATACCTGGATAAAAGCACGACCTGTTTTGACACACTCGCTGCCGAATTGTATGATTCCTTTTAGGCATCTACTTTCTTATTTTTAATTACTGGTTCGTAGTGGCAGTGGTGTAGTTGCATGTTGATGGCTGTTTATGATAGTAACAGCGTGTTGCAACACCAATGGTTCAATGACTTCTGAGCGTAATTTAGCTATATTGTACATTATTATTGTTTATGGATCAGCTAACGAGTGTGTTATGCGTCAATATTACTACAACTTGATAAATGTCCAGATTTGAATTTAGTAAATGATTATATATTCTTGCGACTGTTGCTAGTTAACGACAGCAACGGCATGGTGCAACCTTATTTCCAAAGTGTACTTCAATTTTTGTATTATACATGTCATGCCGACATTGAATATTACATTTTATTATTGTGTTGATGATTGTCATCAACAATTTGGAATTTAGCGGTAAATGTGTCCAACAGCTGTTTTAAATCGATTATGTAAACTTTTATTGCATTCCAAGAAAAAGAACGGATAATTGTTCAGTGCCAAAAACAAAATAAAAGATATGTAATCAAGCAAGCAAACGCCGCCGCCACCGAACAACAACATCTGAATTGCTATACTACTACTACTACTACTACTACTACTACTACTACTACTACTACTACTACCTATGATGCATGTTTTATATCATGGCCAATTCTCGAGAAAATAATATTTAACTATAACTTATTTTGTATCTCTATATCACGTATAATGTACATATATATCTACCGTCAACTGTATAAAGGCCAAGCACGCCTCATATGCTACAGCTGTAGCCTGAGAGAATAAAGTTCTCTTGACTTGACTTGATATTTGGTCCAATCAACAATAGGATGTTTTATGAATGATTTTGTGAAATTTTGCCTCTAGCTAGTTCGTTTTATAGAGTGTTGTTGGGAGTTGTTACTGTTTAGAATAGTGCCAGCTTGCAGCGACATTTCCTTCAAAACCTGCTATCTTTCTGCCTTCGGTTTTTCAGATCCTTTATTAAAATATTGCTGTCTTGTTTTCACAAGATTTTTAGGATGTGTGCCTCATATATATGTCGATTTGACATCTTTCTGCCCGGTCTCTCGCTGTACTAAGAAACAGGTTTTATTATCTTGAAATAGGTTTTTATGTCACGCCCTACTGTTCAAAATGACAGACATTAAGATATCTATTATGAATTGCGTTGGAATATGCCAGGTGAAACTTGACAGGATAATTAATCCAGAGATGTCCTTAGTGTTAAAATTAATTCCATCAGTCCATCTTGTCCATATTTACGTACGAACGCCCAGCCTTTCCTGAGAATCTTGTCACTGCAATTTCTCCTATACGGGTTGAGAGAGAATTGTTTGAAGCTTGACAGAATTATTTTGCACCACGCGAAGACGTGCCTAATGTTAAAGGGGTATGCATCGGACATGCGTGACTTATTTGCATTCACTTTTAGTTTTAAAATGACATTGGGAAACACCCATGCTGAGGATGTACTCTTGTTGTGGTGGGGTATGGTGAGTTGGTATGTCAGGTTTCAGTTGACTTTCTCTTGTTAAAATTGAGCTATTTTATTTGATTGATTTCGACATCGAAAATGGCACTATATAGATTTTAAAGCTTCTTGAATGGTCGTTTGATACTTTATAATCCGGTTGATTGACTAGGGCTGTGGAAATAATAGATTCTACTGTTTCTGGTGTAAGTTTGTCTATTCTGACATAGATTTTTTAAATTTCTGAGCATTTAAGTTACAGGACAAAATATTGATATTGGGACTTTAATTTTACGTTTCTTACAAAAATCTTTGTCCAGTGAAGATTCACATTTATTGTTCAAATATTAATACTGATGTTGCCGGTGAAAGATGCAGCTCAATCATATACGTTATTCCGTATAATATGGCCATTATTCCTAGTTATTCCATGAAATATGACACTACTTCCATGTAATATGGCCATTGTTCCTAGTTATTCCATGAAATACGACAATTATTGCATGTAATATGGCCATTATTCAGAGTTATTATATGAAATATGACACTACTTCCATGTAATATGGCCATTGTTCCTAGTTATTCCATGAAATACGACAATTATTGCATGTAATATGGCCATTATTCAGAGTTATTATATGAAATATGGCGGTTATTCCGTATAATATGGTCATTATTCTGAGTTACCAGATTGAATACCTTTCTAGAACGTAAATCCACTTGAATTACTGTCGAGACCGTATTTCGGATTGTATCGTATTTCGAGAACGTAATTCAGTTTGATTCACTGTCCAGACCATAACTAGGATTGAATATTATTCGTAGAACAGAATTCAGTTTGATTCACAGTCCGGAATGTAATTCGGATGACACCACATGTTAGGACATAATTCAGTCTGAATCACAGTCCAGGCTGTAATTCGGATGACATCACATGTTAGAACATAATTCAGTTTGAATCATGTGCCAGACCATAATTCGGATCACATCACATATTAGAATATAATTCAGCTTGAATAACGGTCCAGACCGTAACTAGGATAACGTCACATGCTAGAACATAATGCAGTTTGAATCACGGTCCAGAACGTAATTTGAATGACACCAAGGGGCAAAAATATAATTCAGTTTGTATAACGGGCCAGACCATAATTCGGATGACATTACATGTTAGAACATAATTCAGTTTGAATAACGGTCCAGACCGTAATTCGCATGACATCGCATGCAAGAACATAATTCAGTTTGAATCACTGTCCAGACCGTAATTCAGATGACATCACATGTTAGGACATAAGTCAGTTTGAATCACAGTTCCGACCGTAATTCGGATGACATCACATCATCACATGCAAGAACATAATTCAATTTTGACTCACCGTCCAGACCGTAATTCGGATGACATCACATGCAAGAACATAATTCTGTTTTGAATCACAGTCCAGACAGTAATTCGGATGACATCACATGTTCGAACATAATTCAGTTTGAATCACAGTCCAGATCGTAATTTGGATGACATCACATGCAAGAACATAATTCAGTTTAAATCACGCTCCAGACAGTAATTCGGGTGACATCACATGTTAGGACATAATTCAGTTTCAATCATGGTCCAGATCATAATTCGGATGACATCACATGAAAGAACATAATTCGGTTTGAATCACAGTCCATACTGTAATTCGGATGACGTCACCTGCAAGCAAAAAATTCAGTTTTGAATCACAGTCAAGACCGTAATTCGGATGACGTCACAGGCTAGAACATAATTCCGTTTGAATCACAGTCCAGAATGTAATTCGGATGACATCAAATGTTAGGACATAATTCGGGTTGAATCATGGTCCAGACCATAATTTCGGATGACATCACATGCAAGAACATAATTCAACTTTGAATCACACTCCAGACTGTAATTCGAATGACACCACAAGCCAGAACATATTGCAGTTTTGAATGACAGTCCAGACCCTAATTCGGATGACATCAACTGTTAGAACATAATTCAGTTTGAATCCCGGGCCAGACCGTAATTCGGATCACATCTCATGTTAGGACATATTTCATTTTGAATCACGGTCCAGACCGTAATTCGGATGACATCACATGCTAGAATGTAATTCAGTTTAAATCACGGTCCAGACCGTAATTCGGATGACGTCAAATGCTAGAACATAATTCGGTTTGAATCACAGTCCAGACCCTAATTCGGATGACATCAATTGTTAGAACATAATTCAGTTTGAATCATGGGCCAGACCGTAATTCGGATCACATCTCATGTTAGGACATAATTCAGTTTGAATCACAGTCCAGACCCTAATTCGGATGACATCAATTGTTAGAACATAATTCAGTTTGAATCATGGGCCAGACCGTAATTCGGATCACATCTCATATTAGAACATAATTCAGTTTCAATCACAGTCCAGACCGTAATTCGGATTGTATCTTACTGCTAGAACGTAGTTGTTATTCAGTCTAAGGTCGGCCTGTACAATCTATAATATACACATGCGCGCCATCCTTCTAGAATTTTATTCAGTTTGAATTACAGACCAGACCGTAATTCAGATTGCATCTTATTGCTAGAACGTAGTTCGTTATTCAGTTTATACGTAGGCCTGTATCCTTTTTATGTATACGCACGCGCGCATTAGACCTGTCGCCTATGGCTTAATCTGCAGCGTCTAATATTTACCCTATAATGCCTGCTCCCGTCCAATTTCGAACTACGAATTACGAATTTCGATCTTACATATAAGAGGTTTTAAACTGTCAGTTTGACGACAATACAATATTTTGGAAACCAGTCTTATCCTATCGTCATCTTTTCACAAGGCAAAAAACAAGAATATGAAAAGTATCATTGACATACAAACATGTGCTGTCTATAGAAGCATTTTCGACATACACCGCTGTAAGATATAAGCTTGTTTTCGTGTCGGCCATAATGGATGGTTATCGCGACAGAGGATTTATTATTAATTAAATGCTGGAAATCTGACACAATTGAGATACAGATTGTTATGTTTCTTGGTCATCAATATGCTGAAGTTATTGGAAGAGCATAACAAAATATTAAATCAAAGCCTGGTTCCAAATAATTTGATTGAAGATTAAGATAGTGATCCGAAACTGCCGATGATCCAGAACTGCCGTATCCACTGTACATAATTTCTAAGCCTACCTCATATTCTTGCCACCTTCTCCACACTCGTGCTCAAGACGGTCTGGCAATCCCTCTATATACGGTCTGAGATGAGCGTGTTCCAGTACCCGCCATAAGTCATCATCCGTGTACTCTTCAAATGGATCCAGATTCATCCGCATAGACCCGGAAAATAGGACCGGATCCTGGCAGGTCAAGAAAGGATGGTCATGGTTCGCTCATAATAGGTGAATAATTGTTAATTTCTAATTAGGTAATTTTTAACTTAAAGGTTATTTGGACTTATCGTGTTGATAATAGGCTATGAGTCATAGATTCCTTTCATTCGCTCGTTTCTTTAAAGTGTGGGTGACATGACTGGTATAACTGCATAAATATATCACACGTGTCAATATTTCAGAAAATTCACACCGATTCGCTTGAAGCGTGTCTCAGTTAATAACAAAAACAACTTGTGTTCCATATCAGACAGACTGCCACCAACGCGCTGATGGATTCCCAACAAAAATGTATCACCTGTAGGCCCTATGGGACGTAAATCACGCTACTTTATTTGTTCAGACAGTTGATATAAGACGAGATTTATCTCCCTTCCACCACAATTTCAATGAAAATTAGCCAAATTTGCTGGATTTTCAAATGTCTCTTTTTCTAACCAATTTCGAAGTGTATTTAATAAAAAAAGAAACAAGCATAGCGTGTACTATGCCTAAAGGTAATTTCGGTGACACCGCTTACGATATATGCCTCGTTTACTATTGATTCCTATACAGTGCTCTGTTAGCCGTCACTGGAGTGACGTATAGGGAGTTGGCTTTTCGATTGCCGAAATCGAAAAAGTTGAAATCAGAATTCTCTTTTTGCGCGTTTTCAAATTTCTTGCTTATTTCTTACTGTATGCTAGCACAATTTATGTGGGAGACGGATTTTGATTGTGTTTCAAATATATTGTATGACTATTAAAATCGTGTTTAAATACGGACTTTAATCATTTCACCGATAAATCGACCCCCACCCCCCCCCCCCCACCCCCCCCCCCCCCCACCCCGTATCTTAATCTCAGCGAACAAACAGGAAAGTTGTTGAATATTTTGAAATTAATATGACTGGAAGCCACTGCATTCTTTACGATGCGTAGCATACTCTGTTGAATATTTTGGAATTAATATGACTGGAAGCGATTGCTGCCTTAGGTATTTACATTTTCAGGGATTTGTCGTTGAAAGGCTTAATATAAAGGGATAGTAATCTCATCTCAAATTTCATCTTTTATTGCGTGAATATGGCATAGAGATTCCACTTTATTCACATTCAGGCCCTATATTTATATCGCAATATTCATCTTTTATTGAGTGAATATGGCATAGAGATTCCAGTTTATTCACATTCAGGCCCTATATTTATATCGCAATATTCATCTTTTATTGCGTGAATATGGCATAGAGATTCCAGTTTATCCACATTCAGGCCCTATATTTATATCGCAATATTCATCTTTTATTGCGTGAATATGGCATAGAGATTCCAGTTTATTCACATTCAGGCCCTATATTTATATCGCAATATTCATCTTTTATTGCGTGAATATGGCATAGAGATTCCAGTTTATTCACATTCAGGCCCTATATTTATATCGCAATAATTTACCAGTGTAATAGTCCGATAATGTTGGTTGGTGGACGCCGCCATTGTGTCTTCGTAAATCATAGTCTACGAGGTCATGTACATGTAGGTACATGCATATCACATGCTTTATAGCGCAATAACTATTCTGTTGAATATTTCAAATCTAATTCGACTGAACGAACGTCGGCGATACATGTGAACTAAAAACAGAAATGCATTTCGTGGCTAGGGTTGGTCAAAGTGTCCATAAACAGACACGGCCCTTCTGTTCTACGGTAAACTTACCTGTGGCAGAATGGTAAGTTTGGATCGTAGATCGTGTAAACCAATCTCTGAAATTTTGACGTCATCGACTGATATCTGGCCACCAGCCGCCTCGATTAACCGAAACAAAGCCAGTGTCATGGAAGATTTACCTGCCCCTGTCCGACCAACTACACCAACCTGTGTATAAATCAAATGATTAAGTGATACCGCGGTTTTAAAATCACTACAGTAATGTAAAATACAAATGATGTCCGTGAATAAAACTTAAATTTAATCTGAAATACGACATGGATGTATTTTAAAATTGCAAAACTAAATTTTAAAATTAAAAATTGAAATGAGTTGGATATTTATCAAATGAGTTAGATATTTTACTTACAACCCGCAACAACTGTTTGTTTATTTGTTTGTTTGGTTGGTTGGTTGGTTAGCTGGTTGGTTATCTGCCATTTTATCTGTGGGTTTGTCTGTCAAAGGTTTACCATTTCTGACAAAACCGACAGTTGCAACAACAGCCTGCTAAACTTGTTATCATGTGCCCAATAATCTTTAATATTTGACAGAATTGTAACCATGCCTGATGATGATGATGATGATGATGATGATGATGTTTGATCACAAAACACTTAGCAAGTTGATGTTGTGGGCTCATTTACGTGCCTGATACCTGTTGGCACCTACTGTAGCTAACTCTAGGACTTTCTTGGCAGGCGTATTGTCTGGCATTCGAAGGACGTGTCCGGACATAGACCACCGCTGCTGCGCATCATCACAGATAGTAGCTCTGTGTTACGCAGTATGTGATATTAGACTCTGTGGCCAGCGATGATTTCTAATACATCGCAGATGCTTGTGGTGGCATGCATCAAGTTTGTTCAAGAGTGCTTTCAGAGCTGGCCATATGTTGTAATTGCATGTCATTATGGAAATATATGTATCCTCATATAGTTGTGTGATGACTTTCATGAGGATTTTAGAGCCACAAATCCACAACTTCCAAAAGGACGGGAATGAGATCTATCATTAAACACAGCAGGTTCCAATGCCAGTAGAGCTGCAGAGGGGGGTGGGGCGCAAACTTCTACTCCTCTTCCACTTGTCACTGCCCCAACATCGTTCATTCATCAAGGCTGCATAATTTGAAACATCAATAGGATCACCACAAGGCGATGATTTATCACCAGTGCTCTTCACTTGCTATCTCGTCTTTCTACACCACCAAACCCTCCAATGGACATTTCCATTTTTATCTATGCCCCGCCCATCACTAGCTAAGCTCCACCCATACCTCGCCGTGTTGGGATTGATCGATCCCAGAATTCCCTAGCTATCAATTTCCTGAAAACTATACAGGGAAGCTGTTGAATATTTTGTAACTAATTTGACTGGGTGCTGTTGCTGCCTATGGCAGCAACAGCGTCCAGTCGAATTAGTTTCAAAATATTCAACAGAATATTTATTAAATAGTAAAAGCAAACAATTTGTAGAAAAACGCATAGACCGTCTTCAAATATGCGTTCGTGACGTATTTATCGACGTCATTCATGACGTCATTCATTATGATGTCATTGTACCCATCACGCAGTTCATTATGACGTCATATGATGGATGGGTACACTGGAAAGGTGAATTTCAATCATAGGCATGTCAATAGAGATGGAGTACGCAGATTATGTTAATTTTATCGACGAGGAAAAAGTTCTCTCGATACCCTACATTCAATAGCTGCACCATAACTCAACGCTACAGATCTCTTCGTGAATGAAGCCAAAACAGATTCCTCTCACGTATACCTATCCGGCAGAAATTAACCATGTCTATATTGAAAACACAACGACGCAACAAGAATAGTTCACTGAAGACTGACTATTTGTCTGAATATTTTCGAAATTTTTCATTGGAATGGTTGCTGCATTATTGTTATTTGTTAACCTTATACGACACTCTTTGTTGTTGCGGATTTGTGTTGATGACAGTTAGTTGTAAATTGGTATCTGCGAATAATCGAATACATGCAGTACTGTTTAGGATGAGATCGCATAATCTAACGTAACACATAGGTGTCTGTAAAAGTCGCCCAGCAGAGATGGCCCATGCGCTAAGGATGCCAGAAGACACACCAGCGCAGAGAGCCTTGGAATTCGCCCTACTCGGAGCCAGCAAATACAGAGCCAGGAAAGGACGCCATTGCATAAATCTGCCAAGCGTGCTACGAGGTGACCTCAAGAAAGCAGGACTAGGTACACTCAAGTCAAGAATGGACCTGAGGAAGCTAAGGATTCTGGCTGAGGACAAGACACAGTGGGCAAAAGCGAAGAAGCACTGATTGCAGCTGTATGATGTTTCTACTACTACAGCCGCAGAATACAGTAATCATACATACATACATAGCTGTCTCCGCAGCTTCGTGTAGGCCTTTCCTGCTTATTTGTCTAAGAAAGCAGGTTATAAATTTTAGTATCGTGTACAGCTCAGAAATAACTTAACATGTACCCCAGACCGTCCGTAAAAATTAAACGTACTGTAACTACTCTTGCAAATTTCGAGCATAATTCACCTTTCCAGAGTATCCATTCATCATCTGACCTCGTATGACGTTATAAGCAACCCAGTGCGTGTATGATGATGTCACAATCATTACATCACAGTGTTCCATATATACCTTCATCAAATTTCAAATGGTCCGACACGTTGTATGAATTGTATGTCTTTGTAATTCTTTGCTATTTAATAAACATGCTATTGAATATTTTGAAACTAATTTGACTGGGCGCTGTTGCAAGTTAGTTTCAAAATATTCAACAGCTTACCATGTGTATTTTTTTGGAAATTGATAGTCAGGGTGTTCAGAGATCGATCGATCCCAACATGAGCGAGGTGTGAGTGGCGCTTAGCTAGAGATGGGCGGGACATAGCTAAAACCGGAAAGGTCCATTGGAGTGGAAGTCATGGGTACACTGACTTTCAAAACAATTGAGGAATCCAGTTTTAGCTATTCCCCGCCCATCTCTAGCTAAGTTCCACCCACACCTCGCCCGTGTAGGGATCGATCGATTCCTGGACTCCCTGACTATCAATTTCCAGAAAACTATACCGGTAAGCTGTTGAGTTTTTTGAAACTATGGCAGCAACAGCGCCCATTCAAATTAGTTTCAAAATATTCAACAGCATGTTTCTTAAATAGTAAAGGCATGCGCTTCGTACCCATCATCAATTAAGTTCGCGACCAGCTGAGCTACATCATTCATGACCTAATTGATTATGACGTCATCATATACGTCACGGGGTTGATTATGACGTCATATGATTGATAGATAAATTGGAATCCTGCAATGTGTTCATGATATTCAACAGAACTGTTCCTACATTGTGTTCAGAAGTGTTCTATCTAACATGTTTCTCTTCTATTCCTCTGCTTTCGAAACATGTTAAGTTATCTCCTAGCTCTACTGTACGTTCATCATGCGGAAGTGAATATGCGCGAGAAAGGATATTATTAACTGTCAAACTAAGACAAATGCCAGTTATGTACGCTAGCATATCTCTCATTCAGATCCATGCCCAGCCAGAATTTCTGCTCAAGTAGTTGCTTCACGTGTCCGACTGTACTGAGCCATCGATGACATGATAATCAAGCATTTGCATATACGGTACGGTATATGAAACACATGCAATTATCACTCTTGAGCTAATGACTAGTGAGACTGGAGACACTGCAATTTATATGTGCTACTCAACAATTACTCAGGAGATTCCAAATACATATATAGAAATACCAGAGATGCAAGATATGTCCTACCCAAAAGGAATCCTAACCTGAAATGGACATTATTGTGCAGATAAATTGCACATGTGCAGTCAATCGTTAGTGATCTACTCATGCTTGCCAGGATTGAGCCTGAAAGGTTCAGTTTGCTGACATTCAACGAAGCGTATGTTTTCCAACACGAGACAATAGAATTCCTTTTTGCATTTGAAGGAATTTGCAATAATGCCTTGAAGATATCATCTAACTTGATCTAAGTGATCAGCAACTTTCTCGTGGCCCTTAGTCTGTTGCAGTGCGGATGGGCGCACGGGCGCGGCAATAAGTAGGCGTTGCATTTGCAGTCAGAGTGTCATCTTCATTACACGGAATCGGGATCAAAGGGCGGCATGGTGGAGGACGTGCGAGGGATACCACACAACCACGGGACAGATTCCTTGTTATATCCGACTGCCGAACCCGAACCACCAATGCTACAGTATTGCCAAACTACTTTACAGCTGTGACAGGTTTAACGGCACGCATTCAGACTGTTAGAAATAGACTGCATGTCAGTGGTTAGAGAGACTGCAGACCCGCTGTGAGGGTACCATTGAGGGGTGGGGGGGAGCACCCTCAAACGAGAGTGGAATGCATAGCACATCTCAAATGGACTCATGCTCAATGGGAAGCTATCTTGTTGACAGAGACGAGTCAGGATTTTGCTTGGACTTTCTCAATGGACGTGTTTGTGTGTAGCGACGTCAAGATGAAAGATTTTCTGATGCCACTATGGCGGAATATGACCGTTATGGTGTATGTTCAATCATGGTGAATGGTGGCACCCAGAATAGCTCTCTAACTTATGTGAGATATGGGGAGGAAGTTCTCCATCTCCTTGTCTGCCCGTATGATGATGCAATAGGGCAAGTGTTTATTCTAATGGATGATTACGCGTGGCCACACAGTGCAAGCGTCGTTAACCTCCACCCTGAAAACAAGTGTATTGATCGAATGGAGTGTTGTTCCGATTAGTCGATTTGATCGATGACTGATTGGTTTGTATGTTCAACCAACAGATCGATCATGATTTCAGAAATCGATTTTTTGTTGTTTATAAATTGACTTTATTAATATATTTTAACTGGTGAAGCTAGAAAACGAATACTATGTGGAAAAGAATTTAAATTTAATTGTTAGAACTATATAGTACTACTCTTTAGTCTAAGACATTAATTCTTTCAGTACTGAAATAATATGTTAATTTCAAAGCAACCATACCAATAACATGTTGAATATTTTGAAACTTATTTGACTGGAAGATGTTGCTGCCTAGCTTCCAATCAAATTAGTTTCAAAATATTCAACAGATTATTTCTTAAATTATTAAGAATCTGTCATACCTGCGACTCTGTTTGAAGGGGGTCGTTATCCTTGAACATGTTATAATTACTGCATTCAAAATTGGTAAAAAAATGAGAACCAGGTATGATCAATCATTAATTGGTCATCGTTTAGTATATAAAACCAATCATCGATCACAAATATAGAACCAATTCCCAACAATTCGAATGGAGTGGCCAGCTCAGTCTCTATGAGGTGTAAGGGTGTAATCAGGGCTAGTACTGGCAACGTGTGGTACTGAGTAGCCAGGAAAGGCTGACTGTGGCACTTGATAGACTCATCCATATATGATTGTACATGTTGTTCCTCAACACTATGCTGCAGGGCCACATCTGTCACTGCGCCTGTTAAGTTTCGTTGTACAATACTTTCCACTAGACCTTTCCCACATCAGCGTATTTTGGGAAAATACCTTCCCAGAATGCATCGAGCATACCACTTCCGGCTGGTAACTGTGATAGCCGACGCGCAAACATGATTACTTTGCTATGGGAATCAGATACAGTGCACTTTAAACAGTGCATATGAAAAACTATGTACATAATATTATTGAAGTCATACATCATTGGAAAGCTAAGCCAAATATCTATACATTTCTGTATTAGTTTTTATAGTTTTTAAAAATTTGAAACAGTTGATTGCAATTTTAAAATATCACCAATTGTCCAATTGATTTAATGAATCTAAGTCGAATGGTGTATTTTAAATACGCAAATAACTCAGTGAAAACCTTATAAAAATATAAAAAATAATGCATTAATGTTTCAGCAATTGAATGCGCTTTCCAATGATATATGATTTAAATAATATAATGATTTTACTTTATCATAAGAACGGTTTAGATTGCGGTGTATTTTAGTGCAAAAGTAATTCAATGCGGGTCAGCGGCTTGTTGTGGCGGCTATACCAGCCAGCAGTTTTGCTTTAAGCATTGATTTAGGGAAATCCCGGCACAATGACGTCAATGTGGGATAGGTGTATTCTCTTCTGTGTTGATAATTGCAAAATAGATGTGGTTACGGTAGTATGTTCAATACTCTCTGTTATTGAACGTTATCGGTAGCCTTATTTTAGTCGTATATTAAGCAATATGTAAAAGTTATTTAGATTGTCTTTTGTAGCAACATACTTTTTCTCCTCCTTTAATATTAACAGTGATTCCTTTCAGAACGAGGTCCAGTCCTTCTCGATAGCGTGTCGTGTATTCTGACAGATCTATCTCACCAGTACTCGGCCAACTGTCTGCAGGCTTCTTATCCGGGATATACCAATCTGCCTATAATAATAATAATAATAATAATAATAATAATAATAATAATAATAATAATAATAATAAATCTTTAGAGATTGACAGCCAAAATAACTCCATTAAAAATTCTCAGAAGCAGCTGAAACTCGAACTTGATCTGTAACTTCTCATAACATAACAATAAACCAAGTCTCAGTTTTACATGGTGAATGAGAACGAAAGAGTCTTGACAGCTGATGTTTGTATTTCATAAGTCGAAAGGGACATAACTCCATAAAAAATTGACGCAAATGCCTGAAACGCGAACTTGGTCTGTAATTTCTCATAACAAAGCAGTGTACCAATTCTCAGTTGAATATCTTGAAAGACTTTGAAAAAAAGGGCAGAAAACTAATATTTTTCATATTTCATAAGTCGAAATAGACTTAACGGTGCATAATTCCATGAAAAACTCACGAAAATGTCTGAAACTCAAGCTTGCTCTGTAACTCCTTATACTAAAGCGATGTACCGATTTTCCCTTAAATATCATGAAGGAGTGCAGAAAAAAAGTGCGGGAGCTGATATTTCTTAAGTCGAAAGGGGGAATAACTCCATCAAAAAATGACATACACCTGAAACTCGAACTTGGTCTGTAACTTCTCATAACAAAGCAATGTACCACTTCTTACTTGAATACCTTGAAGGACTGCGAAAAACCAACTGCGACAGATGGACAGACAGACGGACAGACGGAGTGCAAACCTATAGTACCCCCCCCCCCCCCGGTTTTACCGGTTGGGGATTAATAATAATAATAATAATAATAATCCATTCTCAAGCTAAGCTTCGTCAAAATGCGTAAACATGTTCAAACACAAATATGTGTAATGAGTTGTTACAAAGGTCCAGTTATAACACATCATATCCACGTGGAAGTAATCGTCTGTCGTGATAGACTACTACATACACACCTTCTCACGTCATGTTTACCACCTGGCGTACTCACTAATCGACTACAACCTACCTCAGGTGCAAGGTCTGTGTACTCTTTGATCCTCTCAACCGAGACAATATCTGTCTCCATATTAGCTAACGCCTGAACAAAGCCATTCATAGATCCCGTAATCTGCAAAGAAAGGCGATGACATTATCTCAGACATGGCTGATAAATGACAGTTGTGCACCAAAAAGATGGCATTAGCGCTCACAAGATGGCATACACATTAACACTTTAACACTCAAATTTGTTCAAGAAAATTAAAATTTTCTCATTTAAAAGGTCAATTTGCAGACCAAGAGAAGACAATTTTTGAAAATGTACCGCTGGAATAACTGTCCCAGTTATCGAGCTAGTCATTCCACAGGTAAATTTTCAATAATTGTCTTCTTTTGATTTGCAAATGGACATTAATCAAGACCACTGTAGACACCATTTTTGGCTGGTAGGAGTGGTAAAGGATTACTATTGATGGTGACGATAATGATGATATAGCTATTGTATTCACCATATACGTTCGCTAGGCTTGACAACAATATGTCAAGTAATGTCCATATAGATGGTGTATTAAATGTTCCGAAAATTGAGAATTATGGAATTCTGAAAAAGTAGGTTTGAAGACACGTTGTCATCTTATATAATATAGAATATGCATACATCGTTAAATAATGTAACATTCAAGCTATATGCGGTTTGTTTCTTAATTTGGCAAGTACACATTAAAATGAATAGCAATGTACTTGTATCACACAAAAACAATATGTATGTTAACCGCAATATAGTATACCTCTTCGCGCAGTTGTAAACTCCAGCATTGACTGGTTGTACGACTTCAAAATGTACATATAAATCGGTTATGCATATTTACACCTCTGTTGCTTCTGACATTCACATCCGTTTAACCCTTACCACTCTGATGTCAGTTTTAAATTTTCAAATTAAATTAAGATGAACTGGTGTTCATTTTTCAACAAATTTGGTGGAAGATGTTGCTGTCTACGACAGCAACATCGTCCACCAAAGTTGTTGGAAAATATACACCAGTTTCTTTGCTATTGACACAGTAAAATATAGAATATTAACATCAGAGTGGTAAGGGTTCAGAGAAGAAACCGGCGCAATAAGGTCAACAACCCTTTCTCCGATCCATAATTTGAGCCATAATTTGAGCCAGGTCTTTGTTTTGAACAGATCTGTATCTGAACATTGAACACACGTGGTATTACTTGTCTACATGAGTAAACATGCATGTGTTAAGGCAATGTGTCCATTGGTTTCAGGGAAAGGGCAATGGATATGATCTGCATAGACATTGAAACACACAGACAAATCTCAATGAATTTTAGCGAACCAAGTTCGTGAGTGGTTCCCTGTAGTCTTCCTCTAGCTCATATAAGCTAAGGTACCAGGCACGAGCAAAGTCAGTGAACCACGAACGAAGACAGTCGCGAAAACGCACCCCAGATTAACGCATTCGTGGCTGAATGTAAACAGATAGATTGTCGAAACAAGAGAAGTGCTCAGCTGTAAAGGATGCTGCTGAAAGCTGCAAAGACGGCCAATAATTGAGAGATACCCAAGTATGTGATATCATAATCAAATACGTCACAGGCAGTAAACTTGGGCGTCAACATCAACAATGACCTAAGCTGGAACAAACACATCACTGAGATCTGCAGCAAATCATACAGAACCTTAAGACTACTGCGGAGAAATTTATCATTCTGTTCCCAAGAAATCAGACTTCAAGCATACATGGGACTGCTTAGACCAGTTCTGGAGTATGCAAGTACAGTTTGGGACCCTCATCAGATAACTCAAACTGGAAAATGTGCAAAAACGAGCAGCTAGATTTATCACCTCAAACTATTGCTACGAACCAGGCAGTATAACAAATATAATGGAAACCCTAAAACTCCCATCGTTGTCAGACAGAAGGAAACAAAGCCGCCGTGTTCTACAAAGGTCTACAGCAACAAGCAAAGATATCATTAGACAGTCTACAGACTCCAATTGGGAAAACCAAAAACATGCACAACAGTCACGCAAGAACTGGCGTGTTTAAATTCACCTTTATTCCCAGTACGATTAGGGATTGGAACAAACTATCATAGGATCTTCTAAGCAGTTCAGAAAACTCTGCAAATCCTATAAATAAATTTACCGAATTAATTAGAGGCAAAAAACATGTCTAAACCAGCTAATTGACGAATGCGCGGCGAAAATAATGTCCTTTGGATGTTTCGCCATAACTAATCAAGATCAAGATCAAGTGAAATTAGTTTCAAAATAGTCAAACGCTTACCTCTATAATTGCCTTGAAATTTAAATTCTGGGAATTCATGTTTCAAAATCTTTAATCGATTCCAAGATGCGGACATGTGGGTGGAGCTTAGCTAGAAATATGCAGGACGTCGTTAGAAATGTGTCCCTCTGTTACAATGAGTGAACCCAGGTTCGTACTCAAACGCCATATTAATCACCATTGTATGTGTGTGGAGAATAATTCAGAAACAATGCTTTATTACCTGAGTTGCATAATTTAGTGCCAATCCCATCATCCCACCAGTCATCGTACCTCGCTGGTTCACAGCTAAAGTCCCTGCTACCAGCACACACACGCTTCCCATCGTCTCCAACACACATCCCAACCAGCTTGAAAGAATATTACAATGTCATTACCAAATGTTTGCAAGAAAATGATTGAGATGTATATGCTGTTGTTACTGCTGTTGTCGTCGTCGTCGTCGTCGTCGTCGTCGTCGTCGTCGTCGTTATTGTTGTTGTTGTTGTTGTTGTTGTCGCTGCTGTTGCTGGTTGTGGTGGTGGTGGTGGTGGTGGTGGTGGTGGTGGTGGTGGTGGTGGTAGTGATGATGATGATGATGATGATGATGATGAAGATGATGATGATGATGGTGATGATGATGGTGGTGGTGGTGGTGGTGTTGATGATGATGATGATGATGATGGTGGTGATGATCCACCGTCAGAGTCCTTAGCCTTCTTGGTTCTCAGTGTACCCAGTTCTGCCTCTTTCAGATCGGTACATACCACGCTTAGCGTGTTTGTGCAGTGCCTCCCTCTGCAATTAACTTATGTAGATGTTGGTACTAAGTAAAGCAAATACCAAGACTTTCTGTGCGGGAGCGCCATGGTGAAACATAGACCAGCTTTGTTCTGCCACCTTCGCCGATAGTGGGACTGTATTGCACATAGTATATAACGCGTCGTTGGATATTATACTGTCTGGCCAGCGAGAAACTATCCTAGCAATATCTAGCATCGATGCAAATCCTAGACTATGGGTCACATCGATTATAACTTTATAAGTAAACTGGATATGTGCTTAGAATGGAGAGGACAATCGTTCACGTCATCTGAAGAACACGTCTACCACGTCTGACTCTAATGGACCTTTTCGGGTTTATCTATGCCCCGCCCATCTCCAGCTAAGCGCCACCCACACCTCGATCATGTTGGGATCGATCGATCCCCGAACGCCCTGACCATCAAATTTCCAGAAAACACGGTAGCTGTTAAATATTTTGATACTAATTTGACTGGGTGCTGTTACTGCTTATGGCAGCAAAATCGCCCAGTCAAATTAGTTTCAAAATATTCAACAGAATGTTTATTAAATGGTAAACGCATAAAATTCATACAATGTGTCGGACTATTAAGCATTAAAAACGGACTATATCCAATCACTCATGCCGTCATGATTATGACGTCATCCTACACGTCACGTACTTGACTATGACGTCATATGATGGATGGATAAACTTGGAAAGGTCCATTCCTGGCCACTACAGATTTTAACACAGACTGGACTCATACAATAGATCGATCCGATATGACGTCACAATCAATTATGTCACACAGAGACAGACGTCACAATCATAATTGGCAGAGAGAGAGAGAGAGAGAGAGAGAGAGAGAGAGAGAGAGAGAGAGAGAGAGAGAGAGAGAGAGAGAGAGAGAGAGAGAGAGAGAGAGAGAGAGAGAGAGAGAGAGAGAGAGAGAGAGAGAGTATTGAGGAAGTTGGAAAAGTCCGTCAAGTGTACGAATTGTATGTCGTTGGTGGATTTATCATTTAATAAGCATTATGTTGAATACTTTGAAACTAATGTGACTGAGAGCTGTTTGCTGCATATGCCAGCAACAGCTCCCAGTCAAATAACTTTCACATTATTCAACACCTTATATGTATAATTAGACTGAAAATGGGATTCTGAGAATTCAGGGTTCAAAGTATATAAATCGATCGCAACACGTGCAAAACGTGGGCGGAGCTTAGTTAGAAATAGGAGGGACAAACTATAGCTAGAAATGGAATCCACTATTAAAGGCAATCTGACCTTATCTTATACTAACCATTCATGTGATAGAATTTGCCACCCATGATCCATCCCTGATATTTTAGCTTGTTATCGTGCCGACAACCAAAGATATTCGAACTTTAGTAGGTAAATGATGCTACATTTCTACAGCCTACGATGCTGTCATGATTCACCTTTCAACCAATCAGAAAAGCCTAGTTTGTCTGCCTTGGGATATAAGCTCAGTCATAGAGGTGCCTGCTATAGTTTTAGTAATGTCGTTTAAAAGCAATCATGCAGATAAACGATTGAACATTTTGAAACTAATATGCCTGGAATTTGTTGCTGCCATAGGCAGCAACATCTTCCAGTCAAATTAGGTTCAAAATATTCAACGAGATGAGTATTATATAATAAAGAATGTAATGCATTGACACTTACATGACATCACATACTATCGCTTGAGGAGACAATATAGTGGCGGTTGCTGTTCAATATTTACGCGATATTAAAAAGCAGATATTTGTGATACAGAAACTGGAATATGACTCACCGAGTACTCGCTTGACCAGCCAGAACATAGGTCTGATTATAGTCCACCTGATCATCGTTGAAGTTGATAAATCTGGCCTGGGCTTCAAATGCCCGGATGGTGCTCACGCCATTCAGTGTCTCCGTGAAATGTGTGAAGATTGGTGAACGAGTCTTTGACTCAACACGACGCAGTTGTCGCGAGGTAGATACGTAAAAACGCTGACGAGGAAAGATGTGTTATTATGTTTATTACACTTTTCACTACCTTTCCCAATAAACGGAAGATCCTATGGCATGCGGACATGTGCGCGTGTTCACGTGCGTTGAATGCGGAGGCGCGTGTGTGCATACGTTCGTGCGTGAATGTTGGGGGCGTGCCCGGGGCTGTATCTCCGAAACAACAGATCCGATTCGGGGCAAATCTTAACACAACCAGTACTGTTATGTTTAAAATTCCAGCTTTCTTGATTTCTCGGAAACTGCTGGGCCGATTTGGTTCTAATTTTAACACATGAAATATTGTAATCGCATATTCAGATTCTACAGTAATGGCCTTGATCAACAGACAAATTCAGGCATTTTGAAAAAAATGTGACATATGGGATGACCAGAGTTTGCAATGTCCGATTTTCTTGTTTCAAATCTTTTTGTAAAAATCAGTTTTTACAAAGCCGTCATATTTAATATTGAAGCACAGCTCGAAGATGTCAAAGTCCCGTTCAACAAAAGGATATGCATTTAAACGTCTGAAGCCAATAGTTTGAGTTTCTCAATTGCAGAGCGACCAGGAAGAAGAATAGCTTGTATACGTTGGGGATGAATTTGAATGTCTTGCAATTCTGACATAGGAGTGGCAAGGGTTAAAGCCGCAGTAGCGTAGCCAGGGACGGTGGTGGTGGGGGGGGGGGGGGAACGCTCGCTCCCCCAACCCCTGACCAATCTTCCCAAATGTGACGCCTAAATGATGTACACATCACATACAAGTTTATGGACATCCTAACTACCAAGCCACCTTTAACAAGTTAATCTGCATTGAAAATTAGAACTATTTGAATTTACAACGTTGTTAATGTCTTCTTGTCATGCTTGTTCATCTCTATGCTGAGGCTCTTTGTTTTAATTACCGGGGTGGCACCTTTTTAAGTCCTCGCTCAAGCGGGGTGGCGCCTTTTTATACCTCGCTCCCCCTGACGTGAAAACCTGCCTACGCCACTGTAAAGCTGTGTTTATCATGTCGAGATAATTAATATCTGTTTTTAAAACATACTGTGGTGGTTAACCCTTCGAACCCGAAAGACCGAATTCTAAAACTCATTTAAAATTCATGAATCCATTTCTTCACTCAGTCATATAACGTCATAATCAACTATGGGACGACTAGGTTGACGTCATTCATAATTAAGACGTCATGAATGATTCTATATAGTCCGTTTTAACGCTTAGTAGTCTGACACGTTGTACGAATTGTATGTTTTTAATATTTAATAAACATTCTGTCGAATATTTTGAAACTAATTTGACTGGGCGCTGTTGCTGCCATATTAGCTTCAAAATGTTCAACATCTTACATGCATAGTTTTCTGGAAATTGATAGTCAGGGAGTTCAGAGATCGATCGATCCCAACACGGGCGTGATGTGGGTGGAGCTTAGATTGAGATGGGTGGGGCTTAGCTAAAAGTGGAAACATGCATTGATTAAGTACTCTGTTGAATATTTTGAAAGAAATTTGCTGCCTATGGCAAAGACACATCCGGTAGCGTGTCCTACTCGAGGCATCCAGGGTATGACAACGGAGACAATCTGACAAAAAGGTAAGACTCGCTCAACTCTAGCAGATTGTGCTTCCTTGGCAAACTAACCTCTTATACTAATTAGAGTTGCTCAATGACACAATGTAGCGGCCCGGCCGGGAGGAGAACTGGCAACCAAAATCGCGTGAGATATCGTCAGTCTAAACGCGCCTTTAGAGTCACCATCATTCACTCCTAGCCACTACGCTCTCAGTATAGTAGTAGTAGTAGTAGTAGTAGTAGTAGTAGTAGTAGTAGTAGTAGCAGTAGTAGTAGTAGTAGTAGTAGTAGTAGTAGTAGTAGTAGTAGTAGTAGTTGCAGTAGCAGGAGCTGTAGCATGACAGTCGCAGTAGCAGTAACAGCAGCAGCAGCAGCAGCAGCAGCAGTAGTAGCAGTAGTAGCAGTAGTTTTTATTATTGTCACGTATTAGTTCTAGGAACCCTGTCATTTACGATGCACTGGAACTAGGATATAGTACAGTCGATATTGGAATGTAATTTTTACATTTTTACAATTTTCGACCTGAGCGAAAAGCAGCAGTGGTAGCAGCAGTAGCAGCAGCAGTAGCAGCAACAGCAGCAGCAGCAGCAGCAGGAGCAGTAGTAGTAGTAGTAGTAGTAGTAGTAGTAGTAGTAGTAGTAGTAGTAGTAGTAGTAGAAGCAGCAGCAGCACCAACAGCAGCCGCAGTAACAGTAGCAGCAGCAGCAGCAGCAGCAGCAGCAGCAATAGTAGCAGCAGCAGCAGCAGCAGCAGTAGTAGTAGTAGTAGTAGTAGTAGTAGTAGTAGTAGTAGTAGTAGATACTAACCTGAATCAATCCATAAACTACACCCAGAGGAACAACAACTACCAGAAAGATAGGGATATTTATTGCCACAATGATGATGGCGGATATGACGCTAACGACAGGTGCGAAGAATTGTGTAACCATGTTAGGCAAGTTCTCGTCCACCTGGAGAAATAACATGCAGAATATATATATATATATATATATATATATATATATATATATATATATATATATATATATATATATATATATATATATATATATATATATATATATGTATATGCGTGCGTGCGTGCGTGCGTGCGTGCGTGCGTGCGTACGTGCGTACGTGCGTACGTGCGTACATGCATGCGTACCTACATGCGTGCGTGCGTGCGTGTATGTGTTTCTTTGAGCACATGTGTGTCTGTGTGAGCGTGTGGCTATGCTCGTGCATGTATGCATGCGTGTGTATCGCGAACATATATAGGTTTCAGATTGTTTTTTCTAAATTTACGCATTTTCAACTGAATTTGTTAAATTATTTTAAAAGGGCCGTGAAAACCTAATTTTGAATTGAAACAGTCTAATGATATTCACTGATAGCTGACCATTAACCATGATAAACTTATTTTAGATTTAGTACATCAATATTAGACTTGTGCGATTATTACCTTGATCGCGATCGGCTATTTAAGAATAATCGTATTTGCTCAGCTTTGGTACACGTTACCCAGACATAACATGAAAAGCATATCAATGATGAAAGACGCAATGGTGCTTAGAAAAGTCCATCTGCAGGCCACGAGAAGACTATTTTTACAAATATATCGCTGGAATTCCTGGCTCGATTCTCGAGCCAGTCATTGCAGTGAAACGTTTTCAAAAATAGTCTTCTCTTGGTCTGCAAATGGACACTCAGTGAGCAAAATGTAAATTTTCGTGCCGATCGTATTAAAAGGTAATTAATTAGGTAGGTTTTGGAATATTTTATGAAGTAGAAATTATGCACGATTATTCGATTGTATAATTTTTAATCAGATAAATTAACGATTTAGGAAATAATGGTGATTTTCGATTTCATCGCTTAATGACTTAATCTCTCACGTCTAGCAATATTCAGCATAATGTACGTACCATATCTGTGTCTTTGGAGAATCTGTTTAGGATACGCCCCATGGGTGTTGTATCAAAGAATGACATGGGTGCTCTCAGAACGCTGCGAAGCATTTTGTCATGTAGCTTGCGAGCGCCACCAATCACACCAACAGCCATCGCGTAGCAATAGGCGAACATCGCGATTGCTGCAGTTATAATTTTAAATAAAAGTCGTATTTAACCTTTTAATGAGCAAATTTTGTCACGAAAATCAACATATTTGCTTATTAAATGTCCATGTCGAGCGGCTAAGATAAGACTACCTTTGAAAATTTACTACTGGAATGACTGGCTCGGTTATCGAGCCAGTCATTCAAGTGGTAAATTTTCAAAAATATTCCCTTGACCTGCAAATGGACATGCCTCAAGATCAGTATAGAGGTCGGCTTTGGCCGGCTTCGTCGTGAAAGGGCTCAAGAGGATAAGGCTCAGATCTATAAATAGATTTTCGAGTAAGTCCTCTTTTATTCCCTCGGGCTACAACTGTAGCATATGAAGTGTACTATAAATTTATACATTTGATGGCAGATATATAATACTTGATAAAAATATACAGAATAAGTTGTATAACCATTATTTTATCAACAATATATCATCATCATCACCATCGTCATCATCATCACCACCACCACCACCACCACAACCACCACCATCATCATCAACCAGTAGCGACACATTTGGCAATGATCTAAAGCAACATAGCGGTGGTAGTAGTAGTAGTAGTAGTAGTAGTAGTAGTAGTAGTAGTAGTAGTAGTAGTAGTAGTAGTAGTAGTAGCAACAGAATTAGCAGCAGCAGTAGCAGTAGT
The DNA here is from genome assembly GCA_034401795.1 of Chaetoderma sp. LZ-2023a. NCBI lineage: Eukaryota > Metazoa > Mollusca > Caudofoveata > Chaetodermatida > Chaetodermatidae > Chaetoderma > Chaetoderma sp. LZ-2023a. The sequence continues at coordinate 123,126,276 of CM067359.1, forward strand.
GGCAGTTCAAATGTCGTCGTCGTCGTCGTGAGTGCTATTTTATTTGCTAGCTTACTTATACGTGATTGTTTGTTCAGCACTGGACAATTATCTGAGCCTTTTCTTTGAATGTAATACAAATTTACATAATCTGTTTAGAACAGTGTTGTTGCATAATTGGAATAGCCCCTTGATTTTGTCATCAGTATAATATCTTTTATAATAGTCAGGCACAAATTTAATTCTTTCTATATCATATCTCGGGCATACAAATAGGAAGTGTATTTCATCTTCTAGGACATTGCATAGTTCGCTTACTCTCCATTCTATCAGCTCCCACCCAGCGTTTGGCTTCTATTGCTGAGTGCTGATTTAGTGTTCTAAAATGGCATAGTATTAAAGCTTCTCTATTGTCTAATTTCTTTAGGTATGTTTCGAATTTAAATTCCTGCTTTTTTAATGCGTAAAATGTTAATCTGTTCGATGCGTTAATATCATATTTCCACTTGTCCATATATGTATTCTCAAAGCATTGTTAAAAGATTATAATTTTAGTTTTTTTGTGGTTCATCTTTAACTTATTACTCTGACAATAATCAATAAATTTATTTAGGGTTCTTTGTAACGTTTCTTCTGAATGTGCCATTAGAAGAGTATCGTCTGCGTAAAGCAAGACCAGCAAATATCAATAAACATGTAGGTTATCTGATGGACTTAAAGATGTAAGTCCAGAATTTTCGTGTTCTTTTAGATAACTTTCGAGATAATTTAATAGAAAATAGTATGGGTGAAAGATTCTCTCCCAGCCTCACTCCGGTCTTGCATGCACAATTTTTGGATGATTCAAAATTATGTACGACGAAAGATGATATAGATTTACACATGTTAATAATTATATTGAAACATTCTCCAGATATTCCTTTTTTAAGCGCTTGCTCCACACCTCGAATACTTAATCTGTGTATGATAATATAATGGTATTGATAAATTGTTACTGCCAACTAATCTTGAAACAGAAATTATGTCTCAGTCATTCATGTCTGTTATTATCTGTGATAAATTATTACCCTCACCCAGTAATGGAAAGATAGTAATGCATTTAGGCCTGCCTACCTGCTTGCCTGCCTGCCTGTCTGCCTGTCCGATCTGTCTGTCTGTCTGTCTGTCTGTCTGTCTGTCTGTCTGTCTGTCTATCTTTACACTGAAAAAACGCATTGGCACAGGAATTTAATTAGAAATTTCTTTACCTAAATTTGTCCAATCTAGTCCAAGTTTAGATTTACTTAGTGTGCAACTCATATCAATTAATCGTTTAATTGCCCAGATTTTTCAATAAAAGTATAATGTATGCAGGCCAAGGGAAGACTATATTTGTACTTTTACCACTGAAAATTACAAAAATAGCTTTCTACACTCCAGGCAACTACAGAGAACGTGTTTGACCAGGTTGACCGCCAAAGAGGAACTTGATAAGAACATTCGATTTTTTTATTAGCCAGCGTCTATTTGCAGGCAACGAGAACCGTAGTTTTGCAAATTTACCACTGTAATGACTGGCTCGGTTATCGAGCCAGTCATTCCAGTGGAAAATTTTTCTAAAATACCATTCTTTTGGCTTGCAACTGGACATTCTTACGACCATTGTAGTGGGGGTTTCTTGCCGGCCTGACCATTAAAGGGTAATGTGACACAAGAAGCGTTATTGCCGTTAATATTTGTGTAATTTCTAATTTGCATTTTCTTAACTATTTAGTGGTTGAACATATGATGAACCTGCTGCGTGGCTGGGAGGAATGGAGGACGAGCGAAATCCTTGCTTCACTAATGTGCAGCTCTTCTGACATCGCTGCACATTGGGTCACGGGAAACATTGCCTTCCAGTCCTTTTTCGAGAATGTGGATCATGGATTTCGGGGGCCCTCTCACCAAAGAAAAAAGCTTATACGACACGACCCGTGTATCATTGACGCCGTCGGACTACAACTGTAACAATTGGGTAGCGCCGAAAGCAATTGACCTTTCCATCTTTAGCTAAGCCCCGCCCCTCTCTAACTAAGCTCCACCCACACCTCGCTCGTGTTGGGATCCATCGATCTCTAAACAGCGCCCAGTCAAATTAGTTTCAAAATACTCAACAGCATGTTTATTAAATAGTAGAGATATTAAAATTCTTTGTCGGACTTTTAAGAGTTAAAGACGGTATAGAATCATTTATGACGTAATGATTATGATGTCATCCTACACGCCGCTTAGCTGATTATGACATCATATGACGTCATTACTCTGGTAAGGGCCATTATAGATAAGCTTGATGCCTGTCACTGCAGACACCGCCGTACTACGACCTAACATCGGGATAGACTAAGCGCAATACACTGTCAGTGAATGTGGCCCAACAAAGATTTCTATGTTTGGCCATATTTGGGGAATGCCACAAGACTCCCCTGCACAAAATGTCGTGAAATTTGTTGTACTCGATGCCAACATCTACAAAGCTCGTAGAGGATGCCATTGTACAACCTGCTAATAGTGCTACATACCGATCTAAAAGAAGCCGGTTAGGGTACACTGACGACCACGAAGAACTTGAGGGAGCTAAGGACTCTCACTGGGGAGAAGAAACAGTGCCCATAAAACAAGGACCGATTGTAGATGCAGGAAGTTTTCAAACTACTGCAGCCGCAGAACACAGTATGTCATCATCATCATCATCATCACGACCATCATCATCACCATCATCACCATCATCATCAACACAATCATCATCATCAACGCCGCAGCCGCCGTCGTCGTCATCACCACCACCATTCATCAGCATCATCACCGTCGGCGGCGTCGTCGTCGTCAACACCACCATTACCACCACCACCACCACCCTCATCAAAATCATCATCATCATCACATCTGAGAAATTGAGATGTTACATGCTATTCATATCCCTCTAGAAGTGCATTATGCACACAATTCTGTATATAAAATGTATCGACCTATCAACTATTAGCCCCTCTTTTGGTGTACACTACAGCTCATATATAAGTTAACATGTTTTCAAAACAAAAACAGCAACATGTTAAATAGTCCAATATTGAATACGATGTAAGAACTGTTCTGTTGAATATTTTGAACATAGTTGGATTGGTAGGCATTGCTCTTCCAATCCAATTATTTTCAAAATGTTCAACAGTAGGCTTATGTTTTATTTTATTTTGTTATTTCTGTGCTGTATTGTAGTTGTCCTTCTGTGCATACCTTGCAATAATCCCCAGACGCCATACACGCCCAAATAAACGTCGTTTAGGTGTCGCTTCTCGGTGTCGTTATCTGGAATCGATTTATTGGTTATATAAGAGTTATCTGTCCATTGTTGTATCCAGATATTGGCAACCATAGACGCAACATTATAGAGCAAATAACTTAACGACACGCCCAGACATGCCCAGAGTCCAATTGCTTTTAGGTAGACCATATACACACGCCAAGACACCTGTTAAACAGAATAGTAGTCGTGTTAAAATTATACTGCGGTGGTACTGGATATTCATCCACACGTGTGGGTGCGTGGGTGCGCGCGTACATTCGCGTGTGTTTTGGGGGAAATGTTTGCAATTTGCATGTAATAAAGTATCTTTAACCCTTTCATGACGAAGTCGGCCAAATCCGGCGTCTGCACTGGTCTTGAGGAATGACCATTTAGGCTACAGGTCAAGAAAACACGAGTTTTGACAATTTTCCACTTGAATGCTAGTCATTCCAGTCGTGAATTTTCAAAGATAGTCTTCTCTTGGCATGAAATGGACATTTATTAAGGAAATATATTGATCTTCCTGACAAAATTTAGCCATTTAAGGGCTAAAGCTTTAGCAGTACAGTGATCCGTTTCAGCTATGCCCTTGGTGTCCTGTTGGCTTGCTGTTTGTCACCCAGATCCACATATGATGTTGGCGGGCGTGCTGGTGCATCTGTTTCGGAAAAACTCAGTATATCTTGAAGGAGTCGAAACCCGGTTGTCGTGTGTTCCTTCTCAAGTATTAACGGAGTTCAGTCTTATTATCCTATATAGATTCATGCGTATTGGTACCTACCGAGTTCCAAGGGATCTGACATACTGTGTTAATCTCGCTTTGTGTTACAGTTGTCTCCGTTTACTTTCAGCAGACATCTGCCGCATGTGACTTCGGAGTTACCACATTCTTCTTCAGTTGTTCCTTTCAGCGGTGTTTTTCATGTACATGTATCTTCTCTTATAGAATATTTAATTACACGCACGCACGTATGCACGCACATTTAAACGCACCTGAAGTGATGGTTTCTATTAAACAATGCTATGGTTTCACGCGCACGCACGCATGCATGCACGCACGCACGTGCGCACGCACCCACGCATGCATAATTACCTTTTCCAGCATGTGACAGAACCTACTAGAGGGCGGGAATCAGGTGAGCCTCATCTGTTAGATCTGATTCTAAAAAATTAATAAGGGGAGGTGAGAAATGTGGAGAACGAGGCACAAGTGGGGAACAGTGATCATTGTATCTAAGCGTTCAATTTCAATTGCTATGATAATGGCTACAAGAAGACGTTCAAGAAATATTTCTACGACAAAGGGAATTATGCAGAAATGAGCAGAGAAGTGGACGTTAACTGGGAGCATGCGTTACAGCAAGGTACTAATGACGTGGAGACCCAATGGCAGATTTTTCTGGAACCCCTACGTAATACAGAGGACAAACATGTACAGAGAAAGATTGTGACACCACTACCTCGAGCAAAAAAGAGCGGCACAAAACTTGATAAAGCTACAGCAGATGCAGTGCGGAAGAAGTGGCAGTGTTGGCAGAGGTGCATGGAGACGAGAGACCCTGAGAAATATCGAGAATACACTAAACTGAGCAACAAAGTGAGGGCCGTGACTAGAAAATTGCAGAAAGATATGGAGATATGAAAGATATAGCTAGTGCGGCCAGAACAACCCCCAAATGGTTTTGGAAATATGTGAAGAGTAAATTGAAGACGACAAAGGCAATATCGGACCTAGTTAAGTCTAAAGCAGGTGAAGAAGAAGAATTAACGGCATCAGATGAGGCGAAAGCTCAGTCTTTCAGACCTCTTTGCCAGTGTGTTCACTAGGGAACTGCAGTTAGAAGACAGACCAGAAAGGAGGCGAGAAGGCGACATAGCCCTGTCTGATAGTAAGATTGCAGAAGAAGATGTGAAGAAGAAGCTGTCAGCGATAAAAACTGACAAGTCACCAGGTCCTGACGGAGTACATCCGAGAATCCTAAAAGAAAGTATTCAGTAATATCTAGGCCATTAGCAATAATTTTTAATACAACACTCAGCACAGGCAGGGTACTAAAGGATTGGAAAACGGCGAATATAAGAGCTATTTTTAAGAAAGGGAGTCAGAAGTCAGCAAGCAACTATAGGCCAGTGAGCTTAACCTGCATATTGTGTAAGGTGATGGAATCAATCATCAGAGATTGCATCATTGAACATGCACAACCTAGATGTTATATACCTTGATTTTATGAAAGCGTTTGATACAGTACTTTACCGGCGGCTCCTCAGTAAGCTAATGAGATATGGAATAACAGGGCAAGCCCGTCAATGGATCAAAGCTTTCTTATCAGACAGAACAGAGAGAGTTATAGTCACCAACTCAGCTTCAGAAATGGAATAAGGTTATTAGCGGGATTCCCCAGGAAAGTGTGCTAGGACAAGTCCTCTTTGTCTTGTACATAAATGACCTCCCAGAGGCCCTGACATCAGAAGCTTATATGTACACTAAAGATACAAAGATCTCACGTCTGAACAAAAGTGAGGAGTACCAGAAGGTGCTGCAAGAATATCTGTTTAAGCTACAGGATTGGTCTGACAAGAGGTTGCTACGGTTTCACCCTAAGAAATGTAAAGTAATGACAGTTGGTAGAAGTCAGGGAGATGAGACGAGAGATTATTTTATGACAGGTGACAGTGAAGAAGGGCCCAAGCATAGACTGATTAAGATCAACAAAGAGAAAGATCTAGGTGGCACAGTGGGTGGCCAGCTCTCATTCGAGATCACATAAGAGAGCAGGTCAACAAGGTAACAAAAATGATGGGGCTGATCCGGAGGACATTCGTGCACCTAGATGGAAAGCTTCCTATGGCTGTACAAGGCACTGGTCATACATTACATTGTGTATGCTAATGCAGGGTGGCATCCACTGCGTAAGAAAGACATAGTTACAGTGGAGAATGTCCGAAGAGCCACACAGCTGATACCAGAGTAAGGGACCATAGCTATGAAGAGCGTTTGGTGAAACTGAGGCTACCAACATTAACTTACCATAGACCGCAAGGCGACTTGATTGAGGCTATAAGATGCTGCAGGGGGTTATGACAGAGATGTCGGTCCAGAGAACCCTCTCAGGGAGTCAACAACTAGGGGCATCACTTGTTGATCTTCAAGATAAGAGCAAGGACTAGCCTGAGACAGAACAGCTTCTGTATACGGATTGCAGAGCCATGGAACAGCCTACCTGAATCAGTAGTGAGTGCTCCAACAGTAAAGGCATTCGAAGTGCGGCTGGACAGACATTGGAAGCAGCAAGAGAGTGTACAATTTTGATGCAGACTCGTCCAGTAACTACATGAGGCTACATGAGGCTACATCCACAGATACAATTTCTCACAGACACAAACATACAATTTCTCACACACAAAGTTATGTAACCTCTCCCATAAGGAGATCTATTCTCTCACCGCGCCAGTAAATGTTTCCTCTTCATCAGTAAGACGTGTTTTGTCTGTCTGATCTTCCTCTTTGCTCTTTTCATGCTCCAGTAAGTTCTGATTCCGGAATTCTTGAGATCCAGACAGCTCTGCGACAGATATCTACGGATCAAGGAGAAGATATTTATTCAAGATTTCAAGATTCAAGATTATTTATTCAGTAGCAAAACATATATCAGTTATGGATTCAAATAGGTTGTCCGTCGAAGGCAACGCCTATTGTATTGGCGGACACCTTACACATATATATATATATATATATATATATTTATATATATATATATATATATATATATATATCTGTACAAATAAATTAAACAGGACAGTTACATAACAAACTACAGTTCAGTCATTACATTTGCACGTTCTAAGTTAAGCACATGTTTTGTTACTTTAATTAATTCATTTTATGTATGTTATATATTAACTATAACCGAACAGGACACCCAAGTACATGTAGCATACAAACACAGGACGTAGACAAGTTAAGTAAAAAATTAATACATGTCTAACTAGCAGTAGTTGTAGTGGTGATGTTACAATACAACACAAACATTTATATTTTTGGTTGGCTTTGATTATACAGTACACCTCGGAAATAACTGGTTCATCTCACTAGTAAAATAAAGAACGTTCTGTTGAATGCGTTGAATATAATAGAATTGGAAGCCACTGTTGCCAAGGGCAGCAATGTCTTCCAATCCACCAACATTCAAAATACACAAGAGAACATTTCTCACATTGATTTTTTAAATTATTCTAACAAGGTACTGTTTTTCTTTGGAAGTATGCCAGGTCATCTCAGAGCTGTACTGTACTTGTGCAGTTGATATGATGTTTATAGGATGTTGGCTAGTGGGGAGCATTCTTGGGCAAGGGTGGGGAGGGAGGAAGGGGTGGGGCACGGGTGCTCATTCTCCTGCTCATCCAGTAGCTTGGTTTTATAGTTGGAAACATCCAGTCATAGTGGGTGGGTTGGAGTGGTAGGTAGTAGTAGTAGTAGTAGTAGTAGTAGTAGTAGTAGTAGTAGTAGTAGTAGTAGTAGTAGTAGTAGGTGTAGTAGTAGTAGTAGTAGTAGTAGTAGTAGTAGTAGTAGTAGTAGTAGTAGTAGTAGTAGTAGTAGTAGTAGAAGTGGTAGTAGCACTAATATGTGTTAATTAAGTAATCCTTTATTGTTTTCTTGAATGATTTTGTTGTCAGTATTTTGTCTCGGGTTTCCTGTTTAATGTTATTCCATAATTAATAATAATAATAATAATAATAATAATAATAATAATAATAATAATAATAATAATAATAATAAGTACATTTATAAAGCGCTGAATCCATGACAATGCGTGCTCTAAGCGCTAGTGCGTATAGCTATATCTACTGAGAATATGCTCGTTTGAAAAGGGTGGTTTTCAGTTGTGATTTGAAAATATCTAATGATGCTGAGTTTTTTAGACTAAGTGGTAGATTGTTCCACTCGGTGGGAGCTGCGTAAGCGAAAGTTTTGTGGCCATATGTAGTAGAATTTACTTTTGGGACGTTTAGCAGCATCTGGTTGACAGATCTGAGTGATCGACCTGGCGAATATGGTTGTACTAGTTCAGTTAAGTATGCAGGGGCAGTACCGGAAACACATTGGTAAGTCAAGCATAACATTTTGAAAGTGATTCTCTGCTCGATCGGGAGCCAATGCAAATTCTGTAAGACAGGGGTTATGTGATCATACTTTCGGTGGAGTGATATGATTCTAGCAGCGGTATTTTGTACAATCTGTAGCTTATGAATAAGTTGTTTTGGTGCACCAATAAGCAAGCTGTTACAATAATCAAGTCTTGACGATATTAACGCCAGTATAAGCATGATTGTAGCCTCCTTCGTAATATACCGTCTGATGCAACCAATATTACGTAGCTGGTACGAGCACACTTTGCAGAGATGATTAACATGCTTTTCCATGGTCAGTTCATTATCAAGCATTACCCCTAGATCTTTCACCACAGGTGAGTGGCTGTAATTGATATTCTATGTTTTCCCATGTCTGTGCGTGTGTATTTTTCATGTAGTTTGTGTCTGCTTCTAATGTTATGTTGGTGGATGTTAATATTGTTCACAAAGGAGGGGCTATGGATTTGGGTAGGGTGTTGTGAAGGAAATTTTCCACAATAGTTAACGTTTGGGATTTGTCTAAGTTTGAGTAGTTTTTCTTCTTTAAACATATCTTGGCCTTCTGCTGGTCGAGAAAATGCTCTTTTTTTCGAGGCTTTGAATTTTAGATATTTTGTTTTTGTAGGTGTTAGTCCAAACAGCATTGGAGTACGCAGAAGGATTAAGGTGCTGTACAGTGTTTTAAACGTGTCATGTGTCATATTTGGTGTTAATCTTTGGATGACACCTATTCCTCTTGCTACTTTCGCAGTAACTGTCTCAATTTGTTTGGCCCAGGTCAGATTTTTATCACGCACTCCTAGAAACTTTGCCTACGAGCCTCTTCAATTTCTGTTTTGTTGATATAAATTTTCGGAATATCTTTATTCATAGGTTCTCTAGATTTTGAAAATAACATATAGTTTGCTTTATCCACATTTAATGACAGCTTATTTACCGAAAACTAGTTAGTAATTTCTTCCATTTCCTCATTTACGTTTTTGTATAAAGTAATTATATCTTCGTCAGAGCAAAAGGCATTGGTGTCATCAGCGAAAAGTATTAGTGACATGTGTTTGCATATATTGGGCAGGTCATTCATGTACAAGAGGAACAGCAGAGGGCCAATGATGGATCCCTGAGGAACACCGCAAGTTAGTCTCCTATTTTCAGAGCAGGTTGCATTAAATTGCACGCATTGTGTTCTCTTATTTAGGTAGCTTTGAAACCAGTTGAGTGCACTTCCTCGGATTCCATAGTAGGCTTTTCTAGTAAAATAGAGTGGCTGATCATGCCAAAAGCTTTCGGAAGGTCCAAGAAAATGCCTATTATGTGTTTTGCCTTTTCAATAGAATCAATTATTTTTTCTGTCATTTCAATTAGTGATAGCATTGTTGAATGTTTTTCACGAAACCTGTATTGTGATGTATACAGGATTGACGTTTTGTCTAAATAGCTAATAGGATGATTATACATATGTCGTTCCATTAATTTGGAGAAAAGTGGAAGTATTGCAACAGGTCTATAGTTTGTGAAGTTAGATGAATCCTTTGCTTTGTATATATGTGTTACACGTTGAAGATTTGTGACGTGTCTATCTTCAAGATTCGACGCTACTTATAAGTTCTTATCTGAACTAACCGATTGTGAAGTCTTTTCCGTTTTGGGTAAAGCTTGTATGTATAGTTGCTGCGACAACTAAGTTAACCGAGAACGCAAAAGATGGATATCAGCTCGCCTCGTAAATAGATGTACTGAACGATATTTGTATTGGATATCCGGGCCTGATCTGACTGAATCTCAGAACTTGTAGGTAAGTTACGGTGGTCTTCCGTAATGTCCAGAATTAAATATCACGACAAAACTCTTGCCTTGAGGATATCAAGGTGATGACTTTAATAATAATCCTAACTGTACACTAAGTAAGGGTGGCTTTTACTGCCACAAAGAAAAGATTAATACTTTATATAAGTTTGCCTAACATTAAACTACTTATCTAAACGGTACGTTTCCCAACTAATATTGACTGGTATTACTCCCTGTCACGACAGGTCTGATATATCACATCAATCTAACTCTAACCAACTATACGGACCAAACTAACTCTCAACTAACTCGACTGAATTCTGACTCTCAAAGGCTCCCGATACAAGGCAAGGCGGCCCTTTTATACTCTCCTGTGTTTTGATTCTATCATCGTTTGGTAATGCCTAATAATAGACACTTACGTAAGGGTTTCCCCTCTCCATCATTCGCTCATAGGCTATCCATAGATTATGACGTCCTTTTAAACAAGTAAATCGCCGACCCTCCCTCCTCTGGAGGGTGCTTTTTACCTAGCACTTGCGGTATGGGCTGGTTCTGATTTGACGAGACCTGTCAGCTAACTAACAACATTACTTCATCCGTTGTTGTTGCATGTCACTCGGTGAGTGACATATAGTTGATATACAAATTTGTCCCTAACCGGATACGCTGTTTTTGATCGACACATAGTTTATACACAAACTTCGTTAGTGTCAATCACTCCTACAGGACGCTACTTTGTCCATGTCTTGCCTATTGCCTACTGCGAATAGACCTGTAGGATACGATGGTTAATAGCACATGAGCTGTATGATCTCATTGCCAGCTGGTGTTGTTGTAGTTTCTATAGGGAGTTGATGATTCCCTTGTCACTCAACCTTTTGACCCTATCCCTCAACCTTTTAACCATACTTTTTGTCTGTCTCGTCTAACTGTCTCGGTTACTATTTTCTAAACTATTGGCCAAAATGACTGCTGAATATCCTGAAAGTGTGTGCCGATCCCGCATCACCAACTTTCATCTTCAACTATTGACAGACATCATCAAACCATAACCGTGGGTCCTACTCTATTCTATCCTACTATAATTCCAACTCATACTAAATACGGTTATCATGTACGCACTAGTTTCGTGAGAAACTGTTGTTGCGGCAGCACCGGTCCATGTTAACCAGTGCAGCAGCCCCTCTACGTACTACAGTATGATGTGTGCTACTCCGTCCACTAGCTCACCTGGTCTTACTTAATAAATATAAGATGTCCACAGGGTCATGACTCCCCACCGGACAATCCGATATCTACAACGTGCAGCTTTTAGTTTTGATGGAAAGATGCCTTGCGTGATAGATAGATTACAAATGTGGTTGAGGGGTATTGGTAGGTATACGGTGCAGTGTTTGAAGATACTCCACTTAAATCCATCGAGGCCAGCACTTTTTGCAATGTTTAGTTTGTGAAGAATGTAAAAAATTTCTTCATTGCTGACTGGGTTAGCGAAAACCGAGGATTGATAGTTAGTTGTCTGTGAGGTAATCACTATACTTGGTACAGGATGATGATTTGATTTTATCTGAAAGTGTTGGACCCATATTAACAAAATCATTGAATCCTGTTGCAATTTCAAAGTCATCAGAAACAGTGTTTGTTGTGCTTTACCATTGTTTTTATTCAAAAGTGATTTAATTATTTTCCATGTTTCATTTATATCATTTTTACATTGTTCAAATTTGTTGTGGTAAGAGGCTTTTTTGGCTGTTCTTATTATTTGGTCCAACTTGTTCCTATATTTATAGAAACTTGAAAAAAAAATGTAAGGATGGTAAGAAGGATTATTTAAGCCTTTTTGTGTTAATGGACAAGCTCGATAAACGAGCCAGTCGTGGTAAAATTTAAAAAAATAGTCCTGCAAATCATTCCCAACAATGGGAGGGAAAATTTGCCATACGAGTTATCTTCCTCTATTTCTTATTTTCGCCGTCTCACTGAGAAATCTAAGTGGCGCTGCCATTTTGCCCCGTAGCTGACCATTTGACCGTGAACAACACAGACAAGTGAATCTTTGCGCCTTCAGCGGTGCCCTTTGTTTCCCTCCATATATGGTATACGCTGCCTGATATCTGGCGTCTATCAGTTGTACCCATTGAAATAAAGCGTACATTGCTAGCACGACTGGGCAAAACTTTGTATTGCGACCTTAGCGCGTTTTGACAGAAAACTGCTCCCGCCTGCAACAGCAAGAGCTTCCAGTTAAAATAGTGTTAAATGTTCAGCATAATATTTCTTACATCATATTAAATGTACATGAAATTATCTAAAATAGATTAAGAATACTTTAACCTACACATTTTAGCATTTAAAGAACTTTATACACTTTTATACGATGTAAGAAATAGTACGTTGATTTTTTAAAAACTAGTTTGACTGGAAGCTGTTGCTGACTTAGTTTGCTGAGCATTTTGACTGAGAGTTGACTGAAAGCCAACAATACCTAAGAAAATAACTACTTTCAGTCAAATTCATATTTAAATATACATATTTTTTATTTTTCTGTATAACCACCCAATAACCGGCAAGTAGAATGAAATAGAGTGATCTGGTTGGAAGGGAGTGCACACAAATTAACCCTTAAAGTGGGGCCGACCTAAAAATAGCGGCACGCCAGCACGCAAATCTCTCTCGCGCTACAGGTAACGTATACATGTATTCACATTAAACAGTTATATGATGCTAATTGATGATGATTAATGATAATGATCGATGATGATAATTGATGATGTGGAGTGATGATGATGCAGCGTGACACCCTTTCGCACCTGCCTACCACATGGCTGTTTTCAACAAATATCTTTGATTTGAACATGATTTCAAATATTCAAATGCAAAAGGAAGTAACAAAGAATTATCACAAAAATGTCATCTTTACAGATTCGTAATCTTGGATATCCATACTTTCTGACACATGGTGTTATTAATTATAGAGCTTTTGTTAAAGGTTATAAATTCATGTTCAGATTAGAAAGATGCTCACATTTCCTAGAATATTTGTGAATTTACCATATATTTTTATAGGAGGGAATATCATCCGCATATAATATAACAAGAGCCCCGCAAACGCCGAATATCCCACCATGATGACAAACCAATGAATGAGAGCTATCAGAAAATATTTATTTCTTCGTCAGACCCAGACTAGTCATCCTTATGATGTGTCAAAGTGATCCGTTAAACGGTCAAGGAGGTATCATCCGGAAACCAATTTTCAAGATGGCCGGCACTGACTGGCGGCCATATTGCATTTCGGATTATCGTAAATTTCGACAAGTTTCTTCACCAGACATATTCCAACGAGTTCAGATCATCGTCAATTTCGATAGGTTTTTTCTCCAGACCTCGTCCAACCACTCTATGAAGTTTCAAAGCAATCCGATAAACCGTACCATAGTTATCATCAGGAAACCAATTTTTAAGATGGCCACCGGTGGCTGGCGGCCATCTTTGATTTCAGATCATTGTCCATTTCGATAGGTTTCTTCCCCAGACCTAGTCCAACCACGCTATGAAGTTTCAAAGTGATCCGATAAATGGTAACAGAGTTATTATCCGGAAACCAAATTTCAAGATGGCCACCGGTGGCTGGCGTCCATCTTGAATATCTGATCATCATCGATTTCGATAAGTTTCTCCCCCCCCCCCCTCCCCCAGACCTAGTCCAACTACTCTATGAAGCTTCAAAGCGATCCGATAAACGGTAACAGAGTTATCATCCGGAAACCAATTTTCAAGATGGCCACCAGTGGCTGGCGGCCATCGTGGATTTTTGATCATTGTCAATTTCGATAGGTTTCTTCCCCAGACCTCGTCCAACCACTACATGACGTTTCAACGCGATCCGATAATCGAGTTATCACCGAAACCAATTTTCAAGATGGCCGCTGGTGGCTGGCGGATATTTTATATTTCGGATCATCGTCGATTTCGATAGGTTTCTTCCCAAGACCTAGTCCAACCACCCTATGAAGTTTCAATGTGACCCGACAAATGGTAACGGAGTTATCATCCGGAAACCACTCTGCCACCCGCACGTCTGACCGAACGCCACCCGGACGGACGGCGCCATTACGTAATACCCTGCCAATTATATTCGCAGGGTTAAAAAAAGAAGTGACTTCTAACTTATGTAGATTATTATAATCTACATCAATGAAAAGCTAATCAAATTTCCTTTCCAGGCATATGTGCTATTTTACAAACAGGATATAAATAGACTAGAAAAGCAAGGATTCTATGAAAACCTGCTCTTTGCTGACCAAGAGGCGAGAAATCCTGCGCATGCGTACTTGACTTCCGCTGTCACTGTTAGTCATGGAACACTGACTCAACAGAAGTCTGTATTTTCTTGACCTTTTAAACTTGAAGCCGGGAAAAGACGACATCTGCAGTTGTCACAAAAAATTCCATTTGCAAGGCAACAGAAAGCAAATAGCAAAAGTTTTAATTTTCCCGAAAAATATTCACCATTATAGGGTTACTTGAGGTGCTGTCGTCACAGAATTGGTCAACAAACCTGTATAATGTACGAATCTGCACGGGATCAGCTTATTAACACCTCTAGCCCCCCCCCCCCTCCCCCATACTCCCGGAGGAGTGGCGGTGGGAGATTCTGTCTAATGCAGCTACCTCGAGTGGTTGTCCTCAGGGCTGGGGACTCTCGCACGACTTTAGATCGGGGGGTGGGGGGGGGGGGGGAGGAGGTATAGGACCCTGTCACAATCATTTGTTTGTCATCGCGTTCATTCCCTCCCTGCGAGGAACAGGGAGAAGAATCATTGTCCTTGGAACATTTGCAACTTACAAAATTGAGATTCTGGGAATTCAGGGTTCAAAATTATAAACCTATAGTACCTCATAGCTTAAAATGCTACGACCACATCCACGAAAAATATGGTTGCCGCTAAAACGAATGGCTCCATATTATTAATGGAGCATTACCATGGTGAACATTGAATATCTGAATGATCTCAAAAAATGAATTAAAAGCATTTTATTTTAAGCCACTGTGCGAAATATATCAAAATTTATCTTATAAACACGTCTCTCATCTGTTTAATAGTTCTCAATAGGAACACATGTAATATTCAACGAATGATTTGCATTGGTTAGATAATGCATTAGAAATATTTTCAATGGTTAGATAACGGGGTAATAATCTCACATGTCCTGTGACACCTGAAATATTTCCAAGCAACGACGATGGGATACATTATGTTGTTGATTCAAAGCTTGTATATATATATATATATATATATATATATATATATATATATATATATATATATATATATATATATATATATATATATATATATATATATATATATATATATATATATATTGATACCAATCCATGGACAGCAATGCATAATATAATGCATTAATGCTTTTGTCATAATTAATATTAGAAAAACAGCATAACATGCTCTCCAGACAATAATCTAGCATTTGAATGGAGAAGGGAATATGATTGGAATGACCAAAATGTCGAACGCAGTTTCATTCCCAACCTGTTTATCGTTTTAACCATTTGACAGATTTTAAAATCCATAAGATCACCTAAATCCCCAACCAGCAGATATCGGAAATTATCTGACTTGCTAGGATAGGCCAATTGGTTTATACAGATTCATTATTTACATATTTTAGATGCAACCATCCACACAAGAGCACATTATATAGATATCCTAAAGTACTCCGATAACATGCACAGTGTTTACCATTTGAAGATTGGTTTAAACGTGATTTATTGTGTTCAGATGGAAGCACGATAAGACTTAGAGTCTTATGCCCGTGTCTCCCATACACATACAGATTATTCAAAACTTTTTTACAACAAAATGGCGGCAAATCATAATAGTTTAATTAATTGTAGTCTATTGGTGTGCATAAGTGTGTGGATGTTGTGTGAGGTGGGGGAGAGTAGGAAGAAAGACCGAGATAGAGAGAGAGAGGAGGAAAGGGGGGAGAGAGGATGAGAGATAGAGAGAGCGAGGAATAAGATCAAATGGAAGAATAGCAGAGGTGAGCTCTAGGTGCTGCCTTCGCCCCGACCTGTAAGTGTTGGGCTGCTGTCCATTTACCCCTTAAACTATAAGTTCGCGAACGGGAAGCTACTGAAAGCGGTTGGTGTTAATTATGTATTGACATACCGTATTACAGATCAGTTTATTCATTTCCAAGTTGTCAGTGTAAGTCCCGTATAGAAGCTGGTTGACCGTAAGATTAGCAAGAGAAACATCATTCAAGGCAAGCTGATTTTGGAAAACGACTCTGCTCTTTAAAAAGGGCACAATGTAAGAGGTAGTGGTTTGTAGATTCATCATTGTGCCCACAAGAACAACTGGCAGATTCCGACAGAAAGTTGTCAAATAGATGTCGGTTTAAAGAACTACAACCATTTCGGAGCAATTTGAAGATTAACAGGCAGTTGTCTGTCCCTAATTCCAATGAAATTGGGGTGTTTTTTTTAACTTTAATATAATTTATACAATATATACATTCATCTTAGAATAAGAACAAGGGAAATATTATTTTTATCAGATTTTGCCTCATTAGCATATCAGTACAAGAAAGGTACCTATTCCCAGAGGTGATTAGTTTTTAACTTACACTAACCCTTTGACGCATTTCCAGATTATTAATTTCAAGGTAGCGTTACAAACCGGCAAGCTATTAAATATTTTGAAGCTTATTTGATAGGTACTCGTTACTGACATAAGCAGCAACAGCTCCAATAAACCTAGTTTCAAAATATTCAAAACACTATTTAAAGGATCACTAACCTCATCTCTTGATAGCTATTCAGGTGATCTAATATGCCACTCATAAATTATGCAGGTAGTTTTAAGTTTTTTATCTTGCCGCTAAAGAAATATATTCAGGCCTTTGTAGGTAAATGTTGCTACATTTCTACAACCTTTGTGCTGGCTGTCATAATTTACTTTTCAACCAATCAGAAAAAGCCTAGCGTGCGTGCCTCGGAATATACGCTCAGTCATAGAGGTGCCAGCAATAGTTTCGCAATGTGGTATAAACGCAATCATACAGGTAAGCTGTTGAATATTTTGAAAGTAATTTGACTGAATGTTCCAGTCCAATTAGTCTCAAAATATTCAACGAGATCAATATTACATAATAAAAAATATAATTTATTAGCACCTAGATGACATCTCACACTATCGCTTGAGGAGACAAAATGGTGGCGATCACTGTTCAACATGTACGCGATATTACAAAGCATATAATTCTTATACAGAAATGGGAATGTGACATAATATGAATGATCTGGAATTTATAAACCATAATCTATCGGTACAGTATAACATTTGAGATGAGATTAGCATCCCTTTAAATGAGTTTTAGAATTCTGATTTTTGGGTTCAGTGTCAATGAAATCAGCAGTATGAATCACCGAGGAATGTGTTTCCATACCAACAGTTCAGGTATTTATCTGAAACTGACTATTATATGAATCAGTTGTTTGTTTGAATATCAGATACTAACTACAATACCTGACTAGTCCTGCTAGAGTGCCGTGACACATTCCGTTGACGCAACTCACTCGATGATCCATAGGAAGGATGTTTCTTTGACGACATCGTTTTTTCCTCTGTGGCCGATAATGATGATGCCGAGAAACTATATAGTAAAAATGTTTGATTATTCCTTTGAAAGCAAAATGACAAATACAAAAAATGATCGACAATGCAAGTACATATTTTGAAACTAATTTGAATGGAAGCAGTTGCGGTCTATGGCTGCAACAGGTTCCTGTCAAATTCGCTTCTAAATAGCCAGTACAGTTATCAAGAAATTGAATTTCTATAAATCAGGGATCAAAAGGTGAATAGCAATAATAATGTAGCATCTTGTATACATCAAGATCACTGCAGAGTGATACACGAGATGGGGTTGCCACTATATAATCTTTATTATTATTATTATTATTATTATTATTATTATTATTATTATTATTATTATTATTATAAACCAACCACTGCATGATGGGATCATAGTTATCTACATGCAGTCAATTACTTACCGTTTTCTTTTTTTTGCTCCATCTTCATCACCAGAGGTCGCTGTATCTGATTGAATAGAGACCAGTCGCTCCAGTATGCGACTCTGAATTTCTTTCACTAATACACGAATACAAATAATGCTATTAAAAGTAAACATGTATAACTGCTTGATGAATGATGCTCTATTGGCTCACCTGGATGAGCATATTCAATGTCTGTCATCTGCCGGCTGTCTATCATCTTACGCATATTGATCACTTTTGACATTTGTTGATGGATTAAAACCAGATTTGGTATATAATATATTCCCAATCTTTTGGGGATATAAATGAAGGGTCCATATTTGAATATTTCAAAACTGTGAAGTATGTGGGGGAAAGAACATTTTGCTATTAGGTAAAAAGATTCATACAAATGGCCATAACGGTTATAGTAGCTATATGAAGCATGTTGATTAACATCATGTTAATATACTATGTGAAACTGAGTTATTGATCTATGCTTATGACAAACTATAAAGGTTGCCAGATTGGATGGAGCTGGATAACTAGCCAGTTGAAGAGGGCACGCAAACAAAGTGAACAACTTAGTGCACCCTAATTGATGTATACCAAATTGATCATTGAAGTGCATAAATCTGTGTTTTAAAGCCAGTAGCTGGAATTGAGATGAGCGAAGCGACTTAACAACGTATGCTATAACATTGCGATCTGTACAGTCATTATCGAACTCTGGACAGTTAAACATCTAGCGGAGTGTCGATCTATCAGTAATGACAGTATAACAGATCACTAGTATTATTTATAATGAATTCCCATGTTGAAATAGGATTCATGGAGCATGGGCTATACATATTCCTAAAGAAAAGGTTTATAATTGGCATGATAACTTTTAGCTGGTAATAGAAATTTTAAGAACAACAACACAATAACAATAGAAAAACATTACCATGCCCGAGATAAGAGATCAGCATATGTATTATCCAAATCACGAACATATTTAATACCAAGATTATATTCTTGAGACAATTGATCAATGTTCTAAAGGTCCGAGGATTATGGTCGGTATATACTACAACCGATTTATAAACTGAAGAAATATACTTCAACATATTGTATAGACAAACGCAAAGGCATTATCTGCTTCACGAGAAGCAGCAGACGAGGCGAGCATCCTAATTCGCAAGGTTGCTTTTGTTTCTCAGCGAAAGGAGTGACACCATTACAGCGCTATTTAATTTAGATTCACGCCGATGGGAGTGCGAGGGTGCATACCGCAAGAAATGGCTAAGACTGACGGTACCTTTTTCAGAATGTTTCCAGCAGAAAAGCGAAGCAATGGGAACTGCTGCTTAACAT
This sequence comes from Chaetoderma sp. LZ-2023a, assembly GCA_034401795.1. NCBI lineage: Eukaryota > Metazoa > Mollusca > Caudofoveata > Chaetodermatida > Chaetodermatidae > Chaetoderma > Chaetoderma sp. LZ-2023a. Next base: position 123,145,904 of record CM067359.1, read on the forward strand.
GGGAGGATAAAAAGGCACTTAAGGCAGTAAATCTAACTTCTGTAGAGAAAAAGCAAATTAGATTGGTGCATACATTTAACATATAGAGACAAAATGCACGGTTCAGTCCATGTGAAGCGCGGTAGACTGTTCAGTAATCACCATCCACAGTCCCGTCAAACGTGGGTTCTATGTTTTGCTATTGCAGGCATTGTCAGCTTTTTAACTAGTCTCAGTAGTTGTACTCCTGAGGCACAACGTCGCGCGGTGACTAATTTGTCAGCGGCCAAATATCACAATAAGCCAAGCGAGTTGTACTCTCGAGGAACGGGCGAAAAATAAGCAGTCCTTCACAGGAAGCGTGGTCACAGAGAGGAGATGCTGGGAGGAGAGGATAGTCCATCCAGAATCGGGTGCCACAAGGTGGCACACAGATCTGTGGATTTTGGAATCAGCGGTCATAGAATTAAGAAAGTTTCATTGTAGTGGAGAAACCCTATGTGGTCGGAAATGAGGTTCTGAGTTCTTGAGCTGTAGACGAAGCACGGGCCAAGTCGATGGTCTAGCCAGTATGCAGTCGAGTCTACTTGTTGTTTGAAAGTCAGGAGACGAGGTGAGCTTTTCTGATCACCGGGGTCTTCTGAAGCGGTCGAAATCGCAGCGGAGCTTTCTGGAGGCGGAAGAATTTAGGCCGCTTTTGCTTTGCGGCCATTATTAAAATTAGGCTATCCCCTACCTATGTATATGTGGACCCGCTCCAAGTGGTCAAAGTCCCAAAAGTTCTGTAGTGTAATTTCCCCAACATTTCTTAACCGGGAAGTGGAGTGTCAACTGGGGTCATTACCAAGGCAGTATGTTGGAAAATTATCAGGTTTTATACTCTCAGGCTCTGAATCTCATTATCTTCTCAATGAATGGGTAGCTTTCCTTGGTGAACAACAGACAACCGGGAGTCGCTTTTAGGATCTAGCGTGAGTCAGCGAGTTTCAATAACAAGTTATGTTTCAAGTCGTCTTCTCCCAGGGAATGTCCGATTATCCCTTGTTTAAATGTCGCTCCTTTTCTGTTTCGACCCGTCATTATCATGGTGAGGAAGCAGAAATCTCAGGTTTTCCAGAGTTACCAAACATTCTCGGAGACTTTTGTGACCATGGCCATTGCATCAGGAAGAAGGCGTGCAAAGACTGTATCTATAAGCTAACCGTGTCCACTCAGTCATGAACCCCATTAGAAAGAAATCCATGAGTATTTCGGTGGTACTCCCAGTGGCCCGGAGCATGCACAGAGAGGGTAAATTGTGTCTTAGGTATTTTTACCATCATGCATGCTTTAGGTACAGGCATCCCCAGAATGGTCGAAATGCATTCGGGAGAGCGGATTACTGGTTCAGAGTTGGCTAGTCCTTCCCGTTTCCGGATCACAATTTATACAGCAAGGCGTAAACCAAACTAAGATGGTACAAATTGGCAACCTTATGTACACGTATTTGGATCATCTTATGTTATGTAGACGGTAAACCAAATAAAAGCAGTCATATCGAGGCCGGTTAATTCAGGTTATTGGGCTGGTAGGACGAGTCGGCAATACTGGGCCGTATCTGCCATGTATTGATCTAGTACTGGCCGAATAACCTAACTTACACGTACCCTCAGTTATCAGGGAGCTATCGCCTTTGAGAACAGGTTTCATAAGTCAAATAAGTCAACCAGAATATATCAGCTGATTAATATAACATATATTTATTAGAACCATGTAGTAGCTTACCATCTGGGTCTAATTGATCAACTCCTTTCTGATGTTCTGTGAGGTATGTTTTGAGGAACTGCGCAAAGGCACCATCGTGACTCATCAGCTCGTCGTATGACCCCGTCTCCGTGACAACGCCGTCTGAAATGACGATGATACTGTCCACCTTTGGAAGCCAATGGATACCGTGTGTTACTAAGACTCGAGTCTGCAAGAGGAGAACAATAGTCATCTTAACACTTATACTATCAGTGGATAGATATGAAATCTCACTCAATTATATGACATCATAGTCATTTACGTCGGTGATCAGTGACGTCACAATAAAAATAACATAGCCCTGTCACGAAATCGAACGTCCATCATGAAAGTGTATGAATTGAGTGTCTTTGGTGAATTTACAATTTAAGACACATTCTGAAGGACCTCCCAGTCCAATTACTTTCAAAATTTTCAACAGCTTGCCTGTATAATTATCTTGAAATTAGGAAGCTACTAATCAAGTTTGGCAAATGCATCTTGCCTAATGAAGCTGTACTAACTGATTGTCTTTCTCACTGTGCTGACTGATTGTCTTTCTCATTGCAGTGACTGCCTGTCTTTCTGACCACGCTGATTCATTGTCTTTCTCACTGCACTGACTGATTGTTTTTCTCATGCGCTGACTGATTGTCTTTCTCACTGCACTGGCTGATTGTCTTTCTCATGCGCTGACTGATTGTCTTTCTCGCGGCAGTGACTGATTGTCTTTCTTAAGCGCTGACTGATTGTCTTTCTCACAGTGCTGACTGATTGTCTTTTTCGCTGCGCTGACTGATTTCTTTCTCGCTGCGCTGACTGATTGGCCTTCTCATTGCGCTGACTGATTGTCTTTTTCGCTGCGCTGACTGATTTCTTTCTTGCTGCGCTGACTGATTGGCTTTCTCGCTGCGCTGACTGATTGTCTTTTTCGCTGCGCTGACTGATTTCTTTCTTGCTGCGCTGACTGATTGGCTTTCTCGTTGCGCTGACTGATTGTCTTTTTCGCTGTGCTGACTGATTTCTTTCTTGCTGCGCTGACTGATTGGCTTTCTCGCTGCGCTGACTGGCTTTCGCATTCGTTTTGGTATGAATGGTTTAATGTTACTCACGTGTCATTCAGTATGAGTGGGCCTCCCGTAGCTTACTGATGTTCTTATATTTGCAGTACACTATTAGTTGATAAACAGTGAGTTAATTTTGCTGCTGCAAGACCAGATGCCTCATTCGATTAACGGGCCAATCCATGTGCTATTAAAGCATAAATCACGACATCTGCATTCTACCTTAGGCTTTTAGCTAACAGTTGACTTTCACGATATTTCTTCCCATGTTCACTGACATTGTCTTGGCCGAAAGAACAGAAACGAACTTATTGGCGCAGATGTTTTCTGTCATAAACTTGACATGCATACGAGGATCACCTACGTTTAGATGACGTGCTAGCACGATACAGCGGAGCACTCTAACACGGTTATGTGCACCGAAACATGTGCAGATTGGTCTCAACATATATTTGCATTTTCAGGGTGACTCAAATACAGAAGAAGCACAACAAGAGCCATAACAGGATACGCTTCATTCCCTCAATGCAGATACATGTTCTAGATCTCAATAAGTGTGCTGAAAAACTGTTACCTCTGTTTCGTATTTATACAAAGAAATGAAAATAAAAATTCGAATTCAACAAGAGAGCTAATTCTCCTACACAGATACATGACAAATATTCAACATAATACATTTTACATCACACATAATTTGTTGCATCCAGTCTGTATGATTGAAAGGGGCAGATGAATGGACCTTTCCAGTTTTTGCTATGCCCCGCCCACCTCTAGCTAAGCCCCACCTACACTTCGCCGTGTCGGGATTGATTGATCCCCGAGTGCCCTGACTATCAACTTCCTGAAAACTATACAGGTAAGCTGTTGAATATATTGTAACTAATTTGTCTGGGTGCTGTTGCTGCCTATGGAATACTTATTAAATAGTAAATACATACAATTCGTACAACACCGCATAGTTCGTCTTCAGTTATGCGTTCGTGACATACTTACATGTATATACATCATTCATGGCGTCATTGATTGTGATGTCATTCTATATGCCACGTAGTCGCTTATGACGTTATATGATGGGTGGATACAGTGGAAAGGTGACTTGGTTTGAACGATACATACCTTGCCTTTGAGCATTCCTGTATCAGCAATGACTTTATCGAAGATGTGTCTGCCAACGTGCGTGTCCACGGCCGAAAGTGGGTCATCCAGAAGGTAGATATCACGATCACTGTACACTGCACGTGCTAAACTCACACGCTGCTTCTGACCCCCACTCAGGTTGATACCCTGACAAGTGAATTGAAAATTATTTTGGTGAGCGTAGATATTGCGCGACCACGGTGGTGGTGGTGGTGGTGGTCGTGGTGATGGTGATAATAATAATAATGATAATAATAATAATAATAATAATAATAATAATAATAATAATAGAAATGCTACTGTCACAACCAATATTACCTTATTGGATGGCGTCACCATGGCCACCGCTGCCACTGCCGCTGCCACCACCATCAACATCACCATCCCAAATGATGGGGATGTTGGTGGTGGTGGTGGTGGTGGTGGTGGTGGTGGTGGTGGTGGTCGTGGTCGCGGTAATAATAATAATAATAATAATAATAATAATAATAATAATAGACCTACTGGAGATGCTACTGTCATAACCAATACTACCTTTATCGCCGCCGCCACTGTCGTAGCCGCCGCCGCAGCCACCACTACTACTACTACTACTGCTGCTGCTGCTGCTGCTGCTGCTGCTGCTGCTGCGGCTTCTGCTGCTGCTGCGGCTTCTGCTGCTGCTGCTGCTGCTGCTGCTGCTGCTGCTGCTCCTTGCTGCCGCTTCTGCCTCTGTTGACTTCGCTACCGCAGCTACTGCTACCGCTACAATTATCAGCCCTACCAGTACCACTGCTTCTACTGTCGGTACTGATGCTACCGCTATGATTAATGCCACTACAAATCGCGCCCTATTAGCGGCCGCTTGTCGCACAGTTTTCAGCACAAATAGCATACATGCTGGCGACACCTATGCTAATAGTACTAGTCATGACAAGGAATTAGCCATTGCCTTTGTCAATATATGTGGGTTGAAACACAAGCTCAACTACCCTGAAACAATGGAATTTATATGTCGGTATGACATAGTGGGCATGGCTGAAACTAAACATAGCAAGTAAGATAATCTTAATGTGCCGGGTTACACAATTCTACTGAAAACAAGGATCAATGCTAAGCGCAAATCAGGAGGTATTGCGATACTCGTAAATGACAACATATCCAAATATATTACAGAATTGAAATCAAATAATGATTTTGTTATCTGGATAAAAATAGATAAAACCTGTACACAGACAAAGAATAATCTAATACTAGGAGTAGTCTATATACCACCGGAATGTTCAATTTATTCATCCATTGAAGCGCTAGAAGATATACACACTGATGTCACCTCACTATTAACTAAAACAGAATCACTCATGATGTTAGGGGACTTTAATGCCAAAACAGGTAACCTCAATGAACTATTAGAAACGGACCAAGTGATAAAGGACACTTGTCAAGTTCAAATCGAAGACGAACTGGAATCAACAGCGATAGGTAACCGAATATCACAAGATACGAATAAAATAAATGCGTATGGCCAGAAACTGATTGATATTTGCAAATTTAACAACCTGTGTATATATAATGGTAGAATCTGGAGTGATAAAGGAATAGGAGAATTAACGTGTAAGAACAGTAGTGTAGTAGATTATATAATCTCGACCTATAAATTAAGCGAAAATGTTATAAATTTCAGTGTCCTGAACTTCTCACCCCTTCTGTCGGATATTCACTCAGCTCTAGAAGTAAATTTTTTATTTCAAAACTTCGATAATAATAATAATAATACACTAATTAGAGACACAAATCATAACGGAAACAATACGGTGACTAACCACGCACAAGCAAAAACACGTCCAGCATACTGGAAGGCTGAAAAATCTACACATTTTGCAGAGTGTGTAATTGATAATCCAACGCATATAAACTTGCGGATTAAGCTGATAACTACGAAACTGACACCCAGCATTTTAACTATGACGTCAATGAAGTAGTTGATGGCATAGCCTCGATATTTGAAAAAGCTGCCATTAGCACTTTTGGAACATTGCCTATAAAGAACAACCGATTAAGTAACACCAATCGCAAAACTAACCGCCCGTGGTTCAACCACGAATGTCAACTAGCGAGAAAAGCATATCACCACTACAGAAATGAACGCCGATTGAGAAAGTCGGCTAACAGTGCTAACACTGTGATCCAGTCATGTAAAACTTATAAAACAACGATGAATAAAGCTATAGCTGAAAATAAGAGAATTTTTAAAATCAAAATAGAAAGATTACAGAAATCGGACGCGCGAGCATACTGGAAAATTATAAAGTCCCAAGACCCAAAAACTGAAAAATGTAAAATCCAAATTGACGATATGTATGCATTTTATAAATTCATAATCCAGAGTGACGATGTCCCCAATACCCAAACGCACGCTAATGATACAGGACAACCAACAAATGACCTACTTAACGCCGAAATTACAGTATCTGAAATTAGAAATGCAATAAAATCTCTGAAAACTAACAACGCTGCCGGAGGGGACGGGATAACCAATGAATATTTTAAGTCCAGCGAACAAACAATGATACCCATTTATTATACGCTTTTTAAGTGTGTACTCGAAACCGGAAATATACCTGCAGCATGGACTGATGGGCTAATTAAACCTATATATAAAGGTAAAGGTCCCCTAAATGAGCCGCAAAACTATAGGCCTATTACACTGGTGAGCTGTTTGTCTAATCTTTTTACTAGCATCATAAGTAAAAGGAGTGATAGTTATCTGGAAGAAGACAATCTTATTCAAGAAAACCAAGCTGGCTTTAGACGAAAATACTCAACAACTGACCATTTATTTGCACTAAACGCGATCCTAGAAATCTACCAAATTAAAAAGAAAAAATTATTTTGTGCCTTTATTGATCTAGAGAAAGCGTTTGATAAAGTTTGGAGGGAAGCACTATGGGGTAAAATATTAAGGGAAAATATTAATGGGAAAATATTCAGAGTGATTCGCAATATGTATTTTGGCATAAAATCAAGGGTATGTATGAATGATGAATTGTCAGAGCCTTTTACGTGTAACTGGGGGCTGCGGCAGGGAGAAAATCTTTCCCCTATATTATTTAATATCTATCTCAATGACCTTCAAGAATACCTGGAAAACTCAAATTGTGACAGTCTCATAATAAATGATAACATAGACGTCTGTCTATCTTAAATTGCTGGTGCTCCTATACGCAGATGACACAGTGGTGATAGCAGAAGATGGTATTACTCTACAGCTGAGTCTGAATGTCTACAACAGTTACTGTAAATTGTGGGATCTCAAAATTAATAAGGATAAAACAAAAGTGGTAATATTCAGAAGCAATAAAATGGGATGGGGAATTGCAATTTTATTGTAGATGATGAAAATATTGAAATAGTCGATAAATATAAGTATTTAGGTATACATTTCTTTTACAACTCCCGGTATATAACAGCACTAAAACACCTAGCAGAGCAAGCTACTAAAGCGCTATATTCACAATACCGGAGATGCGAAAATATGGATCTACCAATAAACTGCCAAATAAAACTGTTTGATTCAGTGATATTACCGATTCTCACATATGGGTGTGAAATTTGGACTACGGAAAACACAACACTAGTTGAAAAAAATACAAATAGGCTTCTATCGACGGTTACTAAAACTAAACATGCATGCACCAAAATTCATGATATACGGTGAATTAGGTAGATACCCCCTCGATATCACTATAAAACATAGAACAATCCTATACTGGGAAAAACTGCTAAATGGCAAAGAAACAAAGCTATCATGTCTACTTTATAAATATATGTACACTGACTATACCAATAATAACGTACAATACAAATGGATTGGAGTAGTAAAGGCAATATTAAATAATGTGGGAATGGGATATCTATGGGAAAGACAGAGCATCACAAGTAACGCAACGAAACATATAAAACAAATACTTATAGGCCAATACACACAATCATGGAGAGGACAGATGAACGCATCTTCAAAGGGAAAAATCTATAATATCTATAAGACGAAATTTGAAATAGGACCATACCTTACTAAATTAAATAATACTAATAAACTAACCCTAGCGCGATTCCGAACAGCCAACCACAAATTGCCAATTGAAACTGGGAGGTGGGAGGGCTTAATCAAAGAAGATCGGATATGTAAATTGTGTGCCCAACATGACACAGGGGATGAATATCATTACCTATTTCTCTGTTTTTTTCAAAGGACAGAATGACACTACTACCAAAATACTTTCGGGTGAAACCAAACTACTACAAATTTTGTGAACTTTTATCAAGTAATAAAATCTCAATTTTAAGTCAGCTATGTACATTTATAAGAAGAGTTGTGAAACATTTTAAATAGCAAGACAACGACAACAGTCATGATGACAACAACGACTATGACTAGGAGGAGGACTATGGCGACGACGACGAAAACGACGACGAAAACGACGACTACGACATCGACGACGACGACGACGACGACGACGACGACGACGACGTTGATGACAATAGCAGCAGCAGCAGCAGCAGCAGCAGCAGCAGCAACTACTACTACTGCTACCTCTACTGCTACTACTGCCGCTGTAGCTACCGCTGCTATTATCACTACCACAGCCTGCTTACAGCACATCATTCCTGTCGAAAATCAATGTTCCTATAATAATACCTGTGTACAAGGTGTATACATCGATTACTTTTAAAATTGTACATCTTGCAAATTAGAAATATGTTCTGGGAGTGGAGACCTCCGATTTCCTCCATACTTTTTCGAAGTTCGTCTGGAGGAATTTGAGCATTTCACTCCTGGTCTGTCCGGCCCGTCGTTGCACTTAGCATTCTGTCCCAAACCAACAACAACAGTAAATGACAGTGGCAGCAGCAGCAGCAACTACTACTGCTGCCTCTACTGTTACATCTACTGCTACTGCTACTGTTGCTGCTCCTGCCACTGTCACTGCGACTACTGCTGCCACTACTACTACCACAGTCTGTCCTGCAGCTCATTGCTACCGTCGTAAACCAAATTTACTGGAATTTACTATGTTTAATGTGTACAGACTACAAATTCTAAATATGTTCTGGGAGTGGGGACCTCCAATTTCCTCCATACCTTTCGAATTTCGTCTGGAGGAATTTGAGCGCTTCGCTACTGGACTGACCGGCCGGTCGCACTCATCATATTTGGTATAAACAAACTTTTCTTTTCATAATACCTATATGTACATCACGGGTATATGCAAATCACTATTTCATTGCATTACTCAGATTGGCTAACGGGAGGGAGTTTTGATTACCTAGGTACTTATATTATGTTGAAATAATAATAATAATAATAATAATAATAATAATAATAATAATAATTACCAACATTCCATGTAATCACCATTGGACCCAATATGCCACATTGTGGCCTGGGTGTAAATAAATTGAATTGAAATTGAAGCTGACAGCGCCCCAGTGAAAAGCAACATGGCATTACAGCTAGGTGGACTTGTCGAAAACAACTCTGGGATAACCATTGGGAACTCTCAGCATCATCGATTTCAAATAATAAGTAGGACACCAGGCCCGTACAGTGGAGTGTGTGTTCGGGGGGTGGGGGTGTTCGAACTAACCCCCTAAAATGTCAAATTTTTTAATTTCTGTGTATTGAATCTGCCTATATTTGATATAAATATGAGTCAGATATGACTATGTTGATATCATCTATTTTGTTGATTGTAGGCCTAGATTGCGGGAAAATGCATTTTACTTTCAGAAATAAAAAATTTTCTTAACCTGTGGGGAAGTTCCCACACGACCACCTCCTAACTAACTCATATACGGCCCTGGACACATTGTTGACACTCGATCTATTAATAGATCCATAATTAGTTTCAGATTTAAAACAATTTTGTCACGGTATCCGTATCAAGAAAGGAAATTCTAGGCAGAGGAACAGCGTTTGTAAATCAAATTATCAACAGACTGACAAATAGAAAACAAACAAAGAAAACGGTCCAAGACCTATATTCAAGCATGATACTCATAATATACAACGTGAGGCAGCTAATGAGATAACAGCATGCAGCAATACAGCAATAAGTAATGCAGCAATACGTAATGTCTTAGTGAGTGCTAAACGTGAAACTACTAAATTCTAAAACAACATATGTTCTTAATTTCTAGATTAGTTTGAACGACATCTAACACAAACATAATAGTCGGATCAGTCACTCAAGTATCTGACGTCATAATCAATTATACGTCATATGTTAGCTGCCGTCACAATCAAACTGACGTATAGCTCCGCCAGAGTCCGTCACGAAGTGTACGAATTCAATATGTTGAATATTTCGAAACTAATTTGATTGTGAGCTGTTGCTACCATACAACAGCGCACAGCCAAATAACTTTAAAAATATTCAAAAGATTACCTGTATGTTTACCATGAAATGTGAATTCTGGTAATTCATAGTTCAAAGTACAGCTACGCGATATATAGATCTCACACCGTAACCCGGTTCAATATGTTAAAATTGAATTAAACTCGGGTTTTCGTTTTGAGCAAGATTACGGCGGTTTGCGCAGTCACGGTTTGCAAACCGCTGTAATCATGCTCAAACCGAAAAAACGAGTTTAATTCAATTTTCGTTTTATCCATTACTGATTAATCTTTTTAAAAAAAATATATTGCTGCTAAGTCAGTAGTGGTCTTGAGAATGGTCAATTTGCCGACCTAAAGAGGTCTATTTTTGACATTTTGCCATTGCAATGACTGGCTCGATAACGAAACCAGGCACTTTCCGTAAATTTTTAAAAATAAGGGGGTTTTTTGTGTTCAAATTCCATGAGAAAATTATAAATATATTGACAAAATTTGTGGATTACAGGGTCAAAACGCGGACACATTTGAACACACAAAATTCTACATTTCCGTTATTTTCTATTCCCACTAATTGCTTAATGATGAATTGCACTCTGTCTGTAAACTTTACAATATTTTGAAACTAATGTGGCTGCAAGATGCTGCTGTTGTTTGTAGTACCAAATCTCTGTCAAATTACTTTCGAAATATTTAACATACACGATAATATTTATAAAATTGTAAATGATTGACTTTATATTGGTATTCAGTGTTAATATAATCTAATTGGTTATGAAATGATTTCCCTACTTAATTTGTGTGTGCATGAGAGACGCGTGTTCGACGTGTAATGGTTGAGTCTCGTGGTGCGTGAATAATCCAGTATCATAATATCCGTTAGAATCACAAGATTACCGATAATGTTAATTTTCAAACCCGCTAATCTAAACAGAAAGTCCACATCACGACTTTCGAGGTAATTTTAAATTGTCGCAATTCGGATACAAATTAAATATGTTTATCGCCTCTGTATTTCTGAGCGACCGAGTTATCTAAACATGGGGTGCGTTACTTACTTCTTGTAACAGCACAAAATCATCATTACCGGGATGTCTAACCAATGTAATATAAACGATATGACTCGATGGCCGCCTGTCATCAGAATGTTAAAATGAGAGTAATTGATTGAAAGTTTATGCTGTCCGTGACAGCAACAATTTTCAACAAGCAGCATCAGAATAATAGCACATTCTTTAACTGATTAACGAAAATTAAGGTATATATCCCGTTGTTCAACGCGTGATGAGTAAATAAACGATAAATTTCGCGCATTAGAATTAATCGATTGTAAATGGAACACAAATTATTGTTTATCGGTAAGAAGCTAGATTTTAACAATTACTGGCGCGATCAGAAATGAATTTTATATACCATAGTCCGTGCTTATAAAGAAAGTAAGTCGCGAGCGTGTATTCTGGATGAAGGTTCCAGGCAACACACGTATACTTGCTACATGCTTCTCGAAAAAAATATTATAATTGTACCCACTTATCCTTGTCCCCACCCCACTCCATAAAACCGATATACGGTTCAAACCGGTTTGAAAATTGACATCGTCACTTCTTCTTATTTCTTCCTTTCGTTCGCTGATCATACCGCCAGTCCTGTAAGTGACTATCGGCATGATCATAAGCGTTAAGTACGTGGGTCCATGGTTTATTAAAGTGCGCCGTGCGGCCTGGAACCTCCGTCTTCAGCACTCGAGGTTTCTGTCAGGGTTACCTCACCCTTACCTCCTTTAGTCGCGTCTTACGACACGCAGAGGATACGGAAGGTGTATTCTAAGCCCCACCTACAGGGCAAGACATTATGCCAGACCGCACAGCCTTAGTTCAAAGTGTATTTAAATCGCCTACAAACTGTTTGGAACTTAGCTAGAAATGGGCGGGGCATAACTAGAGATGATCCAGCAATTAGCGGGCGATGACATTTGGACTGCTTTCGAAATCCACGTACTAGGTATCACAACGACGAGGACGTTTGCGTCACCGTTAAGTTTCTGCGCTTAGCAAATAGTCTTTGCCTATATTTTAGGATTGCTTAATTAGGATTAGGATTAGGATTTGCTATTAGAAACAACCTTGGACACATGGTTGCCTTTACTAGATGGAACCAGTATGACGATATTTAGGTCATTAGTTCAAAAGTCAAGGTCATACTGAACTTGCTATTTGACCGGTTTTTCCAATGTTAAGTCGTTGCGCTTAACGAAACATTTACATATATATTTCAGGATTTATTAATCATGGATACATTGTTGCTTCCACGAAGAGGATGGACTTTGGTGACAGGGAGGTCACTGTTAAAAGTGAAGGTCACTCTGACCTCGAGAAATCGTTTTTCTTTTTCAATCTTAAGATTTTGCATTTTATAGTAAGTCTTATCAGCTTATATTTCGGGATTGATTAACCCTAATGGAACACAACTTGGGTGCATGGTTACTTATACCATGCAGGATAGTGACCAGTTCAAAGGTCAAGCGCTGACCTTGCAATTTGACCTCTGCTCTCTATTTCAGAATTACTTAATACTAGCAGAACTAATCTTGGACACATGGTTCACTATACCATAAGGAAGCATCATGCTGATACTGGCGTCACTAGGCTACCGTAGCCTTAATATTTGACCTGTCTGTATTTCCAATGTTAAATTATTGTGTTTGCCTATATTTTAGGCTCACTTAATCCTACTGGAACCCAACTTGGACACATCGTTTCTTCTACCATATCGATACAGCGTGATGATAGTGAGGTCACTAGATCACATGTCAAGGTCATTTTGGCCATTCTGCTATTTGACACCTGGTTTTCAAACGTTTTTGCGCGTAGCAAATTATTTACACTTATATTTCAGGATTGGTTAATCCTATTAAAACAAAACTTGGACACTACGTTTGGAAGCAGCATGTAACATAAAGGTCACAAGGTCGAAGGTCAAGGTTGTTATGATAAACAGAAGACAAATGAGACATTTAATTCCGCGGAATTCTTGTCTATACATCATTTATCTATCTCACCTTTTCTCCTATTTCCGTTTGATCTTTTCCAGGTAGGATAGCCAAATCCGGTTGTAGTGCACATGTCTCGATGACCTGGTCGTATCGTTTTTGTAGCTTATCTTTACCAAACAGTATGTTCTGCTGGAGCGTGGCGTTTTGAATCCACGCCTCCTGAGGCACGTACGCGATCGTACCCTAAATCAGTGGAGTATATATATATATATATATATATATATATATATATATATATATATATATATATATATATAAAAACATGTGATTTATAAGGCTATACAACGAGAACAATGCAAGACTAAATCGTGTCATTCATGACGTAATTCATTACGACGTCAGCCTACATGTGACGTTGTTGATTATCGCGTCGTATGATTGACTGAAAAACTAGATTCTCCGATCTTCAAGTAGCATAGTCGATCAGTTTCTGTTAACCAATCTCAGTTTGCCAATAGCATAGACAACGTTCTTGAGTTTCAACTCAATCAGTGAAATGGTTTCGGGGAGTATCAAAATGTTGCAATCAAATAATGTTACTGGCAAGGTAGATCCATCAAATTCAGAAGTGATTAATTCGAATTCAAAGTACCTTATGCTATGCGTATATTCAATGACAACCGCCATAACATAGTGTATGCACCAATCTGCAGGTCGCTGGCAGCGAGGTCATTTCCACTTTTGCATTCCTTCTATAAACCTGAATGATGTTTAGTATCTAATGATAGTTGTTTTACGTTGCGATGATAGTCTACGAATTTGGAACATTTTCTCAAGGAAAATTGCATTGCGAAAATTAGTTCTTCATACATCGAGTTTCAATTTATTCGGCCCAATTGTTTTAGAGAAGAGCTATGCAAGATTAAAAACGTGTGTAGCAAATCCAGGATCCATCAACCAATCAGATTCGGAGGTGACATGTTTGAATTCAACAAGTCATAAAATCTTTATTTTACAATTTTCACGTTCAGACTCAATGGAGGAATCCAGTTTTAGCTATGCCCCGCCCACCTCTAGCTAAGCTCCACCCACGCTTTTCCCGTGTTGGATGACTCGATAAATGCACTTTCTGAATATCAATTACTAGAAAACTATACAGGTAAGCTGTTGAATATTATGAAGCATAATTTGACTGGGTGCTGTTGCTGCCTATGTTTTTGTTGTGATATAACGGTCCTAAAGTATTATGACTACATATTAATTTGCATGCACAAATTCCGGCTCCGTCGCATACATGTCTTATTATTTGGGGTTTTTTCTAGAAACTCACGCGAGCTGATGAGTTTTTCAATGCAGGGAAGCATTACATTTACGAAACAATCCAAATAGAAAGAACTCACAAAATATTCAATATGTTTAGATAATTCGCCGGCGGCAGACAAAATACTAGCGCCACGACAATCGGCTCTCGAAAACACCGATTAGATACACACCGGCAGAACAGAAACCGCAAAGAATTATGTCATGACATCAAACAAATAAGCTGTTCAATACTATTTTTGTCTATTCACGACTAGGGCTGAACGGCAAGCAACCACTAAGTAACAACTACTCTGGTTTCTCTGCGAAATGGAGATAATGTGGACCGTCAGATTTATGTTTTCATTTCTCTATTTGTGGAATTTATAATTAGCATTTTCTTTGATTTTGAGTAGTCATATATATATAAACTGATATTAAAATGATAGTATTGACACACTGGGCCCGTTTTATGAACATGGCTCCGTGTATCAAATTTCTAGATCTATCAGCGATAGCCCCTTTAAGACGGACTAAATCGAGTCATTCATGACGTAATCGATTATGACGTCAGCCTACACGTTGTGTAGTTGATTATGACCTCATACGATTGACTGATAAACTGGAATCCTCCATTAAAAAGCAAATGTTCAAATTTGATTGATAAACAGTGTCCATGTTTTCCTGTAGTAATTGACTCTCTTGATGAAAGCTGAATGGGCCTTACTCCTTAATTATATTTCGCAAATGTTATCTCCAACCGTTCAATGGATCCGGTGATGTTTTGAGGAAAGCTTTACCGCTTAAAATGGCTGTGATATTTGAGATGAGATCAGCATCCATTTAACTTCATGTGAGTCGACGTAACATAATAACAGTGAATCGGACCGAAGGCGTCATCCGCAGTAGTCACGCGTCATTTCCTTTTACAGACCAAAAGAAAACAATTTCTGAAAGTTTATCAGTAGATAACCGGCTACATAACCGAGACAGTCACTCTAGTGGTAAACCTAAAAAATAGTCTTCTCTTGACCTTCAAATGGGCATTAGCTAAGCAAAAACTGTCTTGCATCAATCATTTCATGGTCAGACCGGTCAGATACGACATCTGCAGGGATGTCCATCTGTATGATTACAAAACGCTATTTTTTGTAAATTTTAGTGTAAAATTATAATTTTCTTGACCTCTACAGGGTAAACTTTTCCATGTTTAGATTTGCCCCGCCCATCTCTAGCTAAGCTCCACCCACACCTCGCTCGTTTTGGGATCGATCGATCTCTGAACTCCCTGACTATCAGTTTCCAGATAAATATACAGGTAAGCTGTTGAATATTTCGAAACTATGTTGACTGGGTGCTGTTGCTGCCAGTCAAATTAGTTTCAAAATATTCAACAGCATATTTATTAAATAGTAGACATACAACGTGTCGGACTATTAAGAATTAAAGGCGGGCCTAATATAATCATTTATGACGTAATGATTATGACGCCATCCTACACGCCGCTTAGCTGAGTATGACATCATGTGACGTCAGATCATCGATGTATACTCTGGAAAGGTGAATTTGATATAGGTAGCAATTTGAGCACTTTGATTCGCTCTTGAAACAATAAGATGGTTGCAACATGTGAGATGAGATTAGCATCCCTTAAAAATACTACTTATGTAATCATCGAATGACAAACTACAAACCGTAATGTTAACTCTTCCACTACGTTTTTCCATATCTCCTAGCATGGCTGATATTAGTGATGATTTTCCACACCCCACAGTTCCAACAACCGCCACCAACTTGCCTGCTGGGATATGAATGTTCACGCTGTAGAGAAAATAAAATAGTGCTAACAGTGTGTTTCTTGTTTTAAAGTCATTGAATTTTGTGAAAATTAATTCGACTGGAACTTATTGTTTATATACACAGCAACAGCTCCCAGACACATTGACTTTTCAAATTTATTTATCCATCATATGACGTCATAATCAATTACGTGGTGTGTAGGCTGACGTCATAATCAAGGACGTCATGAATGATGTAGATAAGTAAGTCACGAACGCTTAAAGGACAATTCTGGGATGTGAAAAAGTGTACTTTATTGGAAAGATTATTACATTGTTTATGAACTTATGCTAGAATAAAAGCCAGATAGAAATAACGTAACCAAATATCGCTAGAAAAAGTCGATAAAATTGACCATTTTTCTCACCGTCGAGCCGCTGCCATTTTATCGCTTCTAGTAACGCCAGCCCCGCACCGCCACTAGGGAGGCTTAAGCTGCGTTTACCTGCCACACGGGGTGCGGAATGCGGAATGCAGAACGGAAAGCGTGTATGCGGAATGCGGGTAAAATATCGCGTGTACCATTTACCTGCTCGTGGTATCATTGCGTTATTTTATTGGTGATATTGCGATATTTCTATCAAATTTATTTCAAAAGCGACAACACATTTTTTTACGCTGTGATATCTAACTTTCCACTGAGACAATTACAAAATGTTTATGTACGGAGGCGAGAGATGTAGATCCAAAATGGCGGATACTGATGACTAGATTAAAAATGATACCTTGCCCTAATCTAACAACATGTAATTATAATATTACTGATTTCCCAATTTTCTTCTTATAATTTTAGACGATGCATCAGTTTTAACTACTTGGATTACCATTTCGTTGCTAGGTTACATGTGCTCTCTCCCACAACGGAATCTTTTCCGTCCGGAAAAATCGTTACACCGAGTGATCGGTTTTGCCGCATCCCGCCGTTCCGCAAACCGCGTGCAGGTAAATGGATGAACGAAAATAGTAAAGAGCGATCTGAAGTATATTCCACGTTCCGTTTACGCAGCCCGCTTTCCGCATTCCGCTGGGCTTGCCTAAGCTATCTGACTCATCCAGGAATGGGAGTGTGTAGTTCTCCCTTGACGACAATTCAAATAACCAACACTTAACTTGATTTATATATATATATATATATATATATATATATATATATATATATATATATATATATATATATATATATATATATATATATATATATATATATATATATATATATATATATATATATATATATATATATATATATATATATATATATATATATAAATTTTTATTACGTTACTATAGATATGAACTGCAAGGCAAAACCGCCATCAAATAAACTTTATACAAAATGTCCAGATAATTTCTAAGTTAGTCTATTCAAATAATGTATGTATGATTACTGTATTCTGCGGCTGTAGCTGTAGAAACATCCTACAGCTGCAATCAATCCTTCTTCGCTTTTGCCCACTGTGTCTTGTCCTCAGCCAAAATCCTTAGCTTCCTCAGGTCCATTCTTGACTTGAGTGTACCTAATCCTGCTTTCTTGAGGTCACCTCGTAGCACACATAGCAGATTTATACAATGACGTCCTCTCCTGGCTCTGTATTTGCTGGCTCCGAGTAGGGCGAATTCCAAGGCTCTCTGTGCTGATGTGTCTTCTGGCATCCTTAGCACAGGGCCAAACATGGACCATCTTTGCTGGGCGACTTTTACAGACAGTGGCGATGTATAGTGCATTGTTGGAAATTAGGCTCTTTGGCCATCGGTGTCCAGTGATGGTGCGTAGATGTTTGCCATGGCAGGCGTCAAGTTTGTCTAGAGCTGCCTTTGGAGCTGCCCAGCTGTTACAGTTATACATCATCAAGGTTACGCAGGTTGCATTGTATAAACGTAGTAATTTTTACCAACGACATCTTTGTTCTATGAATCCATAGCTTACAGAAGGACTGGAAAGCTATGTTCCCCAAGATGCATGTGCAGCAATGTCAGCAGTACTGCAAAGCAGTGAGCCCAGGATTTTACTTTTCCTTAATGGTTCGACGCCACGGAGTGGATCGTCATTTTCTTTAGTGTCATGCTTTGTAGATAGGTATATGTGGGTGAACTCTGTTTTGGATTCATTCATAAAGAGATTCTCAATTTTAGTTTGCTTGCAGCTATTCGGAGAAGTTCGTAAAGGGGTTTCTTTTCCTCATCTATACAGTTCACATCGTCGGCATATTCCATCTCTAGTGGCCTAGTGGTCTTGTGGAGTTTTCCCACACGGATTTCAATGCAGCAGCCATGTAACAGGTGAAGAGGACAGGGGATAGATCATCTCCCTGTGGGGAGCTGATTGATGTCGCAAACTCTACAGACTTCACTGACTTGACTCGTACTCTCAGCTTGGTGTCTGCAAGCAGTAGTCTCACTAGTCGTAGCTCATCTTCATTGCAACTGGCCTGGCGTAGTACATCTAGGATCTTTGAGCGCTTAATTGTGTCGAAGGCTCATGACATGCCAATGCCCATTTTGTGGAAATCCCAGTGTTTGGAGACGACTACCGACACAAGCATGCGTTGGGTCCATACAATGCCTGCGCAGCTGCGTCCATGTTTGAAGCCACTTTGACATGATCCGGAGAAGTCGTCGATCATGTCTCAGATGTGGCATAGAGTAACATTGGATATGATTTTCCATATGCTGTTAAGGAGTACTATGGGCCACAGATTGGCTGGAGGGTGCCAGGTGGCTTCTTGGGCTTGGGTAGAGCGATAAGGATGCCTTGGCCTACAGCGTCGATGTGAAGGTGGTGCATACAAGCTGAATTGATAATCAAGCCATCAATCTATGAAAATTGCTAACACGAGCTACCTCAAATCTGTACTCATGGATGAACGGTGGTACAATCATAACTCCTAGTGCCGCTCTGCAACAGCTTATACACATTATTTTCCCACCAGTTCTCTTTCTGAAACAGCTACCTACGCCACGGTTTCTTAAGAAACTAAGTTTCATTGGCCGTAATTACAGTCATCCAATCAGTAATTTTAAGCTATCTGATTGCATCGATTCCCAGCTCTGTGATTGGTCAGTCAATCCAATTCAGTGAGATTTTGTCACGAAATAATCTCCATGTTAAACCTATGGGACTTTCTTAAGTACAGGGCCTATGGGACTGACATCATCCAAAAGGTCGTATATCATTAACTCTGAACTTTGCTACGCAACCAGTTCAGGGTTTCGTATCAGTGGGTCGCCGTTGTTCTTACATAATGTCACTGAGTGCCGAATTTAGTATGGGATTGGATGGGGAATTGACCGTGAAGTGAAAAGCTTACTACAAAACAGCCAGTCCATTTCTCTAGTGGTACCCAATCTAAATTTCATTATTATTATTATTATTATTATTATTATTTATTATTATTATTATTATTATTATTATTATTATTATTATTATTATAAGTCATCACTCAAGGTTTCAGACGAAACTCAGCTGCTACTCCGATGCCTATTTTATGCATTCACTTCGTGTTGTACTCTATAACCGGGATTCTTATGCCACAAATTCGTGATCGATTCCTATTATTCAAATACCAAATGTACACGCTGATTTTCGAACCCACGGGATTTATCATTTCTTCTGTATAACGTCCATGAGTGTTGCTCATAGCTGTTGCTATTATTCTACATTGATGTGTGACGTCCATAAACGTTATTCATGGCGGGAAAGTGTGCACCATGTTCGCCTTTCCATATTACAATATTTCCAACTTCGTGTCGAATCGTATGCTATGATTCATCACTATAGTCTACATGCGCAAACTATTATTAACCTGTTATCATCCTGTTGCCAAATACAACTCTTGTCATTCCATTGCCACGTACGCTCACTTGATTATAAATACATTACGGCCGTACTTGCATCAATCATACATAATTACATCATCATACAAGCATGGACAGACTGGTGTTGTTCCCTAAGAGATGCTGCTACATCTTTTTAGACAATTAGACAAGGCGCTAGTCGCCTCGCGATTCCGCGTGCAGAAGGGTTAATTATATCAGGCCATAAATGAATGCATCAGAGTCGATATAATAAAATGAATTAACATTTTGACATAAAATCGTGGAATTTTGCTTGGTTGATCAACAATTGCCCCGCAAGCTGTAGTAATTATAATAATTAAGATATTTTAATGAACCTTTCCCAGTTGTGGGATAACATTATAAACACTGGGCACTGCAAATTCCGCATTTTATTGTAGCTCTAAGACTTATTTTGATATGGGATGATGAATAGAGTGCATCCTAAAATTTGTCTTTGAAATTTGGCTGGTTTAGTTGCCCCGCAAAGTGTATCTTTTGATTCACTATGGCGATTCTGACATCCCTAGAATCTGATACAGCTTTGAATTTGCAGCTGCATGTAGGTACTGGAAGTATGACTATCTGTTTAGTTGTCACAGTAATATTATCATATGTTTTCTCAGAATATGTATTTACATGCCCTGCTATACCGGCTATAACTACTGCGAGCTGACTGAGTAATTTGACAATACGCACCTGTCAAGTACGCCACTTCATTTAAAGGATAACTAATCCCATCTCTTGATAGCTATTCAGGTGATCTAACAGGTAATTTTAATTGTTTTATCACGCCGCCAAGGAAAGATATTTAGGATTTAGTAGTTAAATGTTGGTACATTTCTACACCCTATGATGGCTGTCATGATTTACTTTTCAACCAATCAGAAAAATCCTAGTGCGTCTGCCTCGGTATATACGCTCAGTCATAGAGGCGCCAGCTATAGTTTGGCAATGTGGTATAAAAGCAAGCCTACAGGTAAGCTGTTGAATATTTTGAAACCAATTTGATTGGAAGTTGTTGCTGCCATAGGCAGCAACAACTTCCAGTCAAATTAGTTTTAAAATATTCAATGGGATGAGCATTACATAATAAAGAATGTGATGCATTGGAGCTTACATGACATCACACACAATAGCTTGAGGAGACAAAATGGTGTCGATCACTGTTCAACATTTACTCGATATTACAAAACAGGTAATTGCGATACAGATCATGGAATGTTACAGGATATGAATGATATGGAATCTATAAACCATATTCTATCGGTGCAATACAACATTTGAGATGAGATTAGCATAACTTTAACCCTTACGACACCCGGTGTAAAATGCGTAATAGCCTACTTGCAGAGAAAGTGCCGGCGTACATTTTGAAAGAAAATGTTGCTGAAACGTGTTGCTGTTGCCCGCAGCAATGGCTTACAGCATCATTGTCACCAAAATGAACACATACTGATAGGACAGAGAAAATGTTATCTATGAGATATACAACGGCCTGCGGTTAATACCGGTCTTTGTATACATCTTTGCATCTTCTTAGCAGTGCCACCTTTTAATCCCCATGATTGGAATGTAAACTAATTTTTAGCAGGCCAATCTTATTTTATAACAATGCATATGATTGACAAATCAAACCCTTCATTTTAATAGTTTTCTGCTATCGTATTGCAAGCTTGGCAACGATAATTTCCTTCAGTCAATCCTGTCTATAACGGCGCCTGGTTTTAGCGCCAATGGCTGGTGGGTTTTTAAACGGGTAATAATATGGTCACTGAACTTAAAGAGCCCTCATCAGTTGGCTCCAAAGCATATTTATCATAGCAGATAATTTGTATGAGGCGACTATTAGCCTTTAGTGACCCCATTTCAATAGTCCATACATTGTCCGCTATAGACAGGTTTCACTGTATCGAGAAACAGTTATCTTGGCAAATAAAACAGTGATCAGCTTGTAGTGTATATCATTATATGGCATAGACGTATTTTAAAAACTGACTAAGCTGTACAATGTACCAACGATTACAAATTAGCACATGCTAGGGCGCCATGCATATGCATATTTACTGTACAACCTTCGTGCTCAGCAAAGATCGCGTTGGTATGGTAATGACATCACGATCTCGCGAAATCTCGCTCTCGTTGCGAGAAAATGGCTGCGCCCGGGGGACAAAATAATCCCATGTTTACGATGGTATGGTATAATTCCTCATATTATTTGCCTATTGTAGTTATTTAAGATCCAATATGTTAGTCATATAATAGTCTTTCAAATAAAGTACGCTTTTACCTATCCCGGAAGTCTCCTTTAATTGAAGACCTAAGCGTTGTTTTACGAATTGTATGTTTTTACTATTCAATAAACATGCTGTTGAATATTTTGAAACTTATTTGACTGGGCTCTGTTGCAGCCATAGGCAACGACAGCACCCAGTCAAATTAGCTTCAAAATATTCAACAACTTACCGGTATTTGGTCTGGAAATTGAATTTCAGAGAGTGCAGGGATCGATCTGTCCCAACTCGGTCGAAGCATGGGTGGAGCTTAGCTAGAAATGGGCAGGACATAACTAAAACGTGATTCCTCCATTATGTCCAAATTATTCAATAGTAGGCCATACGATTTATTTTGTTTTGGTCACATGTTAAGTTATTTCTTACCTGCACTGCAACATTAAAGGATAACTGACCTCATCTTTTGATAGCTATTTAAGTAATCTAATATGCCACTCATAAACGAGGCAGGTAATTTTAAGCTTTTTATCAAGTCGCTAAAGGAAGATATTCCATCCTTAGTAGCTAAATGTTGGTACATTTCTGCACCCTATGGTGGCTGTCATGATTTACTTTTCAACCAATCAGAAAAAACCTAGCGCGTCTGCCTCCATATATACGCCCAGTAATAGAGGTGCCGTCTATAGTTTGACGATGTGGTGTAAAACCAACCATACAGATAAGCCTTAGACAGCAACAACTTCCAGTCAAATTAGTTTCAAAATATTCAACAAGATAAGTATTACATAATAAAGCGTGTAACGCATTGGCACTTACCTAACATCATACACTATCGCTTGAGGAGACAAAATGGCGGCGATCACTGTTCAACATTTACGTGATATTGCAAAGCAGATAATTGTGATACAGATAAGGGAATGTGACTTGATATGAATGATATGCTCTCTATATACCATAATCTTTCAGTGCAATACAGCATTTGAGATGAAATTAGCATCCCGTTAATATATTCTGAATGACAGTGTTGTTATGAATATGAGATATCCTTACTCTTTCAGACAGTCGCCGATTTTCTCATCCCATAAGAATGTGCCATTTTCGATAACAATTGGGGAATCTGTAAAAAAAAAAAAAAAGCAAAGAGAATTATTCATAATAAGAAGCTCATATTGTCGGTGAGTACATGTATGGTGGGAAGGTAGCATTGTACCATTTCAATCAAGGGTCTGCGTTGCATAAAGTGGATGTTTACAAGTGATTAATGTGACATTTACACAACCTGTTTTAGAAATTGTAAATCGATTGAATTTTTATTAATCATTGCACGGAATCTGCTACCGCATCATTGCAAATGGGCAGAGCAATACAAGAGTATGATATGTATATAGGCAATACATAATGAAAATGGTACGCAAAAATTAGCTTAATTGGGGTACCAGACATTGGTCCCACATGAGCCGTATCAGTTTTATGCAATTCAACGACCGTATGATAAAGTGTTCGGGTCAGAAGATTATGGCACAGACCCATGGCCATCCATTGAACTCACCTATATACTCAGGTGTGTTCGCTGGTCGATTCAGTATAATCTAATGTTTGTATATTGGATACTAAAATATGTAGTGCATTTGGACGTACAGGATTATGTCATCTAACTATTGGGATGGCTTACTATGTAATGTGCACAAACACTGAAATGGTCAGGAGAACCGGGTGAACAATAGCCAGAATACAATTTAACCGCAACTCTCCAGGCATAGTAATGGAAATCCCAAACAGCATGTAATCGTGTTTGTATAATAATCACTAATTGGAGATAATAAAAGGGCCTGTTTGCAGGTCTCAATTCATTTAAAGTTGTATATTCACAGAAGGATGACAGACTGAAAACTAAATTGTTTAAATTGTATACTTTTAGAGGCTTATAGTGTGGGACTAGTTGGAATGAAACGAAATAAATCTTAACATATAATGATTTCATTACGTATAAATTAATATAATTTTTTAAGTTAGGAATTTGAATTAGGGACTCGTGCCTCTATTTCAATTTCACAACTAAAATATGAAATTTATTTACACGGAATGAAATCGTCATATGTTAAGATTTATTTCGTTTCATTAAATAGAGGCACACAATTTAAGACTGTAAAAGTATACAATTTTAACACTTTTATTTTCAAGCAATTTGATGTGAATATGCACCTTTAAATGCAATATAACAACGGCATTACACACCGTCTACCAAAAAACACCGCCAGCCAACGAAACAATATGAAAGGCAGATGGCACGGATATTAATTGCAGGAACAATTGGAAATTGACTTGTAGAAGCAATTTTATTAAAGTATTTTACTGTCTCAATCTCCCATTTCCAAACAGTTGAGTTTTTCTCTGGATAATCACCACTTGTATGACAAGCCACGTGTTCGTATCTCGTATTCCATAGCTCCTAAGCACAGACCAGTTTCATGCATTTGCTGTAAGATGTTGGAACACACCACCTGCTCTAAGTTAACCCTCTTGTCTCAACAGCGCCTCAAAGCGCTCAAAATGCTACCTATATCAATTAATCATTTAAAGCTATAGATATCTCAAAGAAAATTTCAGTTCTCACTCATTAAATCTCCATTTAGAGAAGATAATATGAGTAAATTTGCCACAGAAATTTACAAAAATAACTCTGTTGGCACACGTTTTGTTCAGCTTGATCATTAAATGATTAATGTTCAAGAAAATCAAAAAAATTGCTTTGTCAGTGTACATGTGCAGGCCAAGAGAAGACTATTTTTTTAAAATTTTACCACTGGAATGACTGGCTCGGTTACCGAGCCAGTCATTCCAGTGATAAATTTTCAAAACTTCTCTTCTCTTGGCCTGCAAATGTACATCACTTAAGAACACTGCAGGTTCAATTTTGGAACTTTAACTATTATAAGATTTAAGCTGAACAAGTGGGGTTAAAGAGGCATTTTGAGCAGGATAACATCCTAACTCACCGAAAACATGCCGTCCGTAAATTCAACAGTTGTGAAACTCAACTAAATAATGTCAACAATGATTGGACTTCATTCATTGATAACTGGAAACATGTGAACATTTTTTATTCTCGACTTTGAACAAGCTTTCGATACCGTTCCACGTGCATGTTTGAAGTCTAAATTTAACAAATATGGTGTGTCCAAAAACATACTAAATTGGAGTGACTCATTCAGTCAATGGTACTGCATCAACCGTTGTATGGGTTGTACCTGTTGTGCCTCAAGGGACGGTTCTGAGCCCACTAATGTTTTGAGTCTACCTAAATGATATAGTCCAGGACAGTTCCTCGGAGATCGGGCTATTCGTAAAATATTGTGAATGTTACCGGGAAATTAATGACCTGAAGCACTCCAACATGACATAAACGTGTTAGGTAACCGGGCTATCACATTGGGGAATGCGCTTCCAAGCAGCAAAATGGAACATGAAGTACCTAACCAGAAAAAAAAAACACCGTCAAATTTAACTACACGCTAAAAGGAAGCAGCCTACATTTTCTCTCATGAGTAAGTATGTCTGCGTCAGCATCACAAATGACTTAAGCTGGAACAAACACATCACTGAGATTCGTAGCACATCATACAGAACTTTAGGAGTATTGCGGGGAAATTTATCATTCTGTTCACAAGAAATCAGACTAATTAGACAAGTTTTGGAATACGTCAGTACAGGTTGGGCCCCTCATTAAAATTACTCTTCAGGACAAACCAGAAAATGTGCAGAAACGTGAAGCTAGATTCATCACCTCAAACTATGGCTACTAACCAGGCAGTATGACAAATATAATGGAAAACCTAAAACTCCCACCATTGAAAGACAGGGAACAAACCCGCCTTATTCTGTTCTACAAAGGTATACAGCAACAAGCATAGCTACCATTAAGCAGTCTACAGAAGGCAATTTGGAAAACCAAAAACATGCACAACAGCTACTTCGATCAAATTTATGCGAGTACCGACACCTTTAAATTCCGCTTTATTCCCAATACGATTAGAGATTGGAACAAACTCTCACAAGATTTTCTAAGCAGTTCACAAAGCTCAACAAATCCTACTACTAAATTTATAGAATTAATCATTGGATACTATAGCTCACCAGACGTGCTAATAGAGGGAATATTTTGAAACTAATCTGACATAGGCAGCAACGGCACCCAATCAAATTACCTTCAAAATATTCAACAGCTTACCTGATTTGGGGAATTCGATCGATCCCAACACGGGCAAAGCGTGAGCGGAGCTTAGCCAGAAATGGGTGTGGTGTCGCTAGGAATGGATCCCCCTATTAAGGCTTATGTTAACTACTAAAGCAGTTGTAATGTTGGTCGTACCTTCGCTAGATCTGTGGTGGACATTATCTGGGTCACGATCATCAAGACAGAGAAACCGATTGAGACGTTTTACCGACACCCATGCCTGGGAAAATGAATATCAGTTGCGCAAATATGAAAAATATTAAGTAGTGCATTTATTTAAGGACTATTGACAGCGATGCCATCTGAGGAGTTATGGCAATTGTGTAATAATAATAATAATACTAATAATAATAATACTAATAATAATAATAATAATAATAATAATAATAATAATAATAATAATAATAATTCATCTTAGTAAGAAAAATCATTTACAATCCAGGAATTATTCTGTTGACTATTTTATTCACTGCTCAGTCGCGAATCCCCCACGTTCAACGCTTTGACATTTTGACACCACCACCGGCCCACTGCGGGCGGAGTGAAATGTAAATATCCCCTTATTGTCCGCAATCGTATGGGTAACTCACATATCAAATTTGGTTAAATTCCGTCCAACCGTTTCAGAGAAGAACTTTGCATTAAAATCAATTTCTTGAAGAGTTGACACCCCCTACGCCCCACCCCACACCACTATGGGCGGTGCAAACCATACATGTGCTCATGAACTCCACACTGAGATGTGTAACTCGCATACCGAATTTGGTTGAATTATGTCCGACGGTTTCGGAGGAGTTGCATTACAATCATATGTATAACTCATAGACCAAATTCTTTAAAATTATGTCTAACGGTTTCGGAGGAGATGCATTACATTCAATTTCTGCACGTTCAAATTTGACCTTTTGACCCACTACCAAGCCCCTTGAGGTGGAGCCAAATTCGTATGTGTTTTTGCACCCCGTAATCCGTAATCCTATTAATAACTCACATACCAAATTTAATTGAATTCCATCAAATGGCTTTGGAGGAGTTTCATTACAATCGATTGGAACTTTTGACCCCCACCCCCACGCCAATCCCCACTCCGGGGAGTTGAGCCAAATTTAAATGTGCTCCTGCACGCGAAGTCATATGGGTAACATATACCAAATTTGGTTGAATTCCGTTCAACAGTTTTGGAGGAGTTCCGTTAAAATCAATTCATGCGCGTGCGCATGCGCGCACGCATACACGCATGTAAGCACACATACAGACACACACGCACGCACTCAATGCACGCACAGACGCACCATCATACGCACGCATGCACGAACGTACAAACAACGTACGCATGCACGAACGTACAAACAAATGCACGCATAAACGCATGCATAAACATGCGCACGGACAACACGGCATAATCCCCACCTTTCATCGAAAAACGTGGAGGTAATTATTTTGAACCGAATTTGACTGTACAGGCTATGGGAGCAACAGGTTCCTGTCAAACTTAATTCACAATATTCAACAGCTCACATGCATAGTTACCATGAAATTGGCATTCTGGAATTGATGGGTCATAATTATGAGTTTTTCAAGAATTTTTCATCGGGAGCATCGAATATCAACGACCCCACACCCTTTCATTTAGTGTCGACTGCCATTGATGACCTTTTCAGAATCATTATGTCCATCTATTAGACCAACGGTTTGCATCTAGGCATAGATATCATGTATACTGGCTAGATCAATCCTGACCCTCTCAAAAGCGGCATTCCAGAGTTCAGTATTTTCTAGCCGGATGTATAGTCTCTAAAATAATACGTTTTTGATCCTAATCCTATTAGGCTGGCTTTCCATAGAAGCTCACGCCTCACACCTCACGCCTCACACCTCACACTATATGCGCATTTCCATCAATGCCATTTAAACCAATTCACGGTTCATTTCTGAGTACGGTGTGTTGGCAACTCTGTGTACACAGTTTTATGCAAATAGGTCAAGTAGTTTTCAAGATATTGACGAAAATCGTTGAACCATGAAAAGTAGGTCACTGGGCGGGTTTTGCTATCAGATGAAACTGTATTTTCATAATACATAGATCTGTGTATCAAATTTCGTTAAAATATGCAAAAAGTGTTCAAGATGTTCACTTTTGCAAAATGTATAATTCAAAGTTTGCACCAAAAATGTGTCTCTGAATTTACTACAAAACTAGTAACAAATTTTCAGAATTTTATATCTCGGCTATTTATTATCGGTTGGAAAGACTACTTGCCTGGTGTGATTTTCAGAGAGATTGGATATATAGTCTTGGAGGAGAAGAAAGTAAACATTTTCTGTTGAATTTTTAAAAATAAAATCGCGTATTTTTGCGTAAAATATTTATAAATCATAATTCCGAAAGTAAGTTCTAGAAATTACCTGTATTATGTCAATGTACCATGGGGTAAAAACCTGTGTAAGATCGAATGCGAAATTATCAGAGAGCTTTGAGTGTTTAACGGGAGTTAGGCAGGGCGAAAGCCTATCCCCTTTTCTGCTCAGCATGTACTTAAACGATCTTGAAGATGAGCTTTCAAAATCAGAATGTGAGGGATAGATCTAACAACTCTTAAGCTTTTCTGTTGTTATATGCTGATGACATAACACTTTTTTCTGAAACTAGGAAAGGTATGCAGCAAGCGCTTGATAACTTACACGCTTACTCCAATAGTTGGCGCTTAAAGGTTAACGTTGAAAAAACTACGGTCATGATCTTTAGACGGGGAGGACGATTATGCAAATCTGATAGATGGTTGTTTGGGACACACGAGGTCGAAGTTGTTAATAAAATAAAATATTTGGGTATTGTATTCACATCTAGTGGGTATATCAACGAAGCACAGAAGTGCCTAGCCGAACAAGGGCAAAAGGTGGTATTTGCACTGCATAAATATTGTAGAAAATTTATCAATCTTAATCCAGCTCATTATTGTAACTTCTTTGATAAACTTGTGTTACCAGTGCTTTGTTATGGGTGTGAGGTATGGGGATTTCACCGTGGAGACGAAATAGAAAATTGCCATCTCAGATTCTGTAAACAGTTATTAGGTGTTAAACAAAATACCCCAAGTAGCACTGTATACGGGGAACGTGGAAGGGTACCACTAAGGATAACTATGGAAACACGAATATTAAAATATTGGTTTATACTTCTAAATTCAGAACCAAACAGAATTGCCAGATGTATATATAATGTACTGTATCGTGAGCTAAATGAATCAGCAAGTATCAATAGTTGGGCAAACAGTTTAAGGAATATGTTACGTAATAGAGGTTTTAACGATGTTTGGTTAGCTCAGGGCAGAGGAATCGATGTAAATATTTTTATTAATGGTTATAAATAGATTTTCTGCAGGGATGGAGGGGACAGCTAGAGGCCTGCAATAAAACGAAATTATATAAGAATGTTGCAGCTGATCCGTCATATAAGTTTTATCTGGATATGGTTACAATACCGAAATTTCGCAAAGCGATGACCAGGTTACGAACTAGCTCTCATAGACTCCGTATTGAAACTGGTAGGTGGACCAAACCTTTCCCTATTCCGACGACAGGTAGAAAGTGTAATTTCTGTAACATTGTGGAAGATGAGTTTCCTTTTATATTAGTTTGCCTAATTTACAAAAATCTACGAAAACAATACATAAAACAATATTATTGGAATAGGCCCAGCATATACAAGTTTCACGAACTACTGCAATCATGCAATTGTACAATTATACGAAAACTGGCTGCCTTTATTCATTATGCTTTTGCGCTTCGAGACGAATACATGACCAAATAATAGTTTATCTCATTACACTGAATCCATGCATCTTACTCTCTCTCTCTCTCTCTCTCTCTCACGCACGCACGCACGCACGCACGCACTCACGCACGCACGCACGCACGCACGCACGCACGCACGCACACACGCACGCACACACACACACAGATATATATATATATATATATATATATATGTCTCCTAGCTAGCCTTTCATGCTTGGAAACTATTATATCTATCTGCTCCTCATCACAATTTTCAGCGACCTACAGAGCCAGTAAAATATTGTACCAGCCATAAATTTTGCAGAATATCAGCATCACTGATATCGCTGCAGGGTTCTTGGATGGCCGAATTGATTAAAGTTGACGTCATCATTATATGTTATCAATACGTCATAAAAATTTCACGATCACCGGCTTCATAATCTATTTGTCGTCGTTTAGAGTTACATACCGACTGAAAAACCCCAATAAACAAAATCTGACAACGCAGTGGCATGATCTTGAGAATCACTTTGTGTAATAGTCTAGCGTCATGAGTGGATAATTTATATGCGTCTGAGTGACTGTGTAGGATGCGTGCACGTGGGCGTGCGTGTGTAGGCAGGGATGAGTGAAGTGAGGGGTGGGCATATGTGTAGGTGATTTGATACGGAAAACGTGAAGACAAATCTGTATTTGTAATTTCAAAAAGTTACAATCTCATCTAGTGAATATCGTTTAATGTATTATTGTCATCAATCGAATTAGTTTCAAAATATTCAACAGCAAATAAATGCATCAAAGAAATAAAAACACTGTAATTATACACAGTAATTTTGCGTCTGTTTAATTCCACTTGACATTACTAAAAGAGAATTTAGACATTTTTGGAGGCTATATATGCAACTGATCGTCTGTGTCAGTGAATACACAGTCATGCGCAATTGCGATTTACTGAACTCTGGCAACCAGCCGTCGCTACAGCTAGCCCCTTAGTGAGGATGTGAGTGATCTAGCGAGTATATACTATCTAGGCTCCTATTAGCCTTGAACCGTCGTATATGCTTAATTCTGGCACGTCTCTTACTGATTTAGCACCTGTGCATCCAAACCAATAGGTGGTGTGGTAATCCAAGAGGGCGTTCGAGGGATGTATGATGCAATTTCTGAATCTATTTTACGGATCAATCATATGATGAATGACGCGATTTAGTCCGTCATAAACGCCGTCGGGTTGTACGAATTGTATGTCTTTACTATTTAGTAAACATGTTGTTGAATATTTTGATACTAATCAGCATCAGCACCCAGTTAAATTAGTTTCAAAATATTCAACAGCTTAAAATTCCCAAAATTCCAATTCCATGATAACTATAGAGCTAACATGTTGAATATTTAAAAAATAATTTGACTGGGTGTTGGTGCTGCCTATGGAAGCGATAGGGCCTGGTCAAATTAGTTTAAAATATTCAACGGAATGTTTATTAAATAGTAAAGCCATACAGTTCGTACAAGTGACGGACTACTCCAGGTTCGTGGCGGCGCATTGTCTGTCAATTCACCTTTCCAGAGTATCCATCCGTCATCTTACCTCGTATGACGTCATAATAAGCTCAGCGCGTGTATGATGACGTCACAATCATTACGTCACACAGGGTTCCATATAGAACGTCATCAAATCTCAAATGGTCCGACACGTTGTATGAATTGTGTCTGTAATTGTTTGGTATTTAATAAACATGCTGTTGAATATATTGAAACTAACAGCACCCAGTTAAATTAGTTTCAAAATATTCAACAGCTTACCTGTGTGGATTTTTGGAAATTGATAGTCAGGGTGTTCAGAGATCGATCGATTCCAACACGAGCGAGGTGTGGGTGGAGCTTAGCTAGAGATGGGGGTTGGGGGGGGGGGGGCATAGCTAAAACCGGAAAGGTCCATTATGATCATGACGTCAACCTAAATATGGCGTAATTGATTATGACGTCAATACTTATGTAACGGATTGGATTCGTCCATTAACCAGCGTTGTAGCATCCAGCTCAGTCCTGGAGACCCACAACCACAATCATCTTACAGTGGTTCGTGAAAAAAGAATTAAGCCATAAAACAATTAAATTAGTATTTAGTTGGAGTAATGGGATAACTGCGTGTGGAATTGATTATATTCATATTTTAGTCCGTTCTAATTTAAATGAAACAACCAGTCCTACCTGTGCTATCATTGTGAGAACCATAGGAATGATGGTCATTGAAAACCTCAAAGTGCCAAATAAGCTGATTGAGGTAAACGCAATATCCGCTGGGAGGAAATGACTCTGGCTGGTGAAGATGTACACGGCAAATGATGTTAAGGTCACCTAAAACATTCAATCAACGGTGAAATATTAATTTTATGTATGGCAAAAGACTAGGCCCCCTTTCCCAAATGTCATCTCTTCCTCAAAGCACGGTCGCGCACGCGCGCACACACGCGTGTGCAAGCACATATTTATACATGTACATGCGTGTATCCACGCGCTCCAGAGGCACAGTTGCGAATTAATAATACCAGGAGAAAAGGTAGAAGCAGAAGCAGCAGAAACAGTAGTAGTAGTAGTAGTAGTAGTAGTAGTAGTAGTAGTAGTAGTAGTAGTAGTAGTAGTAGTAGCAGTAGCAGCAGTTCAGGACAGTCAGTACATTTACTCACCATGAACGGTGATACTATCATAGAGACCATGGCAAATGCGCGCACAAAGTACATTCGTGTGACATTGGCCATTTCATCCTTCCTAATTTTCTCAACCTTTTCTTGGAATGGCACCTCCCAGGCATACAGCTTTAACACCTGTTAAAGAATAGAAAATGGCCCACGTTCAGATATATGCGATGCTACGTTAACCGAGCCAGTCATTTCAGCGGTAAATTTTCAAAAATAGTCTTCTCTTGACCTGCAAATGGGCATTCTTCAAAAACCGCTGCAGAGGCTCTGTCTGACGATTAAACTGTTAAGATGACACACGATGGGCTCAGTGTAGACTTTCCCTAGTCGCATGGTAATTCACCTTTCCAGAGTACCCAGCCACCATATGACGTCATAATGAACTGCGTGGCGTGTACAATGACATCATAATGAATGACGTCATGAATGACGCCGATAAGTACGTCACGAACGCATTTGATGACGGTCTATGGGCTGTTGTACAAATTGTTTGCTTTTACTATTTAATAAATATTCTGTTGAATATTTTGAAACTAATTTGACTGGGCGCTGTTGCTGCCTATGGCAGCAACAGCGCCCAGTCTAATTAGTTACAAAATATTCAACAGCTTCTCTGTATAGTTTTCAGGAAATTGATAGCTAGGGCATTCGGGGATCGATCAATCCAACCACGGCGAGGTGTGGGTGGAGCTTAGCTAGTGATGGGTGGGGCATAGCTCAAAATGGAAAGGTCCATTAACAAAACTAAATGTTCCCTATTTTAACAAGCACAGAATACGTGTGGGAGTGTTAATAATTCCTTCAATGGATTGTCGAACTGGAATCTGATGAAAAAATGTATCCCGATGTTGAGGATAATAGTATGAAGTGTGCTCCAAAAGCCCGCTAGAACAAACTTGATTCAAGTCACCACAAATACCTGTTGGGCCATTACAAATCATCACTGGCCACACAGTCTAATATCAAATGCAGCACTACATACTGTGTAACACAGAGTTTCTATCTGTGAGAGTAGGGGTCACGCCCGCTCCTAACCATAGTTAGCTATAGATAACTAGATTACTAGTCTAACTTCAAATAGTTAACTAGCTAGCGGCAACTATAGTCAACCGAACACCCGAGCTCGGTTCAGATGGTTAGTGCGATATTTGCGTAAGTTTCAAAATGGCGGACACATATCGCTTGCCACGAATAAATGCATATAAAAGTGTAAATATTTCATTAAATAACTTAGGTTTGGTGAAATTATGCTTTCCCATTGTATGTCTATGTTCCCAAGCCCCTATTCCTTCCCACTTTAATGTCATATGGATGCTTTTTGACGTCTTAGCGGGCAAAAATAACCAGTTTTCGTAGGCCATCAAAACAGACGACAGAAAGGGTTAATGGAGACTGGTACCTGGCTCCAACTTTTCCCCAATAGTAATTCAATGGGTAATCGGGAACTAACGAACTATAGTTAACTATTCAGCGTTCGGCTTGGCATAGCGACTGCGCATGTTCAGTAAACCAGCAAACTGACCCTAGTTAGCTAGTCGAACTTGACCAGGGCTACAGCGATAGTCTATGCTCGGACATGTTTTCTGACTGCCAGAAAATATACCTGGTCAGAAAGCACTAGAATTTGCCGTGGTAGAGCCAACAGGTATAAGGCACGCAAAGGACGCCACAACATCAACTTGTTACGGGAAACCTCACCTTATCTTATACTAACCATTCATGTGATAGAGTTTGCCACCAATAATCCATCCTTGACATTTTTAGCTTTTTTTCATGCCGGTAACGAAAGATATTCAGGCCTTAGTAGCTAAATGTTGATACATTTCTAGAGCCCATGACGACTGTCGTGGTTTACTTTTCAACCAATCAGAAAAACCCTAACGTGTCTGCCTCTGTATATACGCTCAGTCATAGCGGG
Organism: Chaetoderma sp. LZ-2023a; assembly: GCA_034401795.1. Taxonomy (NCBI): domain Eukaryota; kingdom Metazoa; phylum Mollusca; class Caudofoveata; order Chaetodermatida; family Chaetodermatidae; genus Chaetoderma; species Chaetoderma sp. LZ-2023a. Next base: position 123,181,053 of record CM067359.1, read on the forward strand.
GCCAGCTACAGTTTGACAATGTTGTATAAAAGCAATCATAAACGTAAGCTGTTAAATATTTTGAAACTAATTTGACTGGATGTCGTTGCTGCCAAAGGCAGCAACAACTTCCAGTCACATTACTTTCAAAATATTCAACAGGATGAGTGTTACATAATAAATAATGTAATGAATTGGCACCTACATGACATCATAAACTATCGCTTGCAGAGACAAAATGGTGGCGATCACTCTTCAACATCTACACGATATCAAAAAGTATATAATTGTGATACAGATAAGACAATGTGGCAGGATATGGATGATATGGAATCTATAAAACATAATCTATCGGTGCAATACAACATTTGAAATGCGATTAGCATCCCTTTAAGTGTTTTGTGATCAGGCGTCAAGGAACGTAATCTAGGACCACTAAAGATGAGAACCTAAATTATCCTAGGACGCTCGCAGTGGACAAGATGCAGTGAAGAAGGTTGAAGAAAAACCGATTGCTGCTGAAAGCAGTTTTCACTTCTTCTACTGCAAAACATAGTCAATCATAAGCAGTGTTGGTTTATAATCCAATAGGTTCATTTCCATAAAAATAGAGATAATTTTAAATCAGTGTTGCTAAATCGAACTAAACAATTGATAAATCCACCTTTAGCTATGCCCCGCCCATGTCCTGCTAAGCGCACGCACGCTCACACACGCATGCACGCACGCACGCACGCACGCACAAACACACACATACACACACACACACACACACACACACACACACACACACACACACACACACACACACACACACACACACACACACTCACACACACACACACACACACATCATGATTTGCCCGTGATGGGGTAGATTGCACACTGCCCTCGCTGAATCTCAATTCCCAGAAAATTATATAAGTAAGCTGTTGAATATTTTGAAACTAATTTGACATGGTGCTGTTGCCTCCTATGCCGCCCAGGCAAATTAGTTTCAAATTATTCAACATAATGGTTATTAAGTAGCAAAGACATACAATTCGTACACATGGTGGACTTTTAAATGTTCATTACGCATTTTGATTGTGACGCCAGCCTACATGTGACGTAATTCATTATGACGTCATATAGTTGGGAGACAGGATGGATTCATTCCTTACAATCCGATTTTGGTTTGAGTGAGTTGAACTCGAATAAATTAACAATGCAAGTCTTCAGTACCCGAGACTAAATCATTACCTTTATGCCATTGAGAACTTCATTCATCAGTTTTATCCTCTGATCCTTAAGCATCATCATCCGGAATTGGAATCGTTGCATGAACTTCGCCACTAAGATATTTAATGGGATAAGCAGGACTAGGACCGCTAATCCGGCAAACACAGGCGGACCAATAACATTATACAGCAGATACAAGGCTAGTCCGATCTGCAAAGGTGATGACCAGATAACCCAAATATATGTGGAGATTGTCTGGAAGCGCTGTGAGTCCACGGCCATTAAGTTCACAATCTCTCCAACTGTGCTGACATTCCGAGATGTGTTGCTTAATGTGAGTGCCTAATAATAATAACAATAATAATAATAATAATAATAATAATAATAATAATAATAATAATAATAATAATAATAATAATAATAAAAATAATAAAAATAATAATAATAATAATAATAATAATAATAATAATAATAATAATAATAATAAAAATAATAATCCAGAGTTGAACGACTTGAACATCGATGATAGACAATTGGCATTGATAGAATACATAGCTAAATAAAAATTCATTGTAGAACGCAAAACCTGCAGAGAAGATGACATAAATCCAGAACTTGTCAAGCCTTGCAAGCTCGATGGGGGAAATACTGCAATTCTGCAACACAGCCTTAGTTGATAGAGGGGTTTCAGAGCAGTGGTCAATATTGAATATCATAACTATTCCCAAATCTGTTGACCTGAGTAAGCCGAACAACTATAGAGGTATCAGTCTGAACTCCATTGCCGCCAAAACATTCCATAGGCTCACCATCAACAGAATACAGAGGGCAGTTGACTCACAAATTCAAATTAATCAAAATGTTTTAGAGCTTGAAGATCAAGTGAAAGCCAGGTCCTAGCGCTCCGCAGAATCGTTGAAGGAGTAACCATACCACAAGCAGTATTGATAATCATTGACCTCAATAAGGTCTTTGACTCCATCCACAGAGGGGAGATGATCAGCATCCTAGGGGTTTATTAAAGCACGCCCAACCTATTCATTGTCATGGAAACCGTTTCCTCCTAGACTAAGGCGAGCGTTGACCAGACGGTGAGACAGATTACTTCGCGGTCCTAGCAGGTGTCCTATAAGGTAGAACTCTTGCTCTTTGCGTCTTCATCATTGTCCCAGGCTGTGTTCTCACTATAGACTGATTAACTCTCTAGCGGGAATACGGACGTAGATTATGTAATGATGAATGCCCTAAAAGGCAAAGAACAGTTTGGCGTTCAAACTGAAAGAAGGAGATCTAGACGTGTTAGCACCATCACTAACCTGGACTTTGCTGATGGCATTGCACTGCTATGTAATGAAGTCGAAGAGGCTCATGAGTTGCTACGACGAGTTGAACAAGAAGCGTAGAAAGCAGGACTAATAGCAAATGCGAAGAAGCCTACAATCATACTCACTAGGATGTGAGAATCACCACCATTGACGATGTGGTAGTAGTAGTGGTAGTAGTAGTAGTAGTAGTAGTAGTAGTAGTAGTAGTAGTGGTGGTAGTAGTAGTAGTAGTAGTAGTAGTAGTAGCAGTAGTAGTAGTAGTAGTAGTAGTAGTAGTAGTAGTAGTAGTAGTAGTAGTAGTAGTAGTAGTAGTGGTAGTGGTAGTAGTCGCAGCAGCAACATAATGACGAGGAGGAAGGAGGAGGATGCGAGGAAGAGGAGTAGGAGGTGGAGGAGGAGGATAAGGAGGGGGGAGGAGGAGGAAGTGAGGAGGAGGAGGGCGTGAGGAGGGGGAGGAGAAGGAGGCGGAGGAGTAACACCTACCTTGCGATAAAGTGCAGCTGTAATAGCAGAACGAATGTGCATGCCGACCCTCATACAGCGATACCACATTTGATGTGTGAGGAATGATTGGATTAACTGAGCGATGTACATAGCTACGATGAACACATACCCATGCCAAGTGGGCTCGCTTTCACTGGTTGCTTCTATAAAGCGGATCAAAAGTCTGAAAAAGGGTTTTATAACAAGCAATATATCCAAACATGTCGTCATACTGGTCCATCATTATGTGAAGCACCCATGGAGCTATTCATTTCTAGTTAAACTCAACCTAAATTTTATGCATGTTGGAATCGATTTATAAACTTTGATCCCTCAATTCACCTTTCCAGAGTATCCATCCATCATCTGGTCTCATATGACGTCATAATCAGCTCAGCGCGTGTATTGATGACGTCACAAACATTACGTCACAAAGGGCCCCCCCCCCCCCCATATAGAGCGTCATCAAATCTCAAATAGTCTGACACATTGTATGAATTGCATGTCTTTGTAATTCTTTGCTATTTAATAAACATGCTGTTGAGTATTTTGAAACTAATTTGACTTGGCAAATTAGTTTCAAAATATACAACAGCCTACTTGCTTCTTTTTCATGAACTTTTGGGGCACTTATTTTTCTGCTAGTTTCTGGTCCAGGCACTATCCGGTTTAATAAAACTGGAAGTGTTTTCATCTTTAACTCCCTAGTTATTTTGTTCGTGGTTTATAGTTAGGCCATGGCAATTTATTGTGTTGTTTTACAAAACCCCGTAACTTAATTTCTCCATATCTAGAAAACAAATAATGCTGGAATTATCATTAAGGAATTATCTTCAACATTCTCTCCATCTAGAATTTTTTTCGCAGCCAAATCCTTATCACTAGGAATTCCTCTGAATTTTCTGTGACACGTTTTGTTCTCTGTAGCTGTGTTGACTCTTTAATCGTCAAGCCGGTCATAATGGCTTTGCGATGGCCATGAGAAAACTCCATTTGCAGGTCAAGAGAAAACTATTTTTTAAATTTTACCACAGAAATGGCTGGCTCGTTAAACGAGAGTCAAAAGTAGTCTTCTCTTGAGCTGCAAATGGACACTCACTGGGAAAACGGTTTGGATTTTCTTGATCAATCGTGACAGTTAACATGATGAAAGGATTAATACTGTAATGGCTTAAAACGTCTGAGCTTGAAATCATACATTTTTTTTCCTCCATCTCTGATCTTGTGTTTTGGGTGGGAATTTTCGTAAAACAAAACATGAAATTGCTCTGGCCTTTTTTGCGAGAATGCAAATTATGTTTTGTGCACAGCCAAGTTCTCCATGACAAATTCTACTGGAGTGTTTCTATACGAGCGTAGTGTTGATGACCACGGGTGATGAAACATGGTTAGCTTCCTGATAGCATCTTTGCACAGTTCGAAATTGCCTTGACAAAGGGAGCTAACACATTACTAGAATCATCAGTTCCAAATAGATCCGGAAGAAGCAATATGTGCTGGAGTGTTCGTGAGGAGGTGGCACTTTGCTCTATTTCATAAATAGACGATGCGAGTGGCTTGACGGTCTGTTTGTTATGGTGCCGTGCAATGAACCTCTCCAATTTATCCATCAATCATATGACGTCATAATCACCTAAGTGACGTATTGTGTGGGACGTCATAATCAATGACGTTATGAATGACGTGGGTCAGTTCGTAACGAACGCTTAATTGATGACGAACTAAACGTTGTTGTATGAATTGTATGTCTTTACTATTTAATAAACATGCTGTTGAATATTTTAAAACTAATTTAACTGGGCGCTGTTGCTGCCATATGCAGTTAATGGCGTCATATGCATCAACATCACCCAGTCAAATTAGTTTCAAGATATTCAACAGCATACTTGTATAGATTTCTGGAAATTGATAGTCAGGAAGTGCAGGGATCTATCGATCTCAACACGTGTGATGTGTGGGTGGAGCTTAGCTAAAGATGGGAGGGCCATAGCTAAAACTCGCTTCCTACATTATGTAAATGATGAATATATTAGATGTACGACAAATGAGATATGACTATGATATTGAATGGTGAACGCCAAACACAAGTGTGACAAAACATTTCTCGAGCAACTATGACCATATCTATAGGGTAACGAGACCAGTTTGGTCCAGCACATGTTGAAGTCCTCGCTGTACTGCTATATTATGTAATTGACTTACCCCTCTTATGTCAAGTGTACCCTTTAATGGAGGATTTTATATCATACGTCCTCATAATCAACTACGTGGCGTGTAGGTTGGCGCCATTCCCAATGGACCTTTCCGGTTTAGCTATACCCCGCCCATCTCTAGCTAAGCTCCACCCACACCTCGCTCGCGTTGGGATCGATCGATCTCTGAACACCCTGACTATTAATTTCCAAAAAACTACACAGGTAAGCTGTTGAATATTTTGAAACTAATTTGACTGGGTGCTGTTGCTGCCTAAGGCAGCAACAGCGCCCAGTCAAATTAGTTTCAAAATATTCAACAGCATGTTTATTAAATATCAAAGAATTACAAAGATATGCAATTCATACAACGTGTCGGACCATTTCAAATTTGGTGACAGTCTATACGGAATCCTTTGTGACGTAATGATTACGACGTCATCATACACGCGCTGAGCTGATTATGACGTCATACAAGGTCTGATGATGAATGGATACTCTGGAAAGGTGAATTACGTCATGAATGGCGCTGCTAAGTTCGTCATGCACGCCTAATTGATGACGGGATAAGCGTTGGTGTACAAATTGCATGTCTTATAACTATATTGTTATAACTATACAGGTAAGCTGTTGAATATTTTAAAACTAATTTGACTGGGCGCTTTTACTGCCATAGGCAGCAAAATCACTAAGTGAAATTAGTTTCAAAATATTCAACAGCTTACCCGTATAGTTTTCTGGAAATTGATACTCATGGAGTTCAGGGATCGATGTGTGGCTTATCTAGGGATGGGTGCGACCGAGCTAAAACTTGATTCCTCAATTGTCTTTCCAGCCAAAATGGCCTCTGCGGTAGACTTGATGAATGACCATGAGCAAACCAAGAGAAGAGTGTATTTTGAAAATTATCACTGGAATGACTGGCTCGGTCACAGCGCCAATCATTCCACTGGGAAATTAAAATCTTCTCATGACCTGCAAATGCACACTGGATAAGCAATATCTTGAATTTTCTTGACAATCAGTTTAATGGTCAAGCAGAGACAAAAACGACCTCTGAAAACAGACAGATATTTATGCAAATTTCAGTGACAAATTTGCAAAAATACTGTTCTCTTTACCGGCAAAAATTATAATTTTCTTGAAAAGTCTTGTCCATTATTAAAACGTTTATCATATAAACAAGCCTTCTATCTCGTTCCACATTTGATATGAGCACATGCGCGATATTCAATGGAGTATTTTCATTGGCTATTGGGCGCGCAACCAATTTAAATGGACCAATTAAAACATCGATTGATGTGAGCTTGACGCGTAGGGATTACACGCGGTACTGTTTTACTACGATTTGTTTACTACGATTTGGCATTCATGAAACGTCATCGCAAAATGTCATCGTTTGACAGTTTATCAGTCGGCAGCGAAGTAACGGTTGATGGCTGTGGCTCTGCGATAGTCTTACAAGAAAAGTGACGTTTATGGCTGACATCGCTAGATTTTGTGTTTGTCACTAGATTTTGCTGCGCATTCAGTATCTGTTACTGTAGTGGTGCGTCACAGCGGCGGTATCGATTTCACGAAAATCAACAATGGGAAATCAGATAAAAGTCACATCAGCATCTATTGGCAAAAATTTCAAAATTACAGTTTATATGATAAATAAAATCTCAAACTCGGTCACTTTTCATAGTTTACCAAAGCGCTCAAAACGCTTCTTATATCAATAGAGAATCTGGAACGAGGTCACTTTTCATATCACTATTATGAACCTCGTTGACAATTATCAATTTTGAACTCGCTAAAGCTCGTGCAAATTGATAATTTTCAACTCGGTCCATAATAGTGATATGAAAAGTGACCTCGTTCCAGATTCTCTATTGATATAAGAAGCGTTTTGAGCGCTTTGGTAAACTATGTGTCACAAACGGTGTTAACGCGCGCCGTGACTTCACTGAACCGTTACTGTGTTAATTACTTACTGGAGCAACATCGGGATAGCAAACGTGAGCAGATCGGCGCAGAACTTGCTGAAATGAGCTTTGAATAAATCCCACCAGAATGTCTTTAATATCGCGATTAATAATGACGCTTTGGGACTGGGAACTTTGTCGATTGCCTGTTTGGACCACGGCCCAGCAGTTTCTTCCTTCTTTGCATTTTCTTTAGGAGTCAACAACGGGGTTTTCTCAGTGGCGCCATCAGCAACGTGTGCCGTCAAATTATCTTTATAGTGCTTCCTGTTTTTGTAATTTATAATAATAACAGATGATAGAAATTGAGTATGAATAATAATAATAATAATAATAATAATAATAATAATAATAATGATTGTGGGGCTGTGTCTCGCGAGATCTCCATCGATACGAGGCCTAATAATTCTCGGCGCAAAGACACGGCTCTATTTTTAGATTGCTAAATATCTCATAATTGTTATCTTCATGCGCGTGATTCATGGCGAGTTCTCTTATTTGTTCTGGTCTGACTGTAATAGAGTTTGCGCGGCGATGACCGCTTAATTATTTTAATAAACAGCCAACGGAACTCCAAATAACTACTCTAAATAAGTACTCTTCTTTTGCTGGAGGACTGAGTACAAAACATGTTTATCATTCCTTCTGCAGATAAAAGTACTCAAGCACATGCCCACTCGCGGCATCTCTTATATGTCCACTTTATCACTCTATCAAACTGACCACAAATGGTTTCTTGTGGTGATCGTGAGAAATGTCCATTTGCATTAGCTACTCGCCGGAGAACTTGTTTTGAAAGTTTACCACTAGAATGACTGGTTGGATAACTGATCCTATAATTCCAGTAGTAAATTGCAAAAGAAAAACCACAATGGTCTCTTGGACGGCAATTAGACATAGGACATTTTCTATGATACTGGATTTTTCTGATCTGTTTCTGCAGTATATGACGTCATAATTATTTAGGTCAGATGTAGCTGAACGTCACGATCAAAATGTGTAATGAATGACGTATCTAGCTCCACCAGGAACATTGAATAGCCAGTCAAGTATGTGAACTGCACTGTCTTTACTATTTAATCAACATGCTGTTGAATATTTTGAAACTAATTTGACTAGACGCTGTTCGAATTGTATGTCTTTGCTATTTATTCAACAGTAATTTTCTATGATAATGGCTGGGTTCGATCTGTAACTGAATGATATGACGTCATAATCAATTACGTCATATACAGGCTGACGTCACAATCCAAAATGTGTAAATGAATGGCGTATTGAGCTCAGTCATGAACATTGACTAGTCCGGCAAGTGTACGAATTGTATGTCTTTACTGTTTAATCAACATCGTGTTGAATATTTTGAAACTAATTTGACCTGGCGTTGTTGCGGCCAGAGGCAGCAAACCTTTAAAAGCACCCCAGTCAAATTAGTTTCAAAATAGTCATCAGCTTACCTGTATAGTTACCTTGAAATTGGAAGTCTGGGAATTCATTAATCAGCGTATACATCGATTCCAACACGCTAGAAATAGGCGTGGCATACCTAGAAATGGATCTCTCTATTGAAATTGTCATGAGCAAATTGAGCATTACACGGCTAATACCACTTGGTAATGCATGGCCCACACAGTATGGAGGATAATTAATACCACTTGCTAATGGGCATTTTCATGTTGTCTATCCATCATATTACATCATATGATGTCATAATCAACGACGTGACGTATATGATGACGTCATATTCATGACTGACTCGACGTCTTAAATTTTTAATAGTCCGACACGTTGTACGAATTGTATGTCTTTACTATTTACAAAACATGCTGGTGAATATTTTTAAACTAATTTGACTGGACGATGTTACTGCCACAAGCAGCAACAGCACCCGGACAAATTGGTTTCAAAATAGTCAACACCATACCTGTATAGTTTTCTGGAAATTGATTGTCAAGAAGCTCAGAGATCCATCGATACCAACACCAGCGCGGTATTAATGTATTAATAAACCATCCGGATTCAGTGACCGATTGACTAACGTTAAGCCTATGGAAGTCCTTTCAAGCAACCGCCACCAAAATGTGACTTACTTGGGCACAATTGTGTGTTTTTCCTACAAAATCCTTTAGAATATTTAACACCGAAATTTCAATATCTCAGATAAAGACAACTATACGAATATCTTTTTAATACTTTGACTGGTAGCCCACCCCACCCTACCCGCCTACTTGTTGCTATCACAGACCTGTATTAAGTATTGCAACGACAACGACTGTCCATGTAAGCCTATCATCTGCTCTTATTGTATTTTAACCCAATCATAAGGAGGCCGCCAAACCGGCCTCTACAGTGATCTTGAGGATGTTAATTTGCAGTTCAAGAGAAGATAGTTTTTGAAAATTCACCACTGAAATGACTGGCTCGATAATTGAGCCAGTCATTCCAATAGTAACTCTTCAAAACAGTCGTCTATTGGCCTGCAAATACGCACTCAATAAGCAAATAATTTTTTTACATTCTTGACTCAATTTAGGTAATACAGGGTTAATAAATTATGAGGACGACGATGATGTACCATGTCTGTTTAACCTTTCCCGCATTGTATTATAGTATGATTCACATGTGTTGCATTCGAGATAGGGTAAAAATTACAGACTTGTTATAGACAGTCTTGAGGCGTACTATGTGTGTGCTAAATTTCAAAAGAAACCCATGCATAATAATATTGTAGAGGGCGAAAAAGTAGACAGAGTTTACTAACAATAAGGGATCCATCTAAAAATAAAGGCTTGGCTTCTTCGAAACTACACCTCTAATATAATGACCGGTCATCTTCTTACGTTATCACAATGACTAGACTGTTACACAGACTCAACTTCGGATACCTGACAGACCGGGACCCAGTCTATCTTCGTAGCGGACTGTAAAAGCAACACTGTGGATCGTGAAATCACTACTCAATAGGCCCCTACATACGAGATACATTTCTCGATCTCGTATCGAAAGAGAACTCGCGGGATACAAATGAATAATGGATGTGTGATTATCAGTAGTATCCTTTTGTCTTTAATCCATCCGTGGGAATAAATCCACGTAGGGTCAATGCAATTATGTAGCAGTATTGATAGACTACCAATGTTCCAAATTTCCAGTCAAAACTGCTGTCAATAATATTGTAGCAGATTGTTGAATACAGAAATCAACCGAAAGTGTAGGCCTATGCATGTGCTAAGTTAAGAACGTCTACAGGAAATTCAGCCACAGAATTTCAACCATATAGTTAGATAGGTATATCAATACGCAAGTGAAGTAATGGATTGAGGTTAAACAAATTTTTACCATGAAGTAATTTCGTAGTGCACAATTTCATACCGAAAATTTGCTAAATCTCCGGTGATTCACAGTTTTCAGTGCCCTATTGTCTGTAGTATGTTTAGCCCCATAATTTCACCTACATAGACCTGAGCCGTAATATACTAGGTATATTCCGAATCTAACAAATTCTAAATGAAATAATTTTATTAGGCAAAAATTGGCTTAAATCTTGGGGTTTTCGGTGCCCTACTGTCTGTATTTAATATGGTCGGTTCCAGAACTTCACTCACATAGGCCTAGAGGGATTTGAATATGATAGCTATAATGGGAATTGAAAAAAATTCGACAGTGAAGTAATTTCGTAGTATACGATTTCATCGCGTAAATTCGTTCCAACTTTGCCAGATCTGCGGGTTTTCAATGCCATACTATTACCTGTCGGCAATAGGTTTGGCCACATAACTTCACTGATATGGTTAGATAGCGATATGAACAGGCCAATGAATCTTGAGTTTTCTACCACGTGGTAATTTCGTAATATTCAATTTAGTAGCCACGGGCAGTTGTCAAATGCCAACAATTTACTATATTCGGTATCAGAATGTCTGTTCTCGATATGTAATAATTTTTTTTTATATGGATGTATATAACTCAATATGAGCTAGTGCTTTTGCACAATTCTACCATCAAGTAATCTCATCGTAGGTAGTTACATATTCGCCGTATGGCCCCATTATAATATGGTTGATTCACATTCACCACATTCAGATAGGTGTCGGTATGTCCTGGCATATCGCTCATAATGGGTTCGGCCCCAGATTGTCACCCATATGTTTAGATAGGTATAGGCATACGCTTACGGAGTAGTAAGATTTAAAACTATCTACCATGAAATAATTTCGGCTCAAATTTAGGCCGATTCACGGTTTTCGTTGCACCCAGTCAAATTAGTTTCAAAATAGTCATCAGCTTACCTGTATAGTAACCTTGAAATTGGAAGTCTGGGAATTAATTTTTCAGCGTATATATATATACATCGATTCCAACACGCAAGAAATGGGTGGGGCTTAGCTAGAAATAGGCGTGGCATACCTAGAAATAGATCACTCTATTGAAATCGGCATGAGCAAATTGAGCATTACAGGGCTAATACCACTTGTTAATACGTGGTCAACACAGTATGGACCACTTGTATTAAGAGAGCACCCGTATTAATAGGTCACATATTTTAACAAGGTCAATGATAGATTGTAGACCCTTGCCATCCCGAACGCACGTAGACCCGAATACAATACACTCATCCTCTGACGGAGCGATGGTAATTAATACCACTTGCTAATGGGCCTTTTCAGGTTGTCTATCCATCATATTACGTCACATGACGTCGTAATTAATTAAGTGACGCGTAGGATAACGTCATAATAATGACGTCATGACTGACTCGATTTAGTCCATCTTAAATGCTTAATAATCTGACACGTTGTACGAATTGTATGTTTTGTTATTTAATAAAAATGCTGTTGAATATTTTGAAAGTAATTTGACTGGGCACTGTTGCTGCCATAGGCAGCAACAGGACCCAGTCAATTTAGTGTCAAAATATTCTACGGCTTACCGGTATAGTTTTCTTGAAATTTATCGTCTAGAAGTTCAGAAATCCATCGATCCCAACACGAGAGTGGTATGGGTGGAGTTTAGCTAGAGATGGGCAGGGCATAGCTAAACTGGAAAGGTTCATTGTATTAATAAACCACCACAGTTTTCGGTGCCATATTGTCTGTAGTATGTTCAGCCCCATAATTTACCCCACATAGACTTGAGCTTTAATATGCTAGTTATATTCCCAATCTAACAAATTCTAGATGAAGTAAATTTAATACGCAAAATTTAGCTTAAATGATGGTGTATTCGTGGTTTTCTGTGCCCTACTTTCCGTAATATGGTCGGTTCCAGAACTTCGCTCACATAGACGTATAGGAGTTTGAATATGCTAGTTACATTGGGAATTTAAAAGAATTCGACCGTGAAGTATTTTCGTAGTATGCGATTTCATCGCATAAATTTGTTCCAATGTTGGCAGATCTGCGGTTTTCAATACCCCACCGTCTGCAATATGTGTGGCTACATAATTTCACCCATATGGTTAGATAGGGATATGAATACGCTAATGAATCTTGAGATTTCTACCACGTAGTAATTTCGTAATATTCAATTTAGTAGCCACGGACAGTTGTCAAATGCCAACAATTTACTATATTCAGTATTAGAATCTCAGTTCTCGGTTTGTAATCATTTTTTCTTTACACAAAGCTGTATATAGCTGAATATGTACTAGGCTACTGCTTTTGCACGATTCTACCATCAAGTAATTTGGTAATATGTAGTTACATATTCGCCATATGGTCCCATTCTAATATGGTTGGGTCACATTCAGCACATTCAGATAGGTGTCGATATGTCATGACATATCCCTCATAATGGGTTCGGCCCAGAATATCACCCATATGTTTAGATAGGTATAGGTCTAAGCTTACGACGTAGTGAGATTTAAAATTTTCGTAACGTAAATAAGCTCAAACTTAGGCTAATTCATGGTTTTCATTGCAATACGTTCACCCCCAGAATTTCACCCACAAATACTTATAGGAAATATGCTAGTTGTATTCCGAATCTTTTTAAATTCTACAGGGACGTAATTTCATAACACACAATTCCATACCGAAAATTGGCACAAATTCTGTAAGATCAACGATTTTCTGTACTACACTGTTTGCTATAGATTCGACCCCAGAAGTTCACCCATATGGTTAGATACGTATATGAACACGCTAATAAAGTATCAAAGGTTTTTAAAATGTTTACTGTACAGTAATTTCGTCATATGCAATTTAGTCTTCGGTACCAGAATATCTCTACATGCCTTGTAGCCAGTTTTCGAACCTAAGGCCATGTAGAACTCACTATATTCTCGTGCTGGGCGAAATATCGTAATAATTCTACCACCAAATATTTATTATAGTAATGTGAAAATATTTCTATATATCCCATATTACTAGCCGCGTGTACTGGTAAAACCTGACTTATCAGTCTAATACCCTAACATTTGTACATATGGTCAACAAGATCGTCATCATTACAATGGTTGAGGCCGATTTTGGCCTTTTTGTCGAGCAAAAATATTTGATTTAATAGTTTGTCACTGTTTCCAGTAAAGATATCGTTTAATAGGTGACATAGATACGATAGCTAAATGAAACAGATCACGATGTCATGGCTGTTTCCCACTGGGTCTTCAGTCAGAATGTGTTCTACTATATCACTTTCGTTGAAGAAAACTAGGTTCACGGTATTGGTTCTATCCTGGCCACTTAACTTTGTTGAAAAGGTTATCTGTCGATACAGATCGGGGTCCTGTATTGCATCAAAAATATACTTGCTTTGTGCATTTCACTAGCATTGCAGTGTATATTTCACCAATATATTTCCGGGTAATAAGCTCTTCACGTCTGTTTAAGAAGGTATCAAGATTTAGGTTTAAAATATTCTTTACAGGTTTTCTTTAATATGTTTGAATGGGTGTCAGGGTCTGTACTGCTTCTTGCGTCGATTTTCTACTGACTGGGTTGCCAGTTCTGTTGATTTCTTTATCTTTACAAGTTGTTGATACCTAATGACCCAAATTTGATCTGTTACACTCTGTTGATGCAGTAGTGCAATTTTCTCATCACTGGCTGCTCTTAATTTTGTATGTTCCTCTCTCTGTTAAGGAGGTTGGCCTGGAGAAAAAGGATGGATGGAAAAATTTTGGACAGGGTATTTACTTTTACAATATTTACTTTTTCTCTTTATCAGCGTCCATTTTCTTGAGCTGTTTCGTCCAGTGTTTCTGGAACTCTGGGAGAATGCGATCAGTTCTGTCAGCCCGGTCTAGGACCCACATCTCATCCTCCGCTATCGGCTTCTTCCATCCCGCCCACAACATTCTGGGAAAATATAATATGAATGCGTGAAAGAATAACTAAATACCACCCCATCCTCACGCCATACGTTGATGCCACGGCACAGCTAAAAAAAATTACTTTAAATGTTTCCAAAAAAAATAAAACATACCGTTGAATATTTTCGACTTAATTTGATTGGAAGACATTGCTGCCTAAGGCAGCAATGTCTTCCAATCAAATTAAGTCGGAAATATTCAACGGAACAGTTCTTACATATACATCGCGTTCAGAATTGTACTAACTAACATGTATCTGTATTCTGTTTTGGAAATACCTAGCTTATTTATTAGCTGTACCGTAGCATGTATGATGGACGTATGGTAAATACACATATTTATTAAATACCAGGTGACTAGGCGAGACCAATTTAAAGGTGTATATTCACATCAAAATGATTGAAAATAAAATTGTTAAAATTGCTTACTTTTAGAGGCCTAATTTATGTGGCTAAATGTAAGGAAACGAAATAAATTTTAAAATATAATGATTAAATTACGTATAAAGCCTTTCATCATGTTAATTGTCAAAATTGATCAAGAAAATCCAAATCATTTTCTCAGTCAGTGTCCATTTGCTGACCAAGAGAAGACTATTTTTGAAAATTTACCAACGGAATGGTTGGATCGTTAAACGAGCCATCTTCTCCAGTGGTCAATTTTCAAAAACAGTTTTCACTTGACCTGCCAAATGGTCTTTTCTCATGCCCATTGCAAAGCAATTTTGACTTTTTCGGCCATTAAAGGGTTAACAAAGAAGAGAGATACAGAAAATTCTAACGAATTCCGAATGATAAGGATTTGGCTGCCAAAAATTATTAGGTGGAAAGAATTTTGAAAATAATGCCTTAAAATTGCAGCATAATTCTTTTCTGCGATGTGCAAAAATTAAGTTAGGAAGCTTTGTAAATAAAACATAATAATTTGGTATGGCCTAATACACACTGATTTTTTTAGATTGCTTGCTTTATATTAGCATCATATTTATGATCTAATTAACTTTAGTGGGTAAATTTGCTCAAGAATATCAAAATATAGGCCTACTTGTTTATTGAATGCCCATTTGTAGGCCAAGAGAAGACTATTATCTTTTAATCTACCACTGGAATGACTAGCGCGGTTATCGAGACAGTCATTCCAGTGGTAAGTTTTCAAAAATAGTCTTCGCTTGGCCTGCAAATAGGCATTCCCCATGACCACTGCAGAGGCCGGTTTTGGCCCGATTTGACATGCAAGGGTTGATTTGAGAACGTACAGTAGTATCCTGGTACTTAATAACAACTGCTCAGATTTTCCATGGTCGTAGCCCTCAGGGTGTTTGGGGTTGGGGTGAGGGGGGGCCAGACCACCCACCCACCTCCACCCCACCCCACACACGATCGATATTTGCGACGTGTAAGAACACTTATACTCAAAGCCCTAGAATAAAACCCATATAACTTCATAGTCAGCTAAAGTTACATATTTACGTCCAGAAATGCATGCTCTCTGAGAGCATCTAGACATCCAAAATTTGTCAGAAAAGAGCTCTGGTAACACAACTTACTGGGCCCATGCTGGGCCGATACCGAGCCGTATCGGCACGGTATCGGCCCAGTATCGGCCCAGTAAGTTGTGTTATCTGGGAATGCGATATGCAATTTTCACAATTGTATTTTCAAGCATTCTGTTGCGAATGTGCGCCTTTAACACTTGCAAACTAACCGTTGATGGCGTCATACTTACGGCATCACCCAAAAGAACGTAATAAATGACGGGAATGAAGATAACCTCTCTGGACAAATCGGCTGCAAGAAAAAGGACATAACGTTGTAATCGCCTTGAACACCCTTCGGAAAGCACCTCAAAGATAGAGCCATGGCCCAAATACACATAGGTATGAGCGGCCAACAAAACCACAACAACAACAACAACAACAACAACAACAACAACAACAACAACAACAACATTGATGAGTGTTATATCACAAGATGAAAGACAATGCCTTGCTTTGAATTTGTCTTAGCATAAATGCTTTCACTATGCAGAAATACTAACCAATAAGCATTATCAAGGCCATGCAATGGCATGTGTGTGCTCTGGTAATGGAAATTTAGCTAAAACATGTCTCGCATTACATGTGAAATGGTCAGGTAGATTTGGTAGGGTAAGTGAGTGGGTGGGTGGGGGTGGGTGAGAGGGGGGGGGGGGGGGGGGTGTATGTGAATGCAACTCTGAATCGGGAAACATATTCGGCCCAGATGGACATTTAGGACCGGGCATAACGAAATATAATGGCATGCTCTAATATGGGAATGTTTCGCACATAGCTTAATATTCACCAATATAAGTCGTAAATACACTATCAATAGCTTACATTTAACCCATCAATTTGTTCAATTTGGTCAAGAAAATCAAAATGTTTGCTTACTGAATGTCCATTTTCAGGCCATAAGAAGACTATTCTTTGGACATTTACCACTGGAACGATTGGCTTGTTTATCAGGCCAGTTATTACAGTGGTAAATTTTCAAAAAAGGTTTTCTCTTGGCCTGCAAATTGACATTCCTCAACACAACTGCAAAAAACAGATTTTGGCAGGCTTCGTAATGAAAGGGTTACACTGCATTTCATATATGTGAGATGTTTAAAGCCTCAGTTATTCGAGATAGCAATAGAAATGTCCGATATGTCATTTGAGAATCTGATGTAACAATCAAATACGTCACGTGTAAGCTACCGGCTGCCATCTAGCGTTGTGTCACCAGTTTGTTACAATTTTTAAATGATTAAATTCCCACATTCAATGATTGAAAGTAAAATGCTAAAATTGTATATTTTAAGAATCTTAGCTTATGTTCCTCAATGTAATGAACTGAAATTTATCTTATTGTAATGGAGGAAGCCAGTTTTATCTATGCCCCGTCCATCTCTACCCGCACTTCGCCCATGTTGGGATCGATTTGTCCCTGAACTCCCTGACTATCAATTTCCAGAAAACTACATAAGCAAGCTGTTGAATATCTTGAAACTAATTTAACTGCGTGCTGTAGACAGCGATAGCACCCAGTAAAATTAGTTTCACAATATTCAACAGCGTGTTTATTAAATAGTAAAAACATACAATTCATACAGCCACGTAGAGTCCGTCATCAATTAAGCGTTCTTGACGAACCTATCGACATCATTCTTGACGTCATTGATTAAGACGTCATTCTACACGTCACGTAGTTGATTATGACGCTATATGATTGATGGATAAACTAGAAAGATTCATTGCATTCCGTATAAATTATTACATTTTTCTAAGTTCTGAAATTGAATTAGAGACACGCAACTTCGCAACTAAAATATATTAACTTATAAGGAACGAAATCATCATACATCGAAATTAGTGCTCAAAATGCTCATGGACAAAGATTGTCTTTCTATCTTTGAACTTGTTTTGAATAGGTCTTTGTGCTAAGAGAACATTAGCTATTTTAGTAAGGTGCCACCCAGTCTTGGCCCACGTATGCGTTCGTTTGGTTTTCAAATGCGTTTATCAATAGATGCGGTTGATACTGAATTTTGCTACATTCAAGATGTGATCATAAGCTCACTTTTGACAGAAAGTGTGAGTGGAAAAGTGTTGTGTAATGCATGATAAATATTCATTGATTGACTGTAATGTCATGAAAGTGGGTATGATTGATAGCGCAATAGTGTTCTAATGGATGAATCAAATTCTAGATATGTCCCGCCCATCTATAGCTAAGCCCCGCCCACGCTCTGGATGTGTTGTGATCGATTTCTATACTTTGAACCCTAACTTCCCAGAATCTCATTTTCAAGATAACTATAGGCCACTATACGCTGTTATATTTTTAATGCATATGGCAGCAACAGCGCGCAGTCAAATTAGTTTCAAAATATTCAAGAGAATGTTTATTAAATTGTAAATCCACCAAACACACACAATTCGTACACCTGGATTCACCCATTGTGATATGTATGATTACTGTGCTATGCGGCTGTAGTTGTAGAAACATCCTACAGCTGCAATCAGTCCTTCTTTGCTTTTGCCCACTGTGTCTTGTCCTCAGCCGAAATCCTTAGCTTCCTCAGGCCCATTCTTGACTTGAATGTACCGAGTCCTGCTTTCTTGAGATCACCTCGTAGCACGCTTAGCAGATTTATGCAATGACGTCCTCTCCTGGCTCTGTATTTGCTGGCTCCGAGTATGGCGAATTCCAAGGCTTTCTGTGCTGGTGTGTCTTCTGGCATCCTTAGCATATGGCCAAACATGGACCATCTTGGGATATATCGTTGTTTATATCAATATCCTATTATTACCCATGTAGTGGAAGAGTACACGTACATACATACACATAAATGTGGTTATAAATAGTGACGATTTAAACACACGTTCGTGCACTGTGAATTTAATTAGGTTTCTAGTGAAAATTAATATGTAATGTAAAATATCACACCTTATTATCAATATAAAATGGATCGTTGTCCTCCGCCCAAAAGTTCAACAGCAGCTGCAACAGCAGTATAAAGTAGTCTACGTAGAAGATCGCAAACTCAAATACATCTGTCTCATACTCCTAAAATAATAATAATAATAATAATAATAATAATAATAATAATAATAATAATAATAATAATAATAATAATGTACAACTAGCTCATAGGGTAACTAAGTACGTCGCGAAATACACATTTACCCATATTATGAATAGGGGTGCCCAATTTTGTGATTCGTCCTACCTGCGTCCCCGATTTATGGCAGATATGCATTTCTCGATGCGCTTAGCGACCCAGTGACCTAGATTTTCTGGACGTGAACTTATATTTTTCTTTTAACCAACCGCAGTATGAAGGTATGTTGCCGATTTGATTATTCTACAACCTTACATTCCAGAGTTATCCACGAAAATGTGCATTCCCATATGCACTAAATGACCCCGTGAACACGATGTTTAACCCTTTGAACTCAAGCTAAGATTTTTCTAGCCACTCGTAATATGAACGTATGCGTCAAATTTGATGATTCTACATGGTTGGATTTTGGGACAGACAGACAGACAGACAGACAAGCAGACAGACTTTTAAAAGGTTATGATGGACTTAGCTGATGTCATTTCGTGTGTTCTGAATAATTAAGAAGCGATTAAATTTTACTTTTACTGTAGATCCATGGGTTGTGGGTTGGGGTGGCTCCAACCCCAACCTCACACGCACGCACGCACGCACGCACGCACGCACGCACGCACGCACGCACGCACGCACGCACACCTCTTCCGCCGCCCAAGTGCCTGTTTTAAATAAACCAATGCGTAAATGCATCGTGTCATTGGTCAACCAATGCGAAGTTTCAACTGTATCGTTTTGCCTCTTTTAAGAACATATTTTATTGAAGGCCTACTAATAATACAACGGGATTGGGCATAAGCTCTAGCAACTTATCCTACTATGCCCTCTCCCTACATCATGAGTAAGACGGCAAAATAATTAACTAGAACGTATATACAATAAAGAGAGTGAGTGAGTGATTATTAGAGAGAGAAATAGAGTGAGTGAGCTTGCGTGCGTGCGTGCGTGCGTGCGTGCGTGAGTCCGAGAGCGAGAGAGAGAGAGAGGGAGAGAGAGAAAGAGAGAGAGAGAGGGGGGAGGGAAGGAGGGAGGGAGGGGAGATAAGAGTGAGAGGGGGCAAGAGAGAAAGGTGATTTGGAGAGATGTTTTATTGGATACTAATTAGAATAACATTATTGTTCGATAACATAAATAAAGTAATATGTCAATATTGGCAATAGTAGATAGGATATTGATATTCTCAACAACAATAAGAACATGATACAAACAATGAAGAGAAGAAATAACTAGTCCATTGCCATTCGCAGCACTTATTCCGATATGTATGCGGTCTTGAAAATATGCTTACGAAATGTACATCGATCAATAAGACAGACAAACAGATGTTAAAATATGCTTGTCTGCCTGATAAAACGATAATCCGTCGTCGATAGCTCCTTATTCTCCATGGCTGAAAGATTTTCACTTCCATTTAAAATAACTTCCAGTAAGACAAGTGGGTCAAACTGAAGCATGTGGTCCACCAAAAGGTGTGACTCAACTGCCCAACTTGGACATATCAAGAAGAAATGGTGTGGTGTTTCAGGTGCATGGCAATAAACACAATTCACCTTTCCAGAGTACCCACCCATCATATGACGCCATAATGAACTGCGTGATGTGTACAATGACATCATAATGAACGACGTCATGAATGACGTCGATAAGTATGTCACGAACGCATATTTGAAGATCGTCTATGCGTTGTTGTACAAATTGTTTACTTTTACTATTTAATAAATATTCTGTTGAATATTTTGAAACTAATTTGACTACATACAATCCCACCTTTATTTAAACAAAAAACATGTGACTAGTGTGTGTGTAGATTATAGATGCACATGCATAAAAGATATACAGACATTTCTGTTAGTTATTTACATTGTTGTAAGCGCAATATGAGGCATTAACCTAAGTAGTTCATTTGATGGTACTTCACGTATTAGACAGTCACTTGATATTCACTCTAATGACCTATATAATATCACGAGGTTAAACCGATCTATCATTTGCGACCCACATTTGTGTGCAGTTTGACGTATTCCCATATCAGTATTGGCGGCATAATAATACACAGATACAATGATAATTGTCTTCCGGTGTCCCCGGTTATCAAGAAATTCTGTCAATAGGCACACGCATAGGCTGACCTTTGAATTGAGGAATCCAGTTTATCGGTCAATCATATGATATGATAATCAACCACGTCACATGTAGCCTGACGTCACAATCAATTACAATGAGTGACGCGATTTAGTCCGTCACAAACGCTTAATAGTCCCTCAGGTTCTACGAATTGTATGTCTTTACTATTTAATAAACATTCTGTTGAATATTTTGAAACTATACATAGGCAACAGCAGCACCAAGTCAAATTACTTTCAAAATACTTAACAGCTTACCTGTATAGTGTATAGATCGATCGACCCCCCCCCACCCCCCCCCCCACCCCCAACATTGGCAACGCGTTGGCGGATCTTAGCTAGAGATGGGCGGGACACAGCTAAAACTGGATTCATGAATTGATTGGATACATCAGAGGAGACCCAGATAAGGCTACGCAAAGTACTCGACGTAAACTAAAGGAGCAGACGTCCTAGTTATAAGACATAGGGCCTAATATATGCTGTTAAAATTCTCATTTGTTGTTGTCAACTGCAATAATTAGTTGCGACTGACAGTTTATACTTATTAAGTCTGACATTATATTATAGATATGTTATGGATTGTATTACGTCATAATGGAGGCATCCAGATTTAGCTATGCTCCGCCCATCTCTAGCTAAGCTCCACCCACACTTCGCCCGTGTTGTGATAGATCGATCACTCAACTCCCTGACTATTAATTTCCGGAAAACTATACTGGTGAGCTGTTGGTTAATTTTGAAACTAATTTGACTGTGTGCAGTTGCTGCCTGTGGCAGCAACAGCGCCCGGTCAAATTAGTTTCAAAATATTCAACAGAATGTTTATTAAATAATAAATACATACACTTTGTACATCAACGCTTAGCCCGTCATCATGTAAGGGTTCGTAACAAACTTATTAAGGTCGTTCATGACGTAATTGATTATGACGCCATCCTACACATCTTGTGGTTGATTAGGATGTCATGTGATTGATGGATAAACTGGAAATGTTCATTGTGCGTTTATGGCGGGTGTAGCGCGGATCGCACTGTCGGGTACGAACTGGCCCAGTTATCTGGGTATGGAAAGGCCCGGTCTGGGACGCTCCAATCCCCCCCACCCCCACCCCCACCTGTGTAGTCTAGGGCAAGCGCGTAGAGCCACATATTAGAGGAACACATTAAGTCCGTGAGATCGCCCGACGCGCATGCGCCACCGTGAGAGGTAGCCAGCGTACGCGCGTCAACGTGTGGAGACTGGCAGCTTATGTAGGCCTACATACTTTGTAGTTCCTTAATACATGGATATCCTCACTTTTCTTGGTATGAATCAATACAGGGTATGAATCAATACCAGAATTGAATGGGGAATTTAAAAACTTCAAACAGAATTCAAATCGGTTCAAAACTGGCGGAGATATCGTAGAATAAAAACGCAATATTTTGAGCTCCACAGCTAAACATATACATCGATAGCGCGTGTACTTGGTAGGGTGAAGGCCAGTAATCGCGTGGTAGGCAACCGTACCTCGTATACAACACGCGCGTTGATTCGCTTAGTCTCGCTGGTGCCACGTCACCATTTAGCATAAAAGGAGCTCTGAAAATCTAAAATAATCAGATAGAGGAGGCGATAGCTCAGGCGGTAATGAGCAGAGCTGTGAAGCCGACGACCCTGGGATTGCGATCGCGTCTCTGTTCGGCCAACCGACGATCCCTGTAACCATAGGCAATCTCCTTCACTACCCTATTCATCTCCAACCAGGAGTATAAATGGGTACCAGTTAAAAGGTGGGGAAGTTACCAATAATAGACTGAAATAAAACCAGCCTAGAATGGCATGAATGGGACTGAAATCAGGGACTCCATAGACGCCAACCAAACCAATAACTTCTTCTAGTATAATCAGACTGGAGGCGGTTTCGGTCCGAGTGGGAACACACTCAATCTGCTCACTGCGTGGAGTAGTGCGATTCTGCCTGATTTACACCACGGCAGGTTATTTCAGTCCAGTTCCCCTCAGGACACCCTCGCTCCGCACCGCAAGTAAGTTTTTGGATGCTCCTGGAAGATCAACAGGGGTAAAAATTCAATTTAAAAGAAGGTTAACCCATACCACCAACACCAGAGGGACCGTCTCTGCGTGTGGCCCTTTGGACGCAATACCATTAGTATGTAAAACAGTGGTGTTCGTTAATATCTCGCCAGATCTTCCGTGCCACATTCGAAATAGTGGTGACGAAAAATGAACGCATCCAGCATTTCAGTTTAACGTTTGACGGCAGTCCAGATTAGCTAAGCGACGCGGATTGTCGTTTCCCGATAATCAGAAATCTTGCATTTTTATCCCTACCACTGCAGCCTTCAGTAAAAGGAAGGCATCCGTCACTTTCGCGCTAAATACAGACATATCCATATTGCGTAGACTAGACTTTGTATGGTGTGTGCAGACACTTGTCAGACATCAGAAATAACTTTATTCTTCACTGTTCTTGAGCATGAGCTGCGTCAGCCAGAACCCTGCGGTTAAACACCAAGCAGCAACTACAGCAGCGTGCCAGCTCGCGACGTATCAAATACATGTGACGTTTATCGAACTCTGCACTGATTACTAATAGGTGTACCGTGTAAATTAATATTCTAATTGCATATATTTTTTATTGTACCGTTTTTAGGGTACCGATGACTAATAGGTACCGCAAGGTCGGATGCGTTGTTATTTTTCTGTATATAAATATTCAAATTTCTATCGGTGCTAATAACTGACAAGCACTGCAAGGTCGGATGTGACCTTCTTATTCTAGTGTGTTGTATAGAATTGTAATAGGGCAATCTGCCATCTAAGTTTCTATTTTTATTAGTTAGTTATAGTAAAAACTCATAAAAATAATTGAACTGCAGTTCACTTAGGTTAAACTATACACCAACAACAAACGCATCACCTTGTTTCTCCCATACAGCAACAATTTTTCACTAAGGTCGCTGGTCATGCTCTCACTAGCGAACATGACATGCCGCCGTTAAACCTAACTATGATAGCTCGATAGGATAGGTTTAATAGTAGCTAAAAAGGCGACTTGTTTTTGTAAAGTTCCTTCTCTGCGTGCTGCGGCTCCGCCGCACCGGTGATTTCCATAATTGGACATTTGCTCTAAGGCCTCCTAAATTTAATACACGAGTAGCTGTCTCTCCCTACGATTCTTTGGCCGTCTGGCCTATTAATTGTCTGGATTCCCTCCGACGCGTTGGTTAGGACTGATTTAAGAAACTACTGGTGTTTCTTGACGGTCAGAATCAAAGTGTTGATGACCACACACACACCTCTGTATCTCCGGATACCCGTTAGTTAAGGATGTTTGCCAAAGTAGGAATCATTGTGAAAATATGATTATTATAGCCTGACCCAGCAGTGTACTCTTTTGGACAACTTCCTTTAAACCTAAAGCAGGTAAACGATAGCTCCATGGTGCGGTTGTCACATGGTCCACACTCGAAACATTAGGTGACAGATAAAGACACAGATCGCCATCTAACTTAAACGGTGACTGGCTGCGACCTTTGAGCCCACCACGCCCTCTGGGAAGGTCGCCATACTTGGATATCTGTTTCTTCCTCCACACCGCAAAGAGATAAAAACGCTTTCTAAATGCTTCTGTAATGTGACATGTCCTTGTCTTGTTATGTGTGGGTGCACTGCGGTATGCGGAGGGATCACTTTACGGTTCTGAAACTACCACCAGGCGACATGTTTGCATGCTGTCGGTATGAGGGGAGATGCTCCATGGCGGGTACCCGAGATGGTCGTCGAGCATTCTCGCCAGGAAGGCTTTCTCGTTAAAGTTAAGTAATCACTAAGCCACTTTGCGGCCCAAAACTACAGAAATAAAGCTGCACCGACTACTGCAATATCTTTAACTCACATAATATGACGGTGTTGAATTCTTCCGAAATCATCTACCCCATCTTCATGTAAAACAGCGTGCATCCCAGCAACAAATAATTACACTCGGTTGATTCATTTTCTCATTTTTACCACTGTTCGAATAGGAGAGCGGATTTATTTTTTTTACCGCACCTCTTCCTCCGCTTCGGCGTTGTAGGCATTTTCCTGTGACGGAGGCCCACGCGAGACACTTTCCTCTCACAAACCAATAATATTAGGCCGGCCTGAGGTAGATATAGTTTATATTAAACCAACTGAGTCGCCGCGCTAGGGGACTAGGACTCTCTCTCTCTCTCTCTCTCTCTCTCTCTCTCTCTCTCTCTCTCTCTCTCTCTCTCTCTCTCTCTGATAGGGATACCTTCCACGATACACTAAATATATGTATAGATCGGTTAGGTACCTCTGGCGAGACACCATGTTTGTTTCTATGTACACCTTTTTGTAATAAAGTATCAAACGAGTATCATTGTTTAGCTCTTTTTGGGAAATCATCTCATTACCAACCACCCATGGAATGACGAATAGACATACTGGCAATACGAACAGCCTGGACGAGACGGTGATGTTTAATTTCCGCGGCAATGGCTGCACGACCCCACTAGAACGTGATCGTTCCATCGACCCTGGAGGTCGGTCTTTGTGGACACCAGTGATATGCGGCATCCACTCCCATTCCACGAGACTGGCTAACCAGCAGTATCATCAGGATAATATGGAGAAACACGTACCCGTGGAGGCCACACGTCATCATTTGTCGTTGATCAACAACATTGGATTTTTAGGTAACAATCTGTTGAATATTTTGACCTAATTTAACTGGGAGCTGTATCTCTGAAACTCAGGCACTGGAATTTCAAAGGTCAAAGTTTTACCAAACTAGTGGATCTGGAAGTACGGCATCGCAAAACAAGCCAATTGTTTAGTCACAGCCAGATTGCTAATATGTGTAATTCTTACGCCACAACCAGGAGAAAATTGTCCAGATAACTCTGGCTATATTGAATTACAATAACTTTAAGTGAACATTGATACCTGTAATTCTATCTTTGAATAGAATGGAATGATTCCTGCCAGGACTTCGAGCAGCCAGTATATAAATATTACACCTGACGTGGGCATACCGCCCCTTCTTCTGGCGCACATCACTCCTATAGAATACAACTAAACACAGAGAAGTAAACTCAATTAGGATATAAATATATGTTATCAAAATAAAACACAAACAGAAAAGCATTCAGAATGGTGACGATGGTGATAATTATTTATTATCATTGATGCTGTTATCGTGATTATGTTGACCGTATTGTTGTCGATGCTGTGCTCATCATCGTCGTGATCGCCGTGGTCAAAGTCGTGGTTATTGTTCTTGTAGTCATAGTCATAACCTTTGTTGTTATCATCGTCATCGATGCCGTCATCACCAGAGTTGTTCTACTTGTTACTGGTGACATTGGGGTTGTCTTCATCATCATCATCACGATGTTCATTTCGTTGTCGTCGGTGGCGGTCGTGGCAATATAGAAACAATATTTTGTCGGCAATGTCATTGTCTTTTTTGCCATCATCACAGTTTACGCCATTGTCGTTGTCATTGCCGTCATGATCGTCGTCGTCGCCAGCTTCGTCGTCGTCGTCGGCGTCGGCGTCGTGCGTCGTCGTCGTGCGTCGTCGTCGTGCATCGTCGTCGTCCTCGTCATCGTTGTCGTCCTCGTCTCGATTAGTATTGTTGTAGGCCCTGATGTACGTTTTTTGCTTATGTGTTTGTTGGAGCGGTTGTGGTGCTCGTGGTTGTGATAGTGGTGCTTATTGTGGCTGTGGTGGCAATAGTTCATACTGACCATTGTAGCGGCTCTGATAAATGGTGACACAACATCTGCCTTGGTGCTGGACTCACCAAGCTGATTATGATTGACCACATGTTTAATGGCGACTACGAGCGACAGGACGAACAGTACGATGGACAGCAACTGGAAAAGGTAAATATAAACCGCCTCAATGAAGAAATCTTATCGGTCAGTCAAGTATCTGATGACACAATCAAAATACGTCACGTGTTAGCTGACGTCACACTCAAATATCCGAACGTGTGTGTCTGAATTGTTTGTCTTTGGTGAATTTACAATTTAATAAAGATTATGTTCAATATTTTGACACTAACTTGATTGGGGGCTGCTGTCGAATGTCGCATGAACATGTGTCACTCAAAATAGTTTCAAACTATTTAAATACGCAGTTGTATAATTACATTGGAATTTTGATTCTTGGACGTCATGCTTCACAGTGATAAATGTCCACATTCGCACCAATATGCTTAAGTTTAAAATTAAGTTGGTTAAAATTGCATAATTTTATAGGCTTAACTTATGTAGGCCTGCCTCAAAGTAATGAGATGAAATAAAAAAACTTAACATACGATGATTTCGTTCACGATAAATGAATATTTTTTAAGTTGTGAAATTGAATTAGAGACACGTAGGGCCTATCCCTAATTCAGCATCACAAGAGAAAAGAAATGTAGTGATCTATGCGGAATGAAATCATCAGAGGGCCCAATTATATTGGGGTACCCAATTTAAGCCTCTAAATGTATGCAATTTCAACCATTTTATTTGCGCGTATCTGGGTGTCAATGTAGGCGTTAAATCTCGATACGAAGGCGTTTAGCTAGAATTTGGCCAGACATTGAGGATTCCAGTTTATCCATCAATCATATGACGCCATAATCAACTACTTGACGTGTAGGATGCCGTCATAATTAATTACGTCATTAATGACGTATGTAGGTTTTGGCACGAACGCTTACTTGATGACTGACTCGGCGCCTTTGTACGAATTGTATGTCTTTACTATTTAATAAACATGCCTGTCTTGAATAGATAGAAGTCTGACTTGAAGAGCAGACTGACTTGAATAGAA
Source organism: Chaetoderma sp. LZ-2023a (assembly GCA_034401795.1). Classification (NCBI taxonomy): domain Eukaryota; kingdom Metazoa; phylum Mollusca; class Caudofoveata; order Chaetodermatida; family Chaetodermatidae; genus Chaetoderma; species Chaetoderma sp. LZ-2023a. The sequence goes on from CM067359.1 coordinate 123,209,118, forward strand.
GCCTGTCTTGAATGGAATTTTGTTGAAAATAGAGGGCTTTCTTAAATAGAAGCATGACTTAAATAGAAGCATGTCCTGAATAGAAGGTTGTCAGTTGGTCAGTCATTTACCTTTCCAGTTTATCCATCGATAAACTGATGTTATATGACGTCGTAATCAGCTAAGCGGTGAGTAGGATGACATCATAATCATTACGTCATAAATGATTCTAATGAGTCTTTAACTCTTAATAGTCGGACACGTTGTACAAATTGTATGTATCTACTATTTAATAAACATCATTACCCTTATAGTTTTCGGAAAATAGCCAAGGAGTTCAGAGATCGATCGATCACAACACGGACGAAGCACGGGTGGAGCTTAACTAGAGGTGGGCGGGGCATAGCTAAAACTGAATTTCTCCATGGTTGGACATATCTAGAAAGAGTTCCATATATTAATATGCTGTGCGAAAATGTTATTAGAAGAACATCTCCCAGTTGAAATTAGTTTCAAAATATTCAATAGAATATTTATTAAACTGCAATTTCATCAAATAACGACATACAATTCGTACACTTTCGTGACGGAATGTTCGATTATCGTGAGGAGATATACCTCATTTTGATTGTGACACCTGCTAATATACTACAACTGACGTATTTGATTATGACGTCATATACTTGAGTGACAGATCGGATCCCTCCATTAGATGGTGATTCACTAAGATAGGTGGTACATTCATCCCCCCTGATAACGCAGATTACTGGGCTGTTATTGGACCATTGTCGTTATCGTGCCGGCCCAATAACCTGTGTTGCGATTGAATGAATGAATCGGATCTATCAGTCAAGTACATAACGTCATAATCAATTGCATCGCATGTAGGCTGACGTCACAATCAAAATGTGTAATAAATGGCGTAGCTAAGTCCGTGATGGGGAACTTTAAATAGTCCGACAGTTGTAGGTCTACTATGTAATAAACACTCTGTTGAATATTTTAAAACTAATTTGACTGGGCGCTGTTGCCGCTATAGGCACAGTCAAATTGGTTTCAAAATATTCAAGTAGTTTTGTGGAAATTACGATTCCAACACGGGCGAAGCATGGGCGGAGCTTACCTAGAGATGGTCGGGGCACAGGTAAAAGCGAATTCATCCTTTGAGCCGTATTTTGATGCAATCACATGAAAGCGTGTATATACTTACAGCTTTGGTGATATGGATTCGACTTATTCTCACGCGGGAAATCTCGATGTAAGATGTCACGTAACAGAACAGGAAAAGGGAGGTAATCCATAGCCATCCGCATGGCACAAGAATTAGCGCCGTATTTTGGAAACATGGTGTAAATTGTGGCCAACTGTTGTTCCATAGTAACTCGACATCCTGATAAATGTATACAAATAATATACAGAGGCACCTATATTTATGACAGACTCTGTTGTTTCTATCAAAAATGTAGTTTTAACGTAACTTATTTGATTTGGGAGATATCAGGTTCTGTCTATTTAGTTTCAAATTATTCAACAGATAGCCTTAGGCTACAAATAGGGGAATCCAGTTTTAGCTATGACCCGTCCATCTTTACCTAAGCTCCGCCCATTCTTCTCCCGTGTTGAGATCGATCGATCGTTGAATTCGCTTACTATATAGGTAAGAATTTAACTCCCAGTCAAATTAGTTTCAAAACAACATGTTTATTAAATACCCAAGGGGGGGGGGGGGGGGGGTTAGCAACAGCGCTCAGTCAAATTTGTTTCAACATATTTAGCAGCATGTTTGTTCAGTAATAAAGACTTCGTACAATGTGTCGGACTATAAAGCGTTTAAGACGGACTAAATCGAGTCATTCGTGCTGTAAATGAATATGGCGTCATCCTGCACGTTGTTGATTATGACGTCATATGATGGATGAATAAACTGGAACGGTCCATTGTTCCAGGTGGTGCTTATTTGATCATGTGATCCTTCAAATGCACGTGCGGGAAGGTCATAAATGGCGGAATAGATTTTCCAAGTGCATTTACTATTTACTACACAACACAAGGTGGCTACCGTACAACGTTCTGCAAGTCAGGCTCTCTCTCTCTCTCTCTCTCTCTCCCTCCATTCCTCTCTCTCTCTCTCTCTCTCTCTCTCTCTCTCTCTCTCTTCTCTCTCTCTCTCTCTCTCTCGCTCGCTCGCTCCCTCGCTCCCTCTTTCCCTCACTCCCTTTATATAGTTAGTAGCAATTACCATAAAAGGTTTTTAAGCAGTGGTCACGCCAGCTTCGCCTACATTGTAGATGCTCTCCGGCTCGTATGAATTACCAGACATGACACATGGGAGATGATTTCTTGTTGAAAGACGTTGAACCAGACAAATTGGTTGCTTCCAGAGTTCTAATTGGAAGAGTTATCTGTCGTTCCATGAAACATTGAAGCGAGCCCTCACCAGCACACTTACTTTCGGTCCAAGATATTGGGATGCTGATGTCGTTCACAGATGCAAATTCATCAGGTAAGTGTTCCTGCTGCTTTTTACAGTCCACAGTTCGTCATGGCCGATGGATCTTTCCAGTTTATCCATCTATCATATGACGACATAATCGACATAATGTGTACGATGACGTCATGATCAATGACGTCATAAATGGTGTGGATAGGTCCATCACGAATGACTAATTGCTGACGGACTACGCGTTGTTGTACGAATTGTGTGGCTTTACTATTTAATAAAGATGCTGTTGAATATTTTGAAACTAATTTGACACTGGGCGCTGTTGATGCCATAGGCAGCAACAGCACACAGTTAAATTAGTTTCAAAATATTCAAAATATTCAACACCTTACCTCTATAGTGTTCTGGAAATTGATAGTCAGGGAGTTCAGGGATTTCAGCCAACACAGGGGTGGGGGGGGAGGAGCGTGGGTGGAGCTTAGGTAGAGATGGGCGGGACATGGCTAGAACTGGAAAGGTCCATTACTGAGTTAGCTGCTGGTTTCATGATACATGGGTTCACCTAAAACTGGATTGTTCACGCGAGAATACTTAACGAGCGTTATAATTTGCAACATAAGATACACTATTGTCTCTTTTAACCGTTGCTATGTAAGTGTCATTCTATCAACATTAAACTGCTTAGCACTGTCACGAACTTTCAGTTCATTCTCAACGGACCTTTCCAGTTTATCCATCTATCATATGACGCCATTATCAAGTACGTAACCTGTAGGATGGCGTCATAATCAATGACGCCATGAATGACGTAGATAAGTACGTCACGAACGCATAATTGGTGACGGACTATGCGTTGTTGTCTTTACTATTTAATAAACATGCATGCTGTTGAATATTTTGAAACTAATTTGACTGGGTGCTGTTGCATCCAGTCAAATTAGTTTCAAAATATTCAACAACTTACCTGCATAGTTTTCTGAAAATTGATAGTCAGGGAGTTTAGGGATCGATCGATCGAGCATAGTTAGAGATGGGCGGTGCATAGCTAGAACTGGAAAGGTCTATTACTGAGCTAACAGCTGGTTTCATGATACATAGGTCCATCAAGCCTCTGTCTTTCTGATTCTGTGTTAAAGATTTTGAATTCACTTAATACTTAGTCTGATGTCAGCAAGTGTTAAGATTGTCAAGTTGTTTGCATCGTCATTGTTATCATCATTAGTGTTGCTGTTGTTGTTATTGTCATCGTGGTCATCATCATCATCGTCATTGTTATTATCAGTAGTGTTGCTGTTGTTGTTATTGTCTTCGTGGTCATCATCATCGTCATTGTTATTATCAGTAGTGTTGCTGTTGTTGTTATTGTCGTCGTGGTCATCATCATCGTCATTGTTATTATCAGTAGTGTTGCTGTTGTTGTTATTGTCATCGTGGTCATCATCATCATCGTCATTGTTATTATCAGTAGTGTTGCTGTTGTTGTTATTGTCATCGTGGTCATCATCATCGTCATTGTTATTATCAGTAGTGTTGCTGTTGTTGTTATTGTCATCGTGGTCATCATCATCGTTATTGTTATTATCAGTAGTGTTGCTGTTATTGTTATTATCATCGGGATCATCGTCATTGTTATTATCCGTAGTGTTGCTGTTGTTGTTGTTGTCATCGTGATCATCGTCATCGTCATTGTTATTATCAGTAGTGATGCTGTTGTTGTTATTGTCATCGTGGTCATCATCATCGTCATTGTTATTATTAGTAGTGTTGCTGTTGTTGTTATTGTCATCGTGGTCATCATCATTGTCATTGTTATTATCATTAGTGCTGCTGTTGTTGTTATTGTCATCGTGGTCACCATCATCATCGTCATTGTTGCTATAAGTAGTGTTGTTGTTGTTGTTGTTGTTATTGTCATCGTGGACGACATCATCATCGTCTTTGTTGTTATCATCGTTGTCAACATTGACGTCGTCGGTGTTGTTGTTTTTGCTGCTCATTCCTGTTGCGATTGTTGGTGTTGTTGCTGTTGGTGTTGTTGTTGTTGTTGTATTTGTTGATGGTGGCTGTGGTGGTTGTAGTGCTGTGGTTGTTATTGTTGTTTGAGGCGGCGGAGGCATTGGTGGTGGCGGTAATGGCGGGCGTTGATGGCGGCAGTGGTGGTGATAGCGGGGCAGTGGTGGTAATGGTGGCAGTGCTGGTGGTGGTGGTGGTGGTGGTGGTCGTGGTGGTGGAGGTGCTGGTGGTGGTGGGATGGGTGGGGTGGTAGTGATGGTGTTGGCCGTGCTGGTGGTGGTGGTGGCACTGATAGTGACGGAAGCGGAGCCGGTCGTGATGGTGGTGGTGGTGGTGGTGGTGGTAATATTGGTGATGTTGCTGATAGTCGCGGCGGTGGCGGCGGCGGTGGGCGTGGCGGTGGAGGCGGTGGTGGTGATGGTGGTGGTGGTCGTGTTGATGGTGGTAGTGGTCGGGGGTGGGGTGGGGTTGGTGGTGTTGTTGCTCCTGGCGGTGGTCGTGGTGGCGGTGGCGATGGCGGCGGTGTTGGTAGTGGCGGCTGTGACGGCGGTGGCGGCGGTGATGGCGATGATGGCGGCGGTGGCTGTTCTAGTGATGGTAACGGCAGCGGAGGTGGTGGTGATATTGGTGATGTTGGCGGTGGTGATGATAGTGGTGGTGATAGTGACGGCGGCAGTTCCGGCGGCGGTGCTGGTGATGGCGGTAGCGGTGTTGATGATGGTGGAGGTGGTCGTTGTGCTGGTGGCGGTGGTGGTGGTGGTGGTGGTGGTGGTGGTGCCGACGACAGCGGCGGCGGCAGTGGTAGTGCTGATGATGGTGGTCGCGGTAGTGGTTTTGGCGGTGCCGGGGGCGGCGGTGGCGGTGGCAGTGGTGGTGGTCTCAGTGGTGGTATCATTGCGTAAATATGTATAAGCATGCAGCCTTTATAAAAGATATAGAGACCCTATCTATAATCATTTTTTAAATATGAAACTATAGTACACTATTGTTATGTAGCGAAATTCAATGCATTGCTGTACATCTTACGTAGATGATTGCCACATATATGTGGCTCTTAAGAAAGGGTCTTAATATAAATAGTCTATGTATGACTATATTATGGGGTGCATTGAGCCACATGCACATTGACCCCTCTTGTCACTGGCTCAATGTACCCAACTACCCACCCACGTGTTAATGTCCGCCATGCCAAAGGTGGGCATGACATGGGGCTAGCACTATGACAATGTATGGCCACTACATGCCTAATAATAAAAGAAGGTAGTTGGTAGTAAAGATGTTGCTCTATTATGTAGATTACAAGTGAAAGCTTATCTAAATTGCGGTTTGCTATTCTCTTTCGGAATGCAGTGATTATGATACAGTTTATTATTTGATATCGGAGCGCCCGTTGGTCAACGTCGCAGGGACCAGTATCTAATTTTATATCAGCGCGTCCATTGGCCAACGCCGTAGGGGATCGATATCGAATTTGATATCGGTGCGGTGACCAATATCTAATGTCATATCTGTGCGCCCGTTGGGGACCAATATCGAATTTAATATCGACGCGCCTATTGGCCAATGGCGCAGGGGACAAATATCGAATTTGATATCGGCGCGGTGATCAATATCGAATTTGATATCGGCGCGCCCGTTGGCCAACGGCGCAAGGGACCGATATCGAATTGCGCAAGTTTCTGATTGGTGCCTACCTAAATGTTTACTCAGGTGTTACGCAATGTTGTATCGCAGTGGTGATGGACGAATGTTACAGAAGGTTCCACAGTTGTTAGAAGTGAATATGAACTTGGTTCCATTTTCAATAAAAAATGTGGAAACAAAAGAATACGTAGCGGCGACATTGATGCCCGCGTTGTAGACACCTTTGAAAGTCATTGTTGCTCTTAGAATTAAGCATGGCGCCTCGAAATCTACGCAGTAAATTTTGACATGTACTCATGTCGGTCTGAAAATCATATTACTTATTAGTATTCAAATTTAAGAATCATGGCGTTTTATTTATTTACTTAGTTATGTATTGTGTTCGTCAGCTTCTTCTTCTTCTTCTTTTCGTTCGCTGATCATACCGCCAGTCCTGTGTTCGTCAGCTATTAGTAAGGTTCGATTGGAAACAGAAATTTGTGTACTTTGATACTGTTTCATATCTTGCCAAATATATCGGTTTCGATATTGGTCCCCTGCGCCGTTGGCCAACGGGCGCACATATATCAAATTCGATATTGGTCCCCTGCGCCGTTGGCCAAAGGGCGCGCCGATGTCAAAGTAATTATTGGGCTTGCGCCATTGACCAGCTGGCGTGCCGGTATCAAATTTGATATTGATACTTGCGCCATTAACCAATGGCGCAAATTCGATATTGGCGCGTTACATTATCATTATAAAGCGGGATAGTCTGATTGGCTGTGCATGACGTAACAAAATTGGGATTCTCTTGTTTATTTTACTTTATAAGCCGTGTGGGTCAACCAGCCCAACTCCCCTACAGATACGGGTACGGTCCGCATACGAATGCGAATACGGATGCGGATACGTTGTTTGTATTTCCATGCATACGGAGATCCGGATGGTAAAATTTTTAAAAACTCCTTTCGAGGATATCCCAATCAAACATTAAGGTGCGTGACGCAATAGTGACGTGTTGGAGGAGTCGAGCTTTAGTTATTCCATGCCCATCCCTAGCTAAGCTCTACCCACGCTTCACACGTGTTGGGATCAATCGACCTCTGCACTCTCTGAATATCAATATCCAGATAACTATACATGTAAGCTGTTAAATATTTTGAAACTAATTTCGCCCAGTCAAATTAGATTAAAAATGTTCAACTGTATACTTATTAAATAGTAAAGACATACAATTCGCACGCTTAGTCCATCATCAAAGACGCGTTCGTGACTAACTAATTTACGCCAATCTCATCCTCCACATCACGTCTCTGATTATGACGTCATATGATTGATGGATAAACCCCGCTATTTAAATTACTTTTCTGTGTTAAGATATCCAATGTTATAGCATTCTGAATGTGAATCATGGCACTATTCAGAAAAATCCGTTTTGTTTTTATTTATAAGCTGTACTGTATTGCCGGATAACACAGCTTACTGGACCGGCGCTTTCAGTGTGGGCCAGGTATAGGCCCAGTATCGACCCAATAAGCTGCGTAGTCGGAGTTGCTACAGAATATAATAGTACTTACAAAAAATACGCTACCGTTGCAGAAATCGTCAGCCATTGCGACCATGAAACAATGTTCTCAGGTCTTGATGCATATGACGTCAGTCAGTCTTAGCGTTGACACATCCTCGGAATAGATCCCCGAGAAAGCAGAATCATGGAAACACAGAACTACTAGAAAGTAGCACTACCAAGACAATTGGCCTGTATGAATTGTGTCTCGATTGTAAGCGTTATTAGTATGATATTCACTTTAAAATTCGACCCATATACGTCTGTTGGTCGTATTCAATGAATGTGAGTCATGTATTTCTCGCCGGGCTGGATTTAGTACGTTTTATCCAAACTTACCTTTCGTTAATTTATCTACAGTACAGCTCCGGAATAACTTTAAATATTTCCGAAACAAAATAAATTGTAGGCCCACTGTAGAATATTCTTGAACATAATTGGATAGGAAGCAGTGTTGTGTCTTCCAACCCAATGACGTTCAAACTGGTCAACAGAACATTTCTTATAGAGTGTTCGAAATCGTAGCGTACTAACTAACATGTTAGTAGTTTTGTTTAGGAAACTTGTTAACTTATTAATTAACTGTACTGTAGGGGGAGACCGGGACTAGTTCGGTCATTTTCACATATTTAGGCATTGCATATTTCTTAAAATAAACTTATCGATGCAAACTTGCATTTAAATTTCCCGCAAGGACGTAAAGATTAAATAAGTAGACAACAAGCTTTAGATCTTGGTTAGTTTTTTTAAAATCAAGGAAGAAGAAAACGTGGTGGGTGGACGAACATACCCCGTTACTGGGGGCAAGTTTGACAAGCATGTGGGTAAGTTAGACCACATGGGGCAAGTTCGTCCATATAATGATTTCAATATTTATTGAATCTAAAGGGTTAATTCTTCTCAATTGTTTATTTAAAAGAAACAAATTGTAATTGGCAAGTAATGTTAGAAGGCCTCTATCTTTGATCGTTACGTGCTTTTTTATGACACAAAACGTACTGTCGGGAAAATATTACCTACTTCTTCCTGAAATTAGCTTTCATCTATTACTCACAGTAGACAAAACAGAAGGTTGCCTGTCTGGCAAGTGCGTCACCAGAGATACGTACACACTGCGTAAGGCGCTATAAATAGAAATGGCTTAGTATGAGAACACATGGGCGGACTTGCCCCTATGCCGAAACAGCTCCGCCCTCCCCTACTAAAAGTGTAATAGATTATTGTTCTTCTTTAAAAAGCCGCTGTAGCAAGTGGCGATTCTTGTGATTTTTTTTTCACTGGTGGTATGTATGATTACTGTATTCTGCGGCTGTAGTAGTAGAAACATCCTACAGCTGCAATCAGTCCTTCTTTGCCTTTGCCCACTGTGTCTTGTCCTCAGCCAAAATCCTTAGCTTCCTCGGGTCCATTTTTTACTTGAGTGTACCTAACCCTGCTTTCTTGAGGTCACCTCGTAGCACGCTTAGCAGATTTATGCAATGACGTCCTCTCCTGGCTCTGTATTTGCTGGCTCCGAGTAGGGCGAATTCCAAGGCTCTCTGTGCTGATGTGTCTTCTGGCATCCCTAGCACATGGCCAAACATGGATCATCTTTGCTGGGCGACTTTTACAGACAGCGGCGGCGCATTACACATCTTGTATAGTGCATCGTTGGAAATTATGCTCTCTGGCCATCGGTGTCCAGTGATGGTGCATAGGTGTTTGCGGTGGCAGGCGTCAAGTTTGTCTAGAGCTGCCTTTGGAGCTGCCCAGCTGTTACAGTTATACATCATCAAGGATACGCAGGTTGCATTGTATAAACGTAGTCTTTTTACCAAGGGCATCTTTGATCTAGGAATCCATAGCTTCCAGAAGGACTGGAAAGCCATGTTCCCCATGATGCAGCGTGCAGCAATGTCAGCAGTGCTGCAAAGCAGTGATCCCAGGAATTTACTTTTCCTCCATGGTTCGCCGCCACGGAGTGGATCGTCATTTTCTTTAGTTGCATGCTTAGTAGATAGGTAGGCCTATATGTGTTTTGGATTCATTCATAAAGAGATTCTCAATTTTTAGTTTGCTTGCAGCTATTGGGAGAAGTTTGTCAAGGGGTTTCTTTTCCTCATCTATAAAGTCCACATCGTCGGCATATTCCATCTCTAGCGGCATGCCCAGTATTGACACCGGGGGGGGGGGGGGGGGGGGGGGGGGGGGGGGGGGGGAGGTTGGTCTTATGGAGTTTTCCCGCACGGATTTCAATGCAGCAGCCAGGTAACAGGTGAAGAGCACAGGGGATAGACCATCTCCCTGTGGAGAGCCGATTGATGTCTCAAACTCTACAGACTTCACTGACTTGACTCGTACTCTCAGATTTTGTGTCTGCAAGCAGTAGTCTCACTAGTCGTAGCTCATCTTCATTGCAACTGGCCCTGTGTAGTACATCTAGGATCTTTGAGCGTTTAATTATGTCGAAGGCACGCGACATGTGGAAATCCCAGTGTTTGGACATGACTACCGACACACGCATGCGCTGAGCCCATACAATGTCTGCGCAGCTGTGTTCACGTTTGAAGCCACTTTGACATGATCCGGTGAAGTCGTCGATCTTGTCTCGGATGTGGCATAGAGTAACATTGGATAGGATTTTTCGTATGCTGTTAAGGAGCACAATGGGCCGCAGATTGGCTGGGGGCCAGGTGGCTTCTTGGGCTTAGGTATTTGAGAAAATGTAGGCAAACGGTAGAAAATCTCCTAAATTTTGGTAAACATACCCTATTGATTTGTCTTCAATCTTAAGGAAATGAGTATCTTTAGAAAGATTAACAAAAAAATCTGATGTACTGCACTCAGAATAATAAAATTTCGGCTAAATAATCTGGGCAAATATGTATTTTCCATAAAAAAAATTTTAATGTGTGGCAGACTGGCAGTATGTCCCTGTTGCTACCCCTGTAGCTACACCACTGCACTGTAGTCGAAGAAAGCAACTGTTTTCAGCAACAGTGTTGAAACACAGTCGACTTTCCACGAGTACCGGTATACGCACGCACGCACGCACGCACGCACGCACGCACGCACGCACGCACGCACGCACGCACGCACGCACGCACGCACGCACGCACGCACGCACGCACGCACGCACGCACGCACGCACGCACGCACGCACGCACGCACGCACGCACGCACGCACGCACGCACGCACGCACGCACGCACGCACGCACGCACGCACGCACGCACGCACGCACGCACGCACGCACGCACGCACGCACGCACGCACGCACTTATCAGATATATGCGTATGGTACAGTGCAGTATAGCTAAGCTTGTTTAACACTTTAACACTCGAATTTGATCATGAAAATTTCGATTTTCTCATAGAAAATATCCATTTTCATATCAAGACCCAGTCATTCCAGCGGTTAATTTACAAAAGTAGTCTTCTCTTGGTCTGCAAATGGACATTTCTTAGACCACTACAGAACCAGTTTTTTGATGATATGAAAGTTGATGGGTTAATTGTGTCGCAAGTCAGTGCCGGTTTGTATAGAGATTGGTTTACACGATATTTATTTATTTTTTAAAGGATAACTAACCTCATATCTATGCAGGTGACTAATAAGCCACTCATAAACTATGCAGGTAGTTTTAAGCTTTTTATCATCCCGCTAAAGAAAGATATTCAGGCTTTAGTAGCTAAATGTTGATACATTTCTACAGCATATGATGGCTGTCATTATTTACATTTCAACCAATCAGAAAAAGCCTAGCGCGTCTGCCTCGGTATATACGCTCAGTCGTAGAGGCGTCATCTATAGTTTGGCAATGTGTTATAAAGGCAATCATACAGTTAAGCTGTTGAATATTTTGAAACTAATTTGACTGGAAGTTTTTGCTGCCTTAGGCAGCAACAGCTTCCAGTCAAATTAGTATCAAAATATCAACGAGATGAGTATTATATAATAAGGAATGTAATGCTGTGCCACTTACACGACATCACACACTATCGCTTGAGGAGACAAAATGGTGGATATCACTGTTCAACATTTACGCGATATTACAAAACAGATAATTGTGATAGAGTGACGAGAATGTGACAAAATATGAATGATATGGAATCTATAAACCATAATCTATCGGTGCAGTATAACATTTGAGATGAGATTAGCATCCCTTTAAATAATAATAAAGATAATTTATTTATTAGATATCTTATAAACATATTTACATTTTCGCATAACTATAAGCTTTCTGCCCACTGTGTCTAGTCGGCATATACACTGGCAGTATTTTCCTTTGGGGAATCCTAACTGCACCAAGATAACTAAATTTATCAATGTTGGTCCTATTATCCGCCATGTAAGATTTCTGGGTTAATTTCTGCTCATCGAAATTTTTTTTCTTTGAATCTTCTTGCGTTGAAATCAACAATACCTGTTGGTTCATATTTTCGGTCTAATTATATAATGTGTTTTTCAACGCTGTCGATTGTTTCGTGAGAGTAGTAATGTGGTCTTTCTGGGGAACATAAACAAGTCCCATACGATATTTATTTCACAATGTATAATGTTTTTTGTCTATTTCCACCCATAATACAAAATCATTCTCTGTGTGTCAGTTTCTACCCTGTAGCCATATCCCCCCCACCCCACCCCCACCCCCACCCCCACCCCCACCCCAGATCATTCAGTATTAGCTGTACCATTGGCCAGGAGAATTGGAGGACCGCGACGTGGTGGTGAGCGGGTGGACCTGTTTCGTGTCCGCGAACTTGAATCGTACAGGGTGGTATTAGTGGACTTGACAGCCCGTCATAGCATGGTATGAGCCGAGTCGGACTGGTACTCTTTGACTCTGAGTGACGGCACCAGTTGTACAAATCTAACATATAGTATGTGTTCATGAATCATTCTAGGAGTAGCTTATTGGCCGCCTATGGAATATATGTCACAGTTAAATTAGTTTCAACATATTCAACAGTTATTAAATTGTGAATTAATCAATTGCATACAATTCGTACACTTGGAGATGGCATAAGGAGAATTGAGCATTTTCTCCAGTTGATCAGGAGAGGGGTTCAGGGTGGGAGTGTCGTCAGGTGCACTTGTGTATTCATTTGTGGCCTTGCGGGTTGATAAAGCATAAATTATCATTGTTCCTTAAATTATAAATTACTACTAAATTTCTGTATTAATTATTGTATGGTTTTGCCATGAAATGTGCATATATTTGAGTTGTTACACTCAATTAAGGGCCCATGGCCTATTGTGGCAAATATGTTGAGTCAAGGAGCTGGAACGACTCTTAGTGGTAACTTGGTATCACCGGTTGAGGTGAACCCTCTCTTAAATAGTTAGCAAAAGTTGCGGATTATTTTAAACTTCAATCCAATTTAAATTATTAGATTCTCAGTCTTTAAAATATGAAGCCATATGGTTCTTGCAGAAGCACTATCCATAGAAGGTGGCTCTTTCAATAAGAAAGAACTCAGCAGCACCTGTGAAGTTGAAGTTCCCCCATTTTACGAAGCGCCTGGAACCGAGGCACCATAACGCCATATCGGCAGGTCAGGGGACCTTTCCGGTTTATCCATCCTTCATATGACGTCATAATCAACTACGTGGCACGTATGATGATGCCATACTCAATTAGATCATGGGTGACTCGATTTAGTCCGTCTTAACGCGCTTAATAGTCGGACACCTTGTACGAATTGTCTGTAATATTTAATAAACATGCTGTCGAATATTTTGAAACTAATTTGACTGGGCGGTGTTGTAGCATATGGTAGCAACCGCACCCAGTCAAATTAGTTTCAAAATATTTAACAGCTTATCTGTATAGTTTTCTGGAAATTTATAGTAAGGAAGTTCAGGGATATATCTATCCCAATACAGGCGAAGTGTGGGTGGGCTTAGCTAGAGATGTGCGGGGCATAGCTAAACTGGACCGGTCCCGTGGATCACCGAGATATTGACTTCAATAAAGCGATCTGACCTCTCACTAAAGTTTCTGACATCATAATCAGTTACGTCACTAAATAGTAGACGTCACAGTAATATTGATGAATCACAGCCCTGCGATGAACATCTTAAACTCCATCAAGTCTACGAATTGTATTCTTTGACGAGTTTACAATTTAATTAACATTATGTTGCAACAACACGCAGTGAAATTAATTTCAAAATATTCAACAACTTTCCTGTATAGTAACCTTGAAATTGGGATTCTGGTAAGTCAGTGTCCAAAGTATATATAAATATATATCGCTTCCAAATGTGGGTGGAACTTAAGTAAAAATTGGTATGGCATAGCTAGAAATGGATCCCTCCTATAATACGGGTCCATAATCAGTGATCGACTCGATAAGACAACACAGTAAAACAAACAGGGAAACGAGCAGCTGCTGACTATTTTGAAATTAATATGACCGAAAACGATTTCTGAACGTCTTCCAGGCATATTAATTTCAAAATAGTCAACAGAATATATTATGCTCTTAAAGAATTTACTTTTTTCAGGGATATGTGATTGAATGAGTTAATAACCATTCTGGTGTTAGCCTCTCGAATATAGAAGAGAACCTCTCAGCTGTAGACGAGTGTCCCATCCCGTGCAAGATATTCCATACAGGGACCTAGCTCACTCGACTGGGCACCCTATGGTAGCAAAGCTACATGATGACCCGTCATTACTTTCTACATCAGGACATCTCAAGAAAGCAGGACTCGGTACACTCAGGTCAAGAATTGACCTGAGGAAGCTAAGGATTTCGGCTGATGACTGAGGACAAGACACAGTGGGCAAACGCGTGGAAGGAGTTTTCTACAACTACAGCCGCAGAATACAGTGATCATACATACATACATACATACATACATACATACATCCCTATAGACTTTTATAAATCTATTTGAAATTAACGGCTTCATGGCAGTCTGCGTGGCGGTAGCGTCGTTCTAACAAATATAATCTTCACTTGGTCTGAAAATTGACATTTTTTATGAGACGGTTTTAATTATCTTGAACAAATTTGAGTGTTATATATATATACCAAGTGAAGATTATATTTGAAAATGTAACGTTCTCTTAGTCTGCAAATGGACATTTCCCAAGATCACTACCGTTTTTGGCCGACTTGTGTGTAAAATTGTTAAGTAGTAAATAAAGAACACCGTGGATATACGAATAAACACATATAATTAAATACGCGATACTAGTTGGGTATTGATGACAATGTACACGTGTAGGAATATGCGTAGACTATGACACACAAACCAAACGGCACACGTGTGCCATGCGTCAGCGCCGCAAGCTTTGTGAAATTCCATTACGCCTCCATTAACCTTTACACTGCCTGTGTGCTTAGTGAGCGTTAACACATTAACCACTGACGCATCACTCTAAAATAGAAAACACGTGTATTGCTTTCGTCTATGCAAGCAACAGTATGCATGTCGCCATTCATCATTGTTGACAGTTAAAATCAATTTTTTGTCTTATAAATTATGGACTTTTGTTAACAGATTTTCATCGTCTTCAGTATAAAAATTAATAAAACACTCCAAGAAAATATCAAGGAAAGAAACTGGCGTAGCCTAATTTGGTGAACGGAACTTATGAACATGACACGTTTTTATCATCGTACTACCGTATGCCCACTCACATTGCTCCACTATTTGTTTATTATTGGGGCTATATATAGGTTGATTATTTTATAAAGCTGTTATTCAAGAGCATAGGCCTATGTTAGTTCCCTGATCCTTTCCTTTAGAGGACTTCTTCTCAAGAACAACTGGTTCGAGTTCAACAATTTTTCGCTGGAAGCATCCTTAGCGCATAGAGCTCCAAGATTGTTCAACTGAAGCCGACTACCCATTTGTCCGGCATCGATTTTGGATTTTGGTTGATTTTTTAGAAAAGTCTAAAAGATTTTATCCGAAACCATTAAAAAAGTCGATTAAAAACTCATTAAAGATAATCCATGGCAACAACGTGTTGTCGGTTAACAGGAAGGTTTAGCCAATCCGGAATCAGTGAATGCCGCTTGTCGAGTCGTATAGATACCCCGATAGATGGTAATATGAATGCGCAGTCTGAGAAACGTTAAAAGGCCTGGGCACTGGGTGTACCCTCGTAGTAGACAGGTCATCTCATAAGGCTAGAAATGGCCACGTTAGCGTGATGCCATTGACTGGGTGGACCTTTTTGGGCTGCACATACTATCTTTGCACAATTTCTTCCTCGTATAACGGCCGATGATCACAATACCACCAAGAGTGTTTGGTATCGATAGAAAGCTACAGATAACCACTTTCTGAAGGTCGCGTTTATAAGAATACTTTAGAAAAGATAATCGAGAAATCTGCCCACAAGCGCAACCTATATTCCTAAGATTGGTTGCAATCGAAGAAAAGAGATGCAGAGCCGACTTGTATAAAAGGAGCCGATTCTGCCTGAGAAAAACACGAAGAGAAAATCCGCTATTAGATTTCGTGCTGACTGTGCTGACGGTTCGCCAATGACTCCAGTCAACAACAGTCTTCTTGCTTTCACTCCACTGTGCTACCGCCAGTGAGACCGCACTATGGAACTTTCCAGTGACCGTTCGCTGAGATTGGCATCTACACAGCCGCCAGTGCTCGATCACCTTCACATTTTGGATGGCCACCCTTGAAAGTGAAATCTTGTAACTGCTTCTGGATCTCTTACGCCGTTTTTCCTCTCATGGAAGAAGAACAAACTTGAACGAGTTTGGTACTTATTTCCAAATGAGTTCTGCCTCCAGTTTCACCTGTGCTCACTCCGCGCCTCTGTCTGAAGGACCCTTGATGGAACATCCCATGGAACTACACTTTTACCACTCGTACAACAGCCAACTGATTCCACCCCATCAACTGCATTCCCCCATCGCCGCAGCCCCTTATATTAGTTCTGCTCAGATGGAAGCAATTTTGAAAGCCATCCAGAACATAACCACTAGACAACTGATGCATGAACCAATCAGATTACCTCTGGAAGAAAACAAATTGTTATGCAGATTGCAGACTTAAATGCCTGTGCCACCTCAATACAAAACACCATGATGACTTTTGCTACATGGGATCTAAGCCTACTCAGCCATCGTCTGGCCTAAATCAGCCACCTTCCAGCTGGCATCAACCGCAGCAGAATTTCCGCCTGCCCTTTCGCCCAACTAGCAGACCGATACCCATGCAACCAACATTTAATATGTGTTACTGTTGCGGGTGCCCCAGCCACTGGATGCAAAATTGCCCTCATACTGGATACTAACAAGAAGCCCCATGCCACTCAAGCCATTGATAGTACGGAACCCATGGAAAATATGAATCCGGAAATGGTGTAATATTATCCGCTGAATAATTTAAACCCATTCGCGTCTCTAGCTCCGAGTTTTCTAGAGGCCTCACCTTCAATATGAGTTCTGCCCCAGCAAATGGCATCACAATCCCGCCTCCAACAATCGAGTGGCAAACGGTACAGCGATTCCCGCACCATTCCTGCCCCATAGCCACCAGATGAGACACGATCATTGAAATTGCACAAATGAACTCGAAGTATGCCCCTCATATCCTCCGCCAATCCATGTCCTTCTCTTCAATCAGAACATACCAAGCGACTCGTCACCGTAACTAAATATATTGGTGAACGTTCCGCACTTCATAACACCTGTCACTTGTTCTCTCTAGCACTGCAAGACTTGACTCTGGCAAAGAAGAAATTATTCTACTACGCCATAACATCGGCACTGGAGACTACCTCCCTATCTGCCATCCTCATATACGTAAAAAGCAAGAAGCACATTAGCAGCATCATATTAACCATCCACCTCATGCTGGGCCAGTCCCATTGTTCAAAGCACCAAGAAAGACGGCACTTTCTGCTTTGTATCGACTATAGACGTCTGAACGACTGCAGTGTCAAGGATGCCTACCGTCTTCCATGAATAGACCATGTCCTAGATTCCCTTGCCGTCACCGCCTGGTTCAGCACCCTTGACTTAGCCAGTGGATACTGGCAGGTAGAAATGGATAACTGTGACAAAGACAAGACCGTCTTTGTCTGCCTTTTTCAAAAATGCCCTATGGATCTGCAACGCTCCTGGAACTTTCGAACGTTTGATGGAGTGAGTACTCTGTAAATCACAATGGAAAACTTGTCTCTGCTATGTAGACAACGTAATCATTTTTGGAACTACTTTCAGCAATGCGGTAAAAGTTTTGCCACCACCAATCTAAAATTGAAACCAAAGAAGTGTCATCTGTTTCGCAAGGAAGCGGGAATCCTCAGTCATGTTGTTTCCGTCCATGGAGTCTCTACTCAACCCGCTAAGATCGCTGCTGTAGTCGATGTGAAAACACCTACAACCATTACAGAAATCTGCAGTTTCCTCGGACTTTGCGCTTATGTAGCAAAATTCAGCGAAATCGCCACACCTATCTTTCAACTCATGGAGAAAGACGGCCCCTTCCAATGGACCACAGCGTGCGAGGCCGCCTTTTGTCTTATCAAACAAAAGTTAGTCACCACACCGGTTCTTGCACATCCAGACACGTCATGCCCGATCATCCTCGATACTGATGCATCAGACACTGGGATTGGTGCCGTGCTGTCACAGGTTAATAATGACAGACATAAGCAAGTAATGAGCTACAGATCCTGACACCTTTCTGGCACTGAATGCTGCTACGCAGCCACCAAGCGTGAGCTGCTTGCCACCATTCATTTCAAACACTTCCCCTATGGCAACCCTTTTACATTACGAACTGACCACGCATCCTTGCATTGCTCCAAAATCTATGGAACCGCGAGTGACAAATTGACAGCTGGCAAGAAACCCTCCAGAGTTTCCAATTTGACGTGATTCAGTCCCATGGCAAACTGTTTGGAAATGCCAACACTCTTTCTAGAAAATATCCTGGTCTTCGCAGAACATCAGATGATTTCAAAAACCCTCCTATGCCTACATCTGCCGACGCATCCATTCTGATACAAAAAGTAGAAACTAAAAGACCACTTTTTCCACAACTCTCTGTCGAGCATTGGGACATAGACCATCTATGTACCGCACAAGAAAAAGATCCCCATCTTGGCCCGGTAATAAGCTGGCTACATAAACGTGAACATCCCTCTCGTGAGCAGATATCGTCCACCTCAAGTACCACCAAGTATCACCACCAATGACTTAAAGAATGTTGTATACATGATGGGATACTTTACTACCGAAGTTGCATTGTAGTACCCATGCAAGAGATACTGCCAACTCATAGTTGAACAACTACATGATTGTGCCGGACATTTTGCGCATGACTGAACATTCGAGTAAATCCAACCCCGATTACATTGGATAAGAATAGATGCTCCCATAAAGATTTGACCTGCCAAATGTGTCCCGTGCCACAATGTGCCAATAAGACCCGCATCAGCGCTCTGAAACTTGAATAGTGAGCGTACCATTTGAACGAGTCGCCATTGACGTAATTGAACCTCTTACCACCTCGGATCATGGAAACCGCTATATCCTTATATTCCAAGATTATTTCACCAAATGGACTGAAGCTTTTGCACTTCCAAATCAAGAAGCCACCACCGTCACACCGATACACTTGTCCACCATGTGTTTTGCCGCTTTTGGGATTCCTAGAGAATTACACTCCAAACAAGGTACCAATTTTGAAAGCCAGCTATTTCATTGTGAAAACACGGACTACGCCTTTCCATCCATGTAGTTATCGAATGGTAACCAAAGAAATGGGAATTGCCGCGATTGAGATATACATCTTCCCTACGTGGTGATGGCATACCGCACCACCGTTTATTCCAGCACCCGAATTTACACCTGCCCACATGATGCTGGGCCGTGAGCTTTTTCTACGTTTGGACGTTGTAATGCCCCAGGCTCCTGGCGAGCTGAACTCACCATCTCTGTGCGTAGAATTACTGCATCAAAGATTGGAAGATGCATCAAAAAGCTGCTCATGACCGTCGAGTGCATGGCAAACCTTATGCAATCGGCGACCATGCCCGGGTAAGCGACCCGACTCCGCCAACTGGAGTCAGTCCCAAGTTGATCTATAAATGGAAAGGAATCTACACTGTTCTCCACAGAAAATTGGATGTTATGGCCGGACGGCAAGGAGATTCTGCTCCATTTTAATCATCGACGACGAAGTCACTTCTCCAGGAGTTTCGACAGACTGCATCTTTCTCAGGAAAGTATGAGGTGCAGTAAACCTATACTATGCACCGAGTGTATGCAATAATTGTCACCGGTCTGGTAGTTTTTGTCACGGCCCCTGAGGACACGACATACACCCAGCAAATGGCAGGGACATGTTCATGCTTAAGCATATATACACCTGTGCAAAAGTTAAGCACCAACAAACACAACTGACAACTATTGCCCTACAGTTGACACACGTGGCTAGATTGTCATTAATGGTGTCTGAAAACGAAGTTTAACATCTGTGCACGAGTTTGAGACTGTCATTATTAATACCGGGTATATCCACCTTGTGCCTGGATGACGGCCTGGACACGACGTCTCATGCTGGTCACCAACCGACTGATACGCCATTGTGGTATTCGTTGCCATTCAAGATGGAGTGCGTCTGTTAATTCCTGTAGGTTCTGCACAGGAGGATCCCTCCTTCTCACCATGTTTCCCAGAATGTCCTAGATATGCTCAATAGGGTTCATGTCAGGGCTCCTTGCTGGCCATGGTAGGGTTTCGATGGCATTCTGGCAGAGGTATTCATGCACAGCTCTAGCACGATGTGGTCGGGCGTTGTCATCCATGAATATAGGGTGGGTTCCAGGTGCATGATTTACAAAATGAGGGACCACAACTCTATCCAGTATGGAATCTTGATATCTTTGTCCATTTAGTGTTCCAGGTACAGTCAACAGATCCAGCTTACAATCAAATGAGATGCACCCCCATATCATAACGGAACCTCCACCAAATGGAACTTCTTCCATGATGTTACGTTGGTCGTACGCCGTGCGTCTGGACCTCCATACACGAGTTCGACCATCTGTGGCATGAAGCAGGAACCGACTTTCATCGGACCAGTGTACCCGTCTCCAGGATCTCATGTTCCAGTGTCTTCTTTCGTTGCACCACCTCAGACGCTCCTCTTTGTGGTGTGCAGTGAGGAGAGGACGTCTGACAGGTCTCCTAGCTTTCATGCCAGCAGCATACAGTCTCCTTTTGACGGTAGACATTGACA
This sequence comes from Chaetoderma sp. LZ-2023a, assembly GCA_034401795.1. NCBI lineage: Eukaryota > Metazoa > Mollusca > Caudofoveata > Chaetodermatida > Chaetodermatidae > Chaetoderma > Chaetoderma sp. LZ-2023a. The sequence continues at coordinate 123,229,970 of CM067359.1, forward strand.
CTCTATTGCGCGTTTCCCATTGCTGGCTGAGCACTCTGCGGTTGGTGAATGGAGATCTCCTAACAAGGCGTACTAGGGCTCGATCATCACGGGCAGTAGTCTTCTGCGGTCTTCCAGATCTAGGCCTGTCCTTCACCTCGTTAGTTTGCCCATGTTTTGCAATCAAACGACTGATTACAGTATGGTTAATGTTCAGCTGTCTGCCAATCTCTCTGCATGACATACCAGTGGTATGCATGCCTATGATTTGCCATTTCACACGATCACTTAACCTTCGTCTTGCCATAGCGGTTCACAATCAAGAGCTAATTCTCTCTGTACAAATAAACCACGGTCATGAACACAAAATTCCTAATCTTGTCGCCTAAATCTGTATGTAATGTTCTACACCTCAAACTGGACTTTTACATAACTGAACACGTGTGCTGTTTCCCGCCACGCACGGACATCAAGCGGCGTGAAGTCATGCATGCATGTGCATTTCGTACTTGGAATTATGTCAGCTAACGCGGGGACAAAAAGTATGGCAGCCTAGTTGTACCATCATGTTTCTACGTTCTATTGTTTTTGCTGGTGCTTAACTTTTGCACAGGTGTATATTTGACAATCATGCTGACAAAACACTAGCGATAGTAGAATAATGTGTGGACGCGAGAAGATCGTTAACCAGCTCCAGTCAGACCAAAGAGATGACGGCTTCATCTCCAGAAAATGGAACACTGATATTGCGTCCTCTATCTTGTTATAGGCTACACATGGGCAAATCTCTGAATATGGGGATGCATTAGTAACGACTATTATCGGCGGACGACGACGGTTTTACGGTCACTCTATAGCTCCAGCAACAATGTTGAGCCTGCTCATTTCAAAACAGACAGAAGTTTACTCCCCCTCCCTCCCTCTGTTCATCCTTATCTCCCTCCGCTCTCTCCATCCCTCCATTCCCCGCCCTCCTCTCTCTCTCTCTCTCTCTCTCTCTCTCCCTCCCTCCCTCCCCCTGGCCCCCCTCTCTCCTATCTCTCTCTCTCTCTCTCTCTCCCTCCCTCCCTCTCTCCCCCTGCCCCCTGCCCCCCTCCCTCTCTCTCTCTCGCTCTCTCTCTCTCTCTCCCTCTCTCTCTCTCTCTCTCTCTCTCTCCCTCTCCCTCTCTCTCTCTCTCTCTCTCTCTCTCTCTCTCTCCCTCTCTCTCAGAAATGTTTATAGGATATGTTAATATAGTAAAGGAAATCTGGTTTCATGCTTGGATGTTATTTTCTTAATACAATTGCCGTTTTTTAAATATACTGTAGGGAGCGGGCTCCAATAAGTTGACAGAATCTATGCCCAATCCCATTGAATTATCAATACAATTAAATTTATTTAAATCAAAATCAAATATTACTTATACTACTTACAAAGAATACGCTTCCATTGCAGAAATCGGCCGCCATTATGACAACGCAACAAAAAAAATATAGGACTTCGAAAACACAGTATGACGAAATTGCGGCCAGTATTCAATAAGCCTCTACCCACTTAACTCGTCATGTACGTAAATGGGGGATTCACATTACAAATGTGCCAGATAGGCGATAGTCCGGTTCATTGACTATTTGTCACCTCTTTCTCGTCACGTTGATTTAACCATTTAAACATTGAAATTTCACTGTATCGATTTCAAGAGAACTATACAGGTAAGATTTTGATTGTTTTGAAACTAATCCGACTGGAAGCTGTTGCTGCCTATGGCAGCAACAGCTCCCAGTCGAATTAGCTTAAAAAAAATAAATACATTTATTCGTTACATAATAAATAATTCAACATTTCTGTTATGTTAGGAAATAGTAACCAACTTAATAGACATAGCGTTAGCGCAGATTTATAATGCCTTACTCGTTGTCCATGTTGATGATGATCGATCTTGTACGATAATCGGAGAAATCAACAGTTTTCAGCAAAATCGTATCAAAATGAGCAACATATAGGCCTATCCATTCTTGCTGCAAATTCTTAGAAATGGGCGGGCAGAAGCAAAGATAACAATTGTCTTATAATCCGCAATCATATGGTAACTCACAAAACAAATTTGGCTGAATTCCAAAGACAGTTTTAGAGAAGACAGGGTGACAGACTTAAGTTGTATGATATTCGATCTTTTACCCTGTGTTCAGGCACCAAGTGGGCGGAGCCAAATATAAATGTCGTATTGCAATCCGCCATTTGATTGAATTCTGGTAAATGATTGCAGAGGAGCTAACGTAGAGGGCAGACGGACCGATGTAGGCCTACGGATGTAATACTCGTATTATTGGGCTACGATGCTCAAATTGTGATAATGAAAGCAATTTATTGTCTTATTGTTCTATATATTGTTTTCAATCCGGCAGCCAGTCTGTTCATTTGGGGGTGGGGGGGGTGTAAATCTTAAGCCTCTATTGATCCACGTTTATTTATTGGCTCTCCCAGTTGTTGTTGTTGTCGTCGTCGTCGTCGTCGTCGTTGTTGTCGTTATTGGTTTTGTTTTATTGTCTGCTTACACCTGGGTGTAGTTGAACCATGACCCTGTTTTTATGTGTTTCTCTAAAAAGGGGTGCATAGCTGCCCCCCCCCACCCCGAAGGGTTGCAAAATGAAAGGAAAAGTTAAAAATAATCATAAGATTATGATGTTGCTAGGGGTGCATGCGTTGCCTGTTGTTGCCCAATGAGCTGCTGTCGGCTCGTGTAGGTGGTGTATGCCGTGGAAATGAGGTGTGAGAGGGGTGTGTGTGGGGTGGGGTGGGGTGGGGGATTAATTTATTTCTCTCGAAGGTGGGATGGAGGTGGAGGGTATATATAGTCTGTGAAATTAAATCTAGTGCGGCTCCTAGTGTTGCGGGCTTTGGATCCTCCTAGCTTTTGCACTCTCCGAGGTCTACATGGACCAAAGGGCTAAAGTTATGTATGTCATCCTCCAGTCATCTAGCGTACATATGTAACAGTATACATACACGTATATGACATGTACTATATAAAATTAATACATAAACGTGACGTTTTATTTATTTAGTGTGTTAATTAACCCGTTTGTTACAACAGGGCCTTAAAGCGCTAAAAATACTACTTATAGTAATTAAAGGTGCATATTCACAGCAAAATTACAAAAAATAAATTTTTTTAAATTATGTACTTTTAGAGGATTAAATTTGAGCCTATGTGTAATGAAACGAAATAAATCTCAAAATATGACGATTTCATTCCATATAAATTAATATAATTTTTTAAGTTGAGAAATTGAAATAGAGGCACGGGCCTCTATTTCAATTTCGCACAAAACCACAAAACGAAACCTATGCTCCGTTTGATTCCATAACAAATGGCCGATAATTAAGGACTGCCGCGAGCCGGATACCCAACCCTAACTCCCTCTTTGTGGGGGGGGGGGGGTAGGTTTACCATCTGCTCAAGACCAGCTTTAAGCGTTGTCTCACTGATCGACCTCGGAATCCAAGCATATGATTACGTTACATATATATATTATACAAGATGACATTCGATTGCAGAAATTGTAAAATTATAGCATTATGTAACATAATTATATAAGATGATATATATAAGATGATATATATATATATATATATATATATATATATATATATATATATATATATATATATATATATATATATATATATATATATATATATATATATATATATATATATATCGTATTTGTGTATCAGTATGTCCTATAACACTTCATGGCATTCCCTTCGAGGCAGGAATGCCCTTCCAGGTAAGATATCAAATTTACTAAAGCTCCGCTAGCAGCTTCTATCTAATTATATTGAAAAAAGATTGTATTAAATGCTAAATTCTTGAAAATACCAGTAAATATATAAAACAAAAATTAATATTTATTTGGTTATTTGTTTGTTAATATGTATATAACAGAAAAAGAAAAAGTACCGCTCTGCTGCAAGGCATTGGCTCTAACAAGCACTACCCCCAAAACTTCCTGGCTTTGATATGCAATAGACCGTTCCATTTTTAGCTATGCCCCGCCCATCTCTAGCTAAGCTCCACCCACACCCCCGCTCGTGTTGGGATCGATCAATCTCTGAACACCCTGACTATCAATTTCCAAAAATCCACACAGGTAAGCTGTTGAATATTTTGAAACTAATTTGACTGGGTGCTGTTGCTGCCTAAGGCAGCAACAGCGCCCAGTCAAATTAGTT
>CM067359.1:123234664-123326319 GCA_034401795.1 Chaetoderma sp. LZ-2023a
CACGACACGACGATGTTAACAAGGTACCAATTTTGAAAGCCAGCTATTTCATTGTGAAAACACGGACTACGCCTTTCCATCCATGTAGTTATGGAAAGGTAACCAAAGAAATGGGAATTGCCGCGATTGAGATATACATCTTACCTACGTGATGATGGCATACCGCACCACCGTTATTCCAGCACCCGAATTTACACCTGCACACATGATGCTGGGCCGTGAGCTTTTTCTACTTTTGCACGTTGTAATGCCCCAGGCTCCTGGCGAGCTGAACTCACCATCTCTGTGCGTAGAATTACTGCATCAAAGATTGGAAGATGCATCAAAAAGCTGCTCATGACCGTCGAGTGCATGGCAAACCTTATGCAATCGGCGACCATGCCCGGGTAAGCGACCCGACTCCGCCAACTGGAGTCAGTCCCAAGTTGATCTATAAATGGAAAGGAATCCACACTGTTCTCCACAGAAAATTGGATGTTATGGCCGGACGGCAAGGAGATTCTGCTCCATTTTAATCATCGACGACGAAGTCACTTCTCCAGGAGTTTCGACAGACTGCATCTTTCTCAGGAAAGTATGAGGTGCAGTAAACCTATACTATGCACCGAGTGTATGCAATAATTGTCACCGGTCTGGTAGTTTTTGTCACGGCCCCTGAGGACACGACATACACCCAGCAAATGGCAGGGACATGTTCATGCTTAAGCATATATACACCTGTGCAAAAGTTAAGCACCAACAAACACAACTGACAACTATTGCCCTACAGTTGACACACGTGGCTAGATTGTCATTAATGGTGTCTGAAAACGAAGTTTAACATCTGTGCACGAGTTTGAGACTGTCATTATTAATACCGGGTATATCCACCTTGTGCCTGGATGACGGCCTGGACACGACGTCTCATGCTGGTCACCAACCGACTGATACGCCATTGTGGTATTCGTTGCCATTCAAGATGGAGTGCGTCTGTTAATTCCTGTAGGTTCTGCACAGGAGGATCCCTCCTTCTCACCATGTTTCCCAGAATGTCCTAGATATGCTCAATAGGGTTCATGTCAGGGCTCCTTGCTGGCCATGGTAGGGTTTCGATGGCATTCTGGCAGAGGTATTCATGCACAGCTCTAGCACGATGTGGTCGGGCGTTGTCATCCATGAATATAGGGTGGGTTCCAGGTGCATGATTTACAAAATGAGGGACCACAACTCTATCCAGTATGGAATCTTGATATCTTTGTCCATTTAGTGTTCCAGGTACAGTCAACAGATCCAGCTTACAATCAAATGAGATGCACCCCCATATCATAACGGAACCTCCACCAAATGGAACTTCTTCCATGATGTTACGTTGGTCGTACGCCGTGCGTCTGGACCTCCATACACGAGTTCGACCATCTGTGGCATGAAGCAGGAACCGACTTTCATCGGACCAGTGTACCCGTCTCCAGGATCTCATGTTCCAGTGTCTTCTTTCGTTGCACCACCTCAGACGCTCCTCTTTGTGGTGTGCAGTGAGGAGAGGACGTCTGACAGGTCTCCTAGCTTTCATGCCAGCAGCATACAGTCTCCTTTTGACGGTAGACATTGACACTCTATTGCGCGTTTCCCATTGCTGGCTGAGCACTCTGCGGTTGGTGAATGGAGATCTCCTAACAAGGCGTACTAGGGCTCGATCATCACGGGCAGTAGTCTTCTGCGGTCTTCCAGATCTAGGCCTGTCCTTCACCTCGTTAGTTTGCCCATGTTTTGCAATCAAACGACTGATTACAGTATGGTTAATGTTCAGCTGTCTGCCAATCTCTCTGCATGACATACCAGTGGTATGCATGCCTATGATTTGCCATTTCACACGATCACTTAACCTTCGTCTTGCCATAGCGGTTCACAATCAAGAGCTAATTCTCTCTGTACAAATAAACCACGGTCATGAACACAAAATTCCTAATCTTGTCGCCTAAATCTGTATGTAATGTTCTACACCTCAAACTGGACTTTTACATAACTGAACACGTGTGCTGTTTCCCGCCACGCACGGACATCAAGCGGCGTGAAGTCATGCATGCATGTGCATTTCGTACTTGGAATTATGTCAGCTAACGCGGGGACAAAAAGTATGGCAGCCTAGTTGTACCATCATGTTTCTACGTTCTATTGTTTTTGCTGGTGCTTAACTTTTGCACAGGTGTATATTTGACAATCATGCTGACAAAACACTAGCGATAGTAGAATAATGTGTGGACGCGAGAAGATCGTTAACCAGCTCCAGTCAGACCAAAGAGATGACGGCTTCATCTCCAGAAAATGGAACACTGATATTGCGTCCTCTATCTTGTTATAGGCTACACATGGGCAAATCTCTGAATATGGGGATGCATTAGTAACGACTATTATCGGCGGACGACGACGGTTTTACGGTCACTCTATAGCTCCAGCAACAATGTTGAGCCTGCTCATTTCAAAACAGACAGAAGTTTACTCCCCCTCCCTCCCTCTGTTCATCCTTATCTCCCTCCGCTCTCTCCATCCCTCCATTCCCCGCCCTCCTCTCTCTCTCTCTCTCTCTCTCTCTCTCCCTCCCTCCCTCCCCCTGGCCCCCCTCTCTCCTATCTCTCTCTCTCTCTCTCTCTCCCTCCCTCCCTCTCTCCCCCTGCCCCCTGCCCCCCTCCCTCTCTCTCTCTCGCTCTCTCTCTCTCTCTCCCTCTCTCTCTCTCTCTCTCTCTCTCTCTCCCTCTCCCTCTCTCTCTCTCTCTCTCTCTCTCTCTCTCTCTCCCTCTCTCTCAGAAATGTTTATAGGATATGTTAATATAGTAAAGGAAATCTGGTTTCATGCTTGGATGTTATTTTCTTAATACAATTGCCGTTTTTTAAATATACTGTAGGGAGCGGGCTCCAATAAGTTGACAGAATCTATGCCCAATCCCATTGAATTATCAATACAATTAAATTTATTTAAATCAAAATCAAATATTACTTATACTACTTACAAAGAATACGCTTCCATTGCAGAAATCGGCCGCCATTATGACAACGCAACAAAAAAAATATAGGACTTCGAAAACACAGTATGACGAAATTGCGGCCAGTATTCAATAAGCCTCTACCCACTTAACTCGTCATGTACGTAAATGGGGGATTCACATTACAAATGTGCCAGATAGGCGATAGTCCGGTTCATTGACTATTTGTCACCTCTTTCTCGTCACGTTGATTTAACCATTTAAACATTGAAATTTCACTGTATCGATTTCAAGAGAACTATACAGGTAAGATTTTGATTGTTTTGAAACTAATCCGACTGGAAGCTGTTGCTGCCTATGGCAGCAACAGCTCCCAGTCGAATTAGCTTAAAAAAAATAAATACATTTATTCGTTACATAATAAATAATTCAACATTTCTGTTATGTTAGGAAATAGTAACCAACTTAATAGACATAGCGTTAGCGCAGATTTATAATGCCTTACTCGTTGTCCATGTTGATGATGATCGATCTTGTACGATAATCGGAGAAATCAACAGTTTTCAGCAAAATCGTATCAAAATGAGCAACATATAGGCCTATCCATTCTTGCTGCAAATTCTTAGAAATGGGCGGGCAGAAGCAAAGATAACAATTGTCTTATAATCCGCAATCATATGGTAACTCACAAAACAAATTTGGCTGAATTCCAAAGACAGTTTTAGAGAAGACAGGGTGACAGACTTAAGTTGTATGATATTCGATCTTTTACCCTGTGTTCAGGCACCAAGTGGGCGGAGCCAAATATAAATGTCGTATTGCAATCCGCCATTTGATTGAATTCTGGTAAATGATTGCAGAGGAGCTAACGTAGAGGGCAGACGGACCGATGTAGGCCTACGGATGTAATACTCGTATTATTGGGCTACGATGCTCAAATTGTGATAATGAAAGCAATTTATTGTCTTATTGTTCTATATATTGTTTTCAATCCGGCAGCCAGTCTGTTCATTTGGGGGTGGGGGGGGTGTAAATCTTAAGCCTCTATTGATCCACGTTTATTTATTGGCTCTCCCAGTTGTTGTTGTTGTCGTCGTCGTCGTCGTCGTCGTTGTTGTCGTTATTGGTTTTGTTTTATTGTCTGCTTACACCTGGGTGTAGTTGAACCATGACCCTGTTTTTATGTGTTTCTCTAAAAAGGGGTGCATAGCTGCCCCCCCCCACCCCGAAGGGTTGCAAAATGAAAGGAAAAGTTAAAAATAATCATAAGATTATGATGTTGCTAGGGGTGCATGCGTTGCCTGTTGTTGCCCAATGAGCTGCTGTCGGCTCGTGTAGGTGGTGTATGCCGTGGAAATGAGGTGTGAGAGGGGTGTGTGTGGGGTGGGGTGGGGTGGGGGATTAATTTATTTCTCTCGAAGGTGGGATGGAGGTGGAGGGTATATATAGTCTGTGAAATTAAATCTAGTGCGGCTCCTAGTGTTGCGGGCTTTGGATCCTCCTAGCTTTTGCACTCTCCGAGGTCTACATGGACCAAAGGGCTAAAGTTATGTATGTCATCCTCCAGTCATCTAGCGTACATATGTAACAGTATACATACACGTATATGACATGTACTATATAAAATTAATACATAAACGTGACGTTTTATTTATTTAGTGTGTTAATTAACCCGTTTGTTACAACAGGGCCTTAAAGCGCTAAAAATACTACTTATAGTAATTAAAGGTGCATATTCACAGCAAAATTACAAAAAATAAATTTTTTTAAATTATGTACTTTTAGAGGATTAAATTTGAGCCTATGTGTAATGAAACGAAATAAATCTCAAAATATGACGATTTCATTCCATATAAATTAATATAATTTTTTAAGTTGAGAAATTGAAATAGAGGCACGGGCCTCTATTTCAATTTCGCACAAAACCACAAAACGAAACCTATGCTCCGTTTGATTCCATAACAAATGGCCGATAATTAAGGACTGCCGCGAGCCGGATACCCAACCCTAACTCCCTCTTTGTGGGGGGGGGGGGGGTAGGTTTACCATCTGCTCAAGACCAGCTTTAAGCGTTGTCTCACTGATCGACCTCGGAATCCAAGCATATGATTACGTTACATATATATATTATACAAGATGACATTCGATTGCAGAAATTGTAAAATTATAGCATTATGTAACATAATTATATAAGATGATATATATAAGATGATATATATATATATATATATATATATATATATATATATATATATATATATATATATATATATATATATATATATATATATATATATATATATATATATATATATATCGTATTTGTGTATCAGTATGTCCTATAACACTTCATGGCATTCCCTTCGAGGCAGGAATGCCCTTCCAGGTAAGATATCAAATTTACTAAAGCTCCGCTAGCAGCTTCTATCTAATTATATTGAAAAAAGATTGTATTAAATGCTAAATTCTTGAAAATACCAGTAAATATATAAAACAAAAATTAATATTTATTTGGTTATTTGTTTGTTAATATGTATATAACAGAAAAAGAAAAAGTACCGCTCTGCTGCAAGGCATTGGCTCTAACAAGCACTACCCCCAAAACTTCCTGGCTTTGATATGCAATAGACCGTTCCATTTTTAGCTATGCCCCGCCCATCTCTAGCTAAGCTCCACCCACACCCCCGCTCGTGTTGGGATCGATCAATCTCTGAACACCCTGACTATCAATTTCCAAAAATCCACACAGGTAAGCTGTTGAATATTTTGAAACTAATTTGACTGGGTGCTGTTGCTGCCTAAGGCAGCAACAGCGCCCAGTCAAATTAGTTTCAAAATATTCAACAGCATGTTTATTAAATAGCAAAGAATTACAAAGATATACAATTCATACAACGTGTCGGACCGTTTGAGATTTGTTGACGGTCCATATGGGACCCTTTGTGACTTACTGATTGTGACGTCATCATACACGGGCTGAGCTGATTATGACGTCATATGAGGTCAGCTGACGGATGGATACTCTGGAAAGATGAATTCACAGCACGTCAGGACACATATTACATTCCACACTGTATAACAGCATAATAATAATAAATGATATATATAACGTTTATCATATATAGGCCTATCTAAGTTATTGCGCTCCCTAATAGAAAAATTTAAGTTATATAAAGGCATATAAGCCACTCATGACAAAAATATATGCGGACAATACCACAAAAGAAGGAATATTTCTTGCAAAAAGATATGGGCAGTATTAGCTATGGGCTAGGAAAAGCAGCTTATATTTTTGGTCAGTCCAACAATTTTTCCATCCATCCTTTTTCTCCAGGCCAAACTCCTTAACAGAGAGAAGAACAGACACAATTAAGAGCAGCCAGTGATGAGAAAATTGCACTACTGCATCAACAGAGCGCAACAGATCAAATTTGGGTCATTAGGTATCAACAACTTGTAAAGATAAAGAAATCAACAGAACTGGCAACCCAGTCAGTAGAAAATCGGCGCAAGCCCCTGACACCCATTCAAACATATTAAAGAAGGCTGTAAAGAATATTTTAAACCTAAATCTTGATACCTTCTTAAACAGACGTGAAGAGCTTATTACCCGGAAATATATTGGTGAAATATACACCGCAATGCTAGCGAAATGCACAAAGCAAGTATATTTTTGATGCAATACAGGACCCCGATCTGAACCGACAGATAACCTTTTCAACAAAATTAAGTGGCCAGGATAGAACTAATACCGTGAACCTAGTTTTCTTCAACGAAAGTGATATAGTAGAAAACATTCTGACTGAAGACCCAGTGGGAAACAGCCACGACATCTTGATCTGTTTCATTTAGCTATCGTATCTATGTCACCTATTCATTCCAGTGGGAAGATTTAAAAAATAGCCTTCTTGGCCAACAAAACATTTCCCAAACTCACTGTAAAGTGTAAATGCTGGTGTTTGGTCAGTTTGTCCATTAACCCTTTCACTGATAAATTCAATGTATCTCAATCACAGGGAAAACAGACAGGAAATCTTCTGAATATTTTATGATTAATGACAGTAAGACACTGCTACCTTAGGCAGCAACTGTTTCGAGTCATATTAATTTCAAAATATTGGACAAAATATGTTACACATCGCAAAGAATGACTTGGACTTCTCATTGAAAGAGTATGGTGACGCCGGCCAAAATTAACCTCTGTATCGCTCTTAAGGAATGTTCATATGCAGGCCAAGAGAAGAGAAGACTATTTTTGAAAATTGTATCACTGGCAAGGCTGGCTTGGTAACCGAGCCAGTCATTCCATTGGTAAATTTCAAAAATGGTCCTTTTGGCCAACAAATGCACATTTCCCAAACTCACTGTAAATGCTGGTTTTTAGTCAGTTTGACCATTAACCCTTTCACTGATAAATTCAATGTATCTCATTCTTTCTTCTTCTTCTTTTCGTTCGCTGATCATACCGCCAGTCCTGTAAGTGACTATCGGCATGATCATAAGCGTTAAGTGCGTGGATCCATGGTTTATTAGAGTGCGCCGTGCGGCCTGGAACCTCCGTCTTCAGCACTCGAGGTTTCTGTCAGGGTTACCTCACCCTTACCTCCTTTAGTCGCCTCGTACGACACGCAGAGGATACGGAAGGTGTATTCTAAGCCCCACCTACAGGGCAGGTATCTCATTCTCAGGGCAAACAAACAGGAAATCTTTTGAATATTTAAAAATTAATATGACTGGAATGTTATATTCATTTCAAAATATTGGACAAAATATGCTACACATTGCAAAGAATGTACTTGGTCTTTTGTTGAAAGGGTTTACCCTTTCATGGTGAAGCTAGCCAAAACCAGCCTCTGTAGTTGACTAGTAGATGCCTTGAGCAATGTCATTTTTGAAAATTGTACCACTGGCATGACTGGCTTGGTAACCGAGCCAGTCATGCCAGTTGTACAATTTTCTAAAATAATCTCGTGGCCTGCAAATTGAAGAAAGACCTTTTTGAAAATTTATCGGTTTTGGCCATCTTCACCTTGAAAGGGTTAACCCAGGGTTAACCCTTTCAACGACAAGTCCAAGTACATTCTTTACAATGTGTAGCATATTTTGTTCGACCGATCGACCGGACCGGACTGACCGACTGTCCGGACCGGACCGGACCCACCGACCAACCGGACAGACCAAAATAGATATATATATGCATATGCTACATACTTACTGCTTTAGCATATATCTTGGCCTTGCATAAACTGATAGATGGCTATAGCGTTGTCTTGTTATCACTCACTGGGCTATACTGTGTTTCTGGCTTTAGATATATCTCGTGGACAAAACAGCGATACAATACTCTTGGACGGATGTAGTACTAAATGCCTCCGTCGATTTTTCTAGTAAAGTCACAGCAACACAAGTATATTCATCTGGAAAGCTCAGAGTCGTGAAATTATTTGCTTATCATGGGCGCAGCCATTTTGGATACAACCAGAAAATAAAGGGGACTATTTTCTCTATAATAACCGTTTATATCGAAGGATACTCAGTTAATATCAGTGCCTTTTAGATTAAATAATATACGTTGTTACATACAGAGTTCATCTTCGCATTTTAACTGTCCTGCTTTTTAAGAAAGCAAATCCCGAAATTCTCGGGAAATTTACTATGCTAATGGCCGGTTAATATCCACGAGAGCTATCTCGCTACCATTTAGCTTAGGAGATACCACGAGAACACGAATGTCGATTACTTCTGCTTCTGTGAGAGTAGAAGTGTGCGCATGCCTGGATAGGTAAATCAACCACATGATCCTTCCGATCGGAGTACCCAGATAACGAAAACGAATTCAACCTAGTATGAGGTATTGTGTACATACTACGCCATTGTCAGCCTTGCACATGGCTGGATTGTCCACTTGGTTACTTAATGGACCTTTCCATTTTATCCATCCATTATCTGACGTCATATGACGTCACAATCAACTAAGTGACATGTAGGATGATGTCATAATTAATTATGGCATGAATGACTCAGCAAAGATGGTCCATGTTTGGCCATGTGTTAAGGATGCCGGGAGAGACACTAGCACAGAGAGCCTTGGAATTCGCCCTACTTGAAGCCAGCAAAATCCAAAGCCAGCAGCATTCTAAGCATGCTACGAGGTGACCTCAGGAAAGCAGGACTCGGTACACTCAAGTCAAGAATGGACCTGAGGAAGCTAAAGATTTTGGCTGAGAACAAGACACAGTTGGCAAAAGTGAAGAAAGGCTGATTGCAGCTGTAGGATGTTTCTACTACTACAGCCGCAGAAGACCGTAATCATCATCATGAACAATAAGAACTAAGCTTTCACTTGGCGCACACAGCAAAATATATTTCACGCATTTCAAGGACTATTGAACACTTTTAAATGTTTGGATTTCATGGCATGAATGAAAAACGTTTCGTAAGCTGACGGCATATGGCAGCTAGCCAAGGAATCAGCCACAAATGAAACATGGCTAAGCAGGAAGCGCTAATGTATGCCTGTTGTGTCAATATAAATTACCCCAGTTATAAGATGTTAGTCGATTTTGTACAAGTTCTTCATACATTTGATTTGGATATAGACCACTTGTGTTCAAGAATATAGACAGTACGCCATCATTTTGATTTTGAGTACTTAGATAATTCATGTGGCAGTGAGTTGTATAACATAAATGTCCGTTGATCAACACTACTATGTACACATTATGTATGTTTTACCACTGGAGGAGATTTCATCAATGTTAAAAATACTAAAACTAAATTCTGACGTACGAGTCTTCATTAGATTGAAGAACATAAGATAATTCGTCAACTATATCATTAGCTTGAAGATTTCTCCAGTGAGTGAATGGTACTGACACAGGCATTTGCAATGATTGATGTGACACCTCAACTCTTGCATAGCAATGTATGCTGATTTAGTGCTACTTTGCACTTGCTACCTATTAAATAGAGGATGTACATAATCATTTAAGAAGTTCGCATAGTCAAATCATCATGTTACCATTGGATATGCATTAAATCTCAACCTCATCTCAGTAGCTGTTGAATGGACTTTATGACTAACATATTCTCTGATGAGGCTAGTGTCTATATAGTTATCGTAATTTAACAAAGGATTGCCTTCCTCTTCACTCTCACCAATTTAACTACATCCAATTATTATTAACTGTCTGTCTCATGAGTTCTTATAGACAACATTTTCCATGAGGTGCAGCACTGTTCGAGTAGAATATTTAAAAAATAATTTTTACAGAAAGTTGTTGATTGTTAGGTCACCATTATTTTTCAATTAAATTGTTTTCATGATATATAGTAGTTCCAGAATTATTGTGCCTTGAATCTATTGTACAGTGGACTGCAACCATTGGGGATGCTACCCTTTTGACCAGTAGATCCAACATATGAGAATAATAATTTATTAATTGAGAAAAACATAGTTTCTAATGGTCAGTACAGTGTCTTTTGTAAAGAAGTATATTGCATTTCAATCTTTTAGTGGCATTAAATGATGGTATTTGCATAATCATTTACTAATTAATTTGTTGTAGAAGGTTACTGTGTATTAGTGCTGTACATGTTGGAAACTTTGAATGCAATTTAACTGAAACTCGTTGGATGTTTAGTCACCAAGAACATTCGGTCATGCTGTTTTCAAAATATTTTTCAGATACATAGCTATACCCCATGAAAAATAGCATGTTAGACTAATAAACAGATTCAGGCAGCAGCCAAATAGCTACACTTCCTTATTTATACCCATGTTATGAATGAATTAGTGTTATGACTGAAATATTCCAAATAGGCTCATTAGCTGTCACAATGAGTGCTCAGTAATTTGTATCAGCCAGACAGCTAGATAAAGACCATGACGCAGTCAGTTATATTGTCTTATGAATATCGGCCCACACTCAAGTTAATTTCAGAATAACAGCTTTCCTATACAGTTACAAAATTTCAACTGGCTGTATTGTATGTGTGTGTCTGTTTGCATATATTTTCTGCCACAGAATATATCTCTTCTCATCATACATCCTGTTTACATACATTTTGTTATTTGTCTATATCTACACTCTGCCAGTTTAATTTTGTACATCTAGCCATATTAAGATTATATAGTGGGAAGAGATGTACATATTACATTATATGTGAAAGTTGTGAGTCGTGGGGGTGGAGGTTAGTAATACCTATATGGACAGTTCTAAAAACCCAGCTAATTAAACTACACATACTGTTCACTTAGTCTGTTTTACAATACAGTAAAACCTGTCTATTGTCTTCGCCTGCTTGGTGACTCAATACAGTAAAACCGTGTCTATTGTGACCACCTGCTTTTTGAGACCAGAAGATAGTGGTTCTGTAAGACAGGTAAGATAAGATCATACATCTTAAGCGTCATACATCTTCTGGTCTAAAATGTTTTCTTAAAGCAACTCTGGCGATTAAAAACCTTTTTTGAGAATCTTTCTTTGAAAAGGACTGATTTGTTTTTAAATTGTTTCAACCTGTATAGAAAGTGTTAAAATACATATTCAACATAAATTCACTCTCTCATTCCCCTTTGATATTAGTGTCTGCTCCGGAAGTGATCGTACCACACTGGCTATGGATGGGTTTCCTAGCTCCCACAGGAAGGATGTGTGAAGGATGCTTCAAGTGGAGTTTCCGGTTCGGAAGTGGGCATTTCCCATCTGGAAGTGGGGTTGCTGGATTTTCGGTTGCTGTGTTTCCGATACTGGAAGCATAAAAAAAAGAAAAAGCGGCGTGTTGCTTAATATTTACATTTGATGACGTCACAGGTCACGTGACTGTAATAGCCTATCAGAAGCCTGCGTTCCACGAAGCCCATTAACTACTATCACTGTCATCACATTTCACAACGATGCTGCTTGGTGATTCATGTTACTATCGTCACCCTTTGCTGTACAATGGTGGCATCTATCTCTTCGTCTGTTATTTGCATGTCAGCAATGGTTCCATTTGAGCCTGATGTGGGATATGGCTGGACCTTGTAGCCACAAGTCTGTGGCTATATGCAGTGCTAGTAGCCTGTATTTTTGTCATACATCTGGAAGTTGAGAGCAAATGAATTCAATGAACCTTTCCATTTCTCTAGCTAAGCTCAACGCACACCTCGCTCGTGTTGGGATATGTTGATCTCTGAACTCCCTGACCATCAATTTCTAGAAAACTATACAGGTAAGCTATTGAATATTTTGGAACTAATTTGACTGGGCGCTGTTGCTGCTGTCCAGCCAAATTAGTTTCAACTTATGGCAGCAACAGCGTCCAGCCAAATTAGTTTCAAAATATTCAACAGACTGTTTATTAAATAGTAGAGACATACAATTTGTACAACGTGTCGGACTATTAAGAGCTAGACTCTAAATATAGAATGATTTATGACGTAATGATTATGACGTCATCATACATGCTGCTTATCTGATTATGACGTCATATTGATAGAGGGATACTATGGAAGATGAATTACCTGGACTTTTTTCATTGTTTCAGTTAGAACAACTTTCTTTAACGTGAGCATTTGTTCTCTCCTTGCCTGCTGACGGCCATGAGCGCATGCGAACTCATGGTTGCACTCGTAATGCTGTAGTCGTAATATCTATACAAGATAAGATACTCATCACCTTTATTCTGTTTCTTGATAATGTATCCTATGAGAAGCTCTGTAAACTAAATCTTGGACTGTTCCGTTTGGTGGCCAGTGAATGATCCAGAGAATTGCCCATCTACGATTAGGACATCTGGCTGACATGATGGTCGAGCTGAGTGTTCAGCCTTCAGTGTCTTCTTTAGCGTATGTTTGTCTTCGTTGCTCGCATGCTGGTGGAGTTCATGGAAAAATGTATTATCCATGTCTATTTCACGTGAATTTTGCAAGCGCATGACTTGAATATATTAATCAAACGAGGTAGCAGAACCAGTCTTCACACTGTTCTTATTCTCAACCATAGTTAGAAACCTTCTGTGTTAGAGTAGTATGAAAACTTTCTGGCAAATTTGCTTCCTGTGTCACCGTCTGTTCTTTGCCTATCACTTATCTTGCCTCTCTTGGATATGGCTGACTGAGTAACCCCATACTTTAGATAATGTAAAATATGGATTCCTTGACCACAAAATCTAGTCATAGCCACCCTAATTATTTTCCTAGCTGGCAGGCTAGAGAAGTGTAGAAATCCCTAGGCCCTCTGGAGACAGTGAATACCCAGACACCCTAAAATATGTGGTGTGTCCGAATTTTAAGCCAAAGCCTTTTTATCCATGCAAGCTACAGGGGTGCATAGGCCTATACATGTAGAAATAATAAATTTGTTCTAGATACACACAATGCATGTGACATTGGGATTTTATCAGCAAAAAATCTACATGCACATAAATACACATGTCCAGAGTATCCATCTATCCATCTGACGTCATATGACGTCATAATCAGCTGCGTGGCGTGTAGGATGACGTTATAATCATTACGTCATAAATGATTATATATGGCTCGGCTTTAACTCCTAAAAGTCCGACACGTTGTACGAATTGTATGTCTCTACTATTTAATAAACATGCTGTTAACTATTTTGAAACTAATTTGACTAGACGCTGTTGCTGTCATAGGCAGCAACAGCGCCCAGTCAAATTAGTTCCATAATATTCAATAGCTTACGTGTATAGTTTTCTGGAAATTTTTAGTCAGGGAGTCCATAGATCGATCGATCCCAACACGAGCGATGTGAGGGCGGGGCTTAGCTAGAGATGGGCGGGGTATAGCTAAAAATGGAACGGCCCATTGTGGTATATTTGCCATGAAATGTACATGCATCGTGTGCGCCTGGGATTGCAAGATTATCCGCACTAGCAGCTTTTGCAGTGGTCACGAGGGCTGTCCACTTGGCCAAGAGAAGACTATTTTTTTTAATTCTGCACTGGAATACATGGGTCGATACCCGAGCCAGGCATTTCCGTGATTAATTAAAAATAGCCTTCTCTTGACATGCAAATGGGTATTCAGTGCGCAATCTTATTTATTTTCTTGACAATCTTATTAAATGGTTAGGCGTGAGATATAGCTGATGTCGCCGTATTACTGCCATGGAGATGCCTACGTCATGCGGTAACCGCGGTGACAATTATGTAACTGTTGAAGTTGCTGTAGCTATGCATGACACATCTAAGGTGTGGGCCGAATTACATGTCGTTTTCGCTACCGACCATTTCAACCTCAACATCTGTATGTAAAAGAATTATTTATGATCGTAAGAAAGACTCTGAAATTAATTTGATTAGAAATTGTTGTTGCCAATGTCCTCTTGTCGACTTACATTACCGGTAGCTTCGGTAGTTCCGCTTACAAGTTAACCCTTCGTGTGTCAACAGCGTCTCAAGGCAGCTCGAAATGCTACTTAGGCCATATAAATTAACCCTTTAACGGTCACGGTTTTTCAAGAAAATTACAATTTTTGCAGGCCAAGAAGACAATTTTTTTTTGGTAATTACCAATGAAATTTACAAAAAAAATATCGTTCTTTTCCTGCAAATGGACATTCCTCGCCACCACTGCAGAGACCGTTTTTGACCAACTTGACTATCAAGTGGTAATGGTCAAGAAAACCCGAATGTATGCTTAACCGGTGTTCATTTGCAGGCCAAGAGAAGTTATTTTTAAAATTCTGCACTGGAATACCTGGGTCGATAACCGAGCCAGGCATTTCCGTGGTTAATTAAAAATAGCCTCTTGACCTGCAAATGGACATTCAGTCAGCAATTGTCTTCATTTTCTTGATCAATCTTGTTAAATGGTTAGCTATGGATATAGCTGATGTCACCGTATTGCTGCCATGGTGATGCCTACGTCATGCGGTAACCGAGGTGACAATTATGTAACTGTTGAAGTATGCTGTAGCTATGCATGACACACCTAAGGTGTGGACAACATTACCTGTCGATAGTGTAATGTCAAGAATAAAAGGGTTAATTTAACTTCAACCAGACGTTGCTATAGTAACTGCTGATGGAATACGTAACTATGGTAACAGTGCAGACGCTGATATGGCAACTGACGATGGGATGTGACGTTGGCAACAACTATTTCATTAAATAAATACACTACTGCAATGAGGAATTGCCAATAAAGGTTAAATGAGCTCCACCTAGGCATTGCTATAGCAACTCGTGATGTAATACGTGACCATGGCAACAACGGAATTATTTTACTCAATAGACAAACAACTGCAATGAGTAATTACCATATCTGCACAGTTGCTAGGGCTGTATGATGTCATCGGTGTAGCCATGGTTATGCCAAGGTTACGAAGGGTATTACGTAGTAGAATTATTATATCTCTTAACCTATATAGGCCTATACATTTTATGTTGACGCAAAATATCGTGTATTATTGCATATGGCAGAGATAGTTTACTATAACAAGATGCCAACAGAGGCGGATCCAGGGAGGATGTTCGGGGTGGGGGAGCGGGGGGGGGGGGGTGATAGGGGGATGTTGTATTGCTCAACAATGGAATAAATCGCTACAAACGTCATCAAATACGCGCACAATAGTCAAGAATGAATTTTTCCTCATATGAGCCAAAACGGCTTCTGCAGTGGTCTTAGGAAATGCCCATTTGCAGACCAAAAGAAGACTATTTTTGAAGATTTACCACTGGAATGACCGGCTCGATAAGCGTGCTAGGCATTCCAGTGGTAAATTTTCAAAAATAGTCTTCTCTTGGTCTGCAAATTGCCATTTTCCATGAGAAAATTGAAATGTTCTTGCTTAAATTCGAGGGTTGAAGTATTAAACATCATTAGCTCACCTGGCCTGAAAGGCCAAGTGAGCTTATGTCATGGCAACCGTACGTCCATCAACTTTTCCTTTAAACTTCTTCTCAATAACCACTGGACCAATTTCAATTATATTTGGGAGGAAGCATCCTTAGGGCATAGGGATCCAAGTTTGTTCAAATGAAGCCGATCGGTCTATTAGGTCGGCGGCCATCTTGGATTTTGGCCGATTTTTAGAAACGTCTTTAAAAATCTTCTTTTTCTGAAACCACTCGAGGGATTGAAGGAAACCTCATGAAATATGATCTATGGTAAGAGCTCAACCAACTTTGTTCAAGGGAACTTAATTGGTTAAATAGTTTGGCGGCCATCTTGGTTGACCTAATTTTAGCGAAAATAACTTCTTTTCCAGTACCGCTGAAGGGATCAGGCAGAAATTTGGCAGATATGATTAGGGACTAAGGGCCAGTAAAGTTTGTTCAAGAGAAGTTGATCTGTCAAAAAACATGCCCGCCGTGGACCAATCAAAATATAGTGTGTTTGGCGGCCATATTGGATTTTCTTATTTGATGGATTTTGAGGCCGAAATTCGTTATATATAGGTTTTTTGGGTATTTTGATCTCAAATTTGCAATTTTCGAAACTGTTGGATAAACGGTTTGGCAGCCATCTTGGATCATTTCCCCGCCAAAAGCTCCCATACTAAAGCAATGGGAAATTTTAAATGTCTTCTTCTCGAGAACTGCTTGGTCGATTTGAATTATATTTGGCAGGAACCAGCCTTATGGCATAGAGATGTCATTTTGTTCAAACAAAGCCGATCGGCAAATTTGGCCGGTGGCCATCTTGGATTTCGGCCAATTTTTAGAAATCGCTTTAAAAATCTTCTTTAAACCCGTTTGAGGGATCAATTCAGACCTTATGTAATATGATCTAGGGCAAGAGCTCACTCAAGTTTGTTCAAAGGAACTTGATTGACCAAATGTTTCAGCGGCCATCTTGGATGACCTCGTTTTTTGCAAAAACAACTTCTTCCCCAGAACCGCTGAAACGATCAGGCGGAAATTTGTGATATATGATTAGGGAATAAGTGCCATTACAGTTTGTTCAAGAGAAGTTGATCCGCCAAAAAAACTGGGCGCTATGGGCCTATCAATATATAGCGTGTTTGGCGGCCATATTGGACTTTTTTATTTGATTGATTTTGAGGCAGAAATTGGTTTTATGTATGTTTATGCGTTTTGGGATTTTAAATTTGCCATTTTCGAGACTGTCGGATAAACGGTTTAGCGGCTATTTTGGATCACTTAACCGCCAAAATATCCCATACTCAAACAATGGGAAATTTAAAGTGTATTTTCGCGTCATCTTGGATTTTGGTCGATTTTTTTAGAAATGTCTTTAAAGATCTTCTCCAAAACCGTATGGGGGATCAATTCAAAACGCATGAAATATCATCTAGAACAAGAGCTGCACCAAGTTTGTTCAAGGGAACTTGATTGGCCAAATGGTGTGGCGGCCATCTTGGATAACCTATTTTTGCCAAAACAGCTCCAGAACCACTGAGCGGATTGGGCCGAAATTTGGGGGATATGATTAAGCACTGAGTGCCATTAAAGTTTGTTCAAGGGAAGAAGCTTAGTCAGAAACATGTCAGAAGTGGACCAATCAAAATGTAGCGTGTTTGGCGGCCATATTGGACTTGCAAAAATGTCCACAAACTCATTTAAATGACTACTCCTAAACCACCCACCAACAATTTTGACAAAAATGCACAGCGCTCCAGGTGAGCGAGACAGGCCCCCTGGGACTCTTGTTTCCTATGTTATCACATAGGTTTTAGTCCACTTCCGAAGTGCGAGTTCTAAATACTTTTGCAAAATGGAATGTGATGTCAGAAATTCCCCGATTTTAGAAACGAAATTCGGAAATGGGCAAAAACATATAAGTCGACATAGAAAATAATTTCTAAGAAGTTGTGAAAAATGTTTACATTAAAAAGGAACAAAAAAACCCAATACTATAACATAGCCATCCACGTCGTAACTTGACACGCCGAGGCGAGGGCGATATCAGAAAGGTTGACACGACGTGTTGCAAAATTGATACGTATGTAAGATTACCGACTACTCAACTTCCTATTATCTTTTCCTAGATGTTTCCGTAATATAATTTTTTAGCATAACGAGCACTTTGCTAATTAGCATTTGACAGTCTAACTATAACAAATGAATGAGTCACGTTTTACCTATGCCCAGCCCATCCTGACCTAAGCTCCGCCCACGCTTTCCCGCGATGGGATCGATCGATACATGCGCTGTCTGAATATAAATTTCCAGAAAACTATACAGGTAAGCTGTTGAACATTTTGAAACTAATTCGACTGGGTGCTGTTGATGCCTATGGTAAAGATATACGGTATATAATTCCTACAGTTTGACGGACTATTAAGCGTTTATGGCACACTTAATTACGTCATTCATGGCGTAATTGATTATGACGTTAGCCTACATTTGACTGTTGATTATGACGTCATGTGATTGATCGATAAACTGGATTCCGCAATTGTATGAGTAGTAGTAACGAGAGGCCCCTTGGGCCTGTATTGCTCACCTGGAACATAGGCTTTTCACTAGAAAGGCCATCACTTGAAAGTAGAACTTATAACAAATTTACTTCAAATCAGTCCAGTGGTTCTCGAGAAGACATTTTAAATTTCGTATTGCTTTAGTATACGAGTTTCTGGGGGGGGGGGGGGGGAAATGATCCAAGATGGCCGCCAAAGCATTTGTCCAAGTTTCGAAATTGACAAATTTGAAATCAGCATATTCAACAAGAAGTCCGCGGAATTAAATGTCTCACCTGTCTCCTGTTTGTCACAGTGCCATTGACGTTTGACCTTGTGACCGCCATGTTATTATGCTGCTTCCAAACATTATAGGTAACCATGTATTCAATTTGTTGCAATAGGATTAACCTATCCTGAAATATAATTAATTTGCTGAATGGAAAAACCTAAGGTTGAAAAAGCAGAGGTCAAATAGCAATATTAGAATGGCCTTGACCTTTGACCTGTGACCTGCATGTCACCATCCTGTATCCTCTTGGTATAAGCAACCATACACTCAAGTTGTGTTCCATTATGGTTAAGCAATCCCGAAATATAACATGATAAGATTTGCTAGGCCTAAAAACTGACATTGAAATTTCGACTTTGTGACTTCAGTGTCAACATGCTGCTTCCTAACATCACGGGTAATAATGTATCTAAGTTTAGTTTCAGTAGGATTGACTAACCTTGAATGATAAGCAGAGAGGTTCTGCTGAACGCAAAAAATTAATGTTGAAAAAGCAGAGTTCTGTATCAAGGTCACAGTGAACCTGACCTTTGACCTTGTGACACCAACATCATCATGCCGCTTCCTAACAGTATAAGTAACCATGTATCCAAGTTCAGTTGCAATACGCTTAATTAATCAGGAAATACAAGCTGAGTTTTGCTAAACACAAAAACTTAATGTTGAAATAACACTAAGACCAATTTCAACTTTAAAAATCTATCAAATAAAAATAATTAATATGGCCGCCAAGCCATTTTGTATCGTCGTCCTATCGCACGGTCTCGCTCTCCCACTACCGTTCCCGTGTCGAGTCCGGCGCTTGCTGGCTTTTGATGTCTGGGCTAAGTCCGCGAAACTTCATAAATGAGGTCAGTCAACTACCGCCTAATAAAATTGCTCGGTTATTATCATCCTACTAATATACTGTCAATCACATAGATTGACATTCGTGTCTCAAAAGCTCTCCATCGACGTCGGCACGAAGACTATTTTTGAAAATGTATCACTGGAATTCCTGGCTCGCAGTTATACATTTTCAAAAATAGGCTTCTCTTGCCCTGCAAATGGATATACATTCACTAAGAAAAATTATCATGACCGATCGTATTAAAAAGTAATTGAAAGTTAAGTTTTGAAATATTTTATGCAATATAAAATATTCATGATTATTCGATTATTTAATTTTTAATCATATAAGTTCACGATTTAAAACATAATCATGATTTTCGATTTAATCACGTACTCGCGCAAGCCTATCCACCATACATCACCAATTTACCATTACATTGTAAGAAAGATGCGGTTGAATATTTACTTTCTGTAAAGTTACGCTGTAATTCTTTATTTGTATATTATTTTGACTGTAACTAAGTAATATTTATTTTTAATGTAATCATACATTTTGTCTGAATGAAGAAAGTACACGTGTGTATGTTGATAAAAGATTGTTTTAATCACCATATACTTAGTGTGGTGATATCAAGGTCTGCGAGTCATCGATCTCGGAATCTCTCAATGACGGAATTCATGTTCTTGATCACCAACTATAAAACCATATATAATATCTGTGGGTTTTTTTAAAATCAATTTGTGTCCTGTAATACAGATGAGTACCTGGATGTGAAAAGAGTAATGTTAAATAGTAATGGTTATAAATATTTATAAGATTGGAAAAGAATTGGTCTGGTCAGTAAGAATTGTTTTGGTTTGTATTGCACTAAAGAGAGACACGTGTGTGCAAACTAGGCGGCACAATATATTAAGTGTATCTAACAAAGCTAATATCGGTTGGTGTATGTATTTTCAGTGACGGTGAGACTTGTATACTGTTGTTGGAAATTTTGTAAGTGATTTGACTGGAAGGTGCGGCAACAGCTTGTGAAATTTCTCTGAGAGTATTCAATAACTCTGTTCTATAATACCTTGAAATTCAAGTTGTGTGTATCTGGATTAAAAGAATTACCTCAAGTGTTGTGTTTAACCCTTTATCAGTCAAGTCGGCCAAGCAATGCATCTCGCAGTGGTCTTGAGAAATGTCCATTTGCAGACTTAGAGAAGACTGTCTTTGAAAATTTACCACTAGAATGACTGGCTCGGTTATCGAGCCACTCATTCTAGTAGTAAATTCTCAAGAATAGTCTTATCTTCGTCTTGTAATTGATATTTTCAATGACAAAATTGAAATTTTCTTGAATTCTTGAACACCCTCCCCTATCAGTCTTTGTGGGGAACGGGCCAATGGCCGGTCACGCACATGCCCATACCCTATGGCTTCCATCCCGCACCAACCCACAAACACATATATGATTAGTCTGTTCTCGGCATCGCCCTTCTCTGTGAGATGCAAGCCACCAGATCATACCCATGTCAACCAACACTATGTAGTAGTGCACATCAAGTGGCTCTTGTATCAGCTACTAGTGAAGATTGCTCTTCTCGGAATCCTCCGGAATGTGCCGTATGTCAGTGCCTTGCTTTCCATTTTCCCTGGCTTTACCTAGAGGTCCTCTCTAGTAGCTTAGCTACCTCGTGTATGGCGAAAGTGAGACAAGATTTGTGCTTGATGCGATTATGGATACTTCGAGCAGACACGTTCATTCATGAAAGCTTTCAAATTGGATTCACCAAATGTGTAATGGTATATTGCACGATTCGGAGTGTGATGCACACACATCTGTGTGGGGGTGCACAGTGTGCTTTTGAGACTTCTTCTGATTGACTCGATTATCAAAAGCGGCATGAACTTTGTGCTCTGTCGAAGTTAATCCAATATACATCAACTTTTTGGAAAAATGAATTCACATTCCTCAATGTAACCACAATTAGGGGTATTAGTTCATGATAAACATTGATGAGTACCTAAGTTGCATTTTCATCACTATGAGTGGAGGCCGGCTTGGATCTCATTCTCTAGACCTAATCACAAAAATAACCTCGGAAATGGATTCATTACCCTCAAATTCAGTGCCGGATTAAGCCTTGCCAGGGCCGGGGGGGGGGGGGGGGGGGCAACGAATACTTGTGGAGTTGGGTGGAAGCGTAATGCAAACCAAAATGGGGGTCGGGAGGTGGGGGGCAGGGTCCTCCCCGTGAAAATGTTGATATCTAGATGCTCGTCGATGGCATATCCTGCATTTCCATAAGTAAATAAAGACCATCAGTTGGCTGTTTAAAGACCATCAGTTGGCTGTTTAAAGACCATCAGTTGGCTGTTTAAAGACCATCAGTTGGCTGTTTAAAGACCATCAGTTGGCTGTTTAATTATTCTTTTTTAACCACTTAATTTCATTTTTTTTGTTCACTAAATTTTTTGAGGCGTTCAGTTGTGAAAACAGAAATGGATAAAAAAAATGAATGAACACAAAAATGACATTAAATAGCAAACAAGGCAAATCAATAAATTGATGTCTGCTCCCTGAAGGCATAACCCCGAAATCATACTCTGCAGAGAAACTGAATAGATAACCCCGAAGGCATACTCTGCAGACACTGAATAGATAACCCCGAAGGCATACTCTGCAGACACTGAATAGATAACCCCGAAGGCATACTCTGCAGAGACACTGAATAGATAACCCCGAAGGCATACTCTGCAGAGACACTGAATAGATAACCCCGAAGGCATACTCTGCAGAGACACTGAATAGATAACCCCGAAGGCATACTCTGCAGAGACACTGAATAGATAACCCCGAAGGCATACTCTGCAGAGACACTGAATAGATAACCCCGAAGGCATACTCTGCAGACACTGAATAGATAACCCCGAAGGCATACTCTGCAGAGACACTGAATAGATAACCCCGAAGGCATACTCTGCAGAGACACTGAATAGATAACCCCGAAGGCATACTCTGCAGAGACACTGAATAGATAACCCCCAAAGGCATACTCTGCAGACACTGAATAGATAACCCCGAAATCATATGCTTCAGGGAAAGGTTTGGAACTGTGGCTCAGACACAGAGAAATGAACTTGAAATTGCCAATGAGATATCACCATATTAGGCCATCCTTAAAATATTGTTGGTTTGGGGTAATGATGTTAAATCCACAATTTGGGGAGTAGGAATGATTCAGTGGGCCATCATTCTTATGGTCTGGCGGGATTTGCCCTAATGAACAATTTGTTAAGCATAGCTTAACAAAAGCAAAATCTAAGTTTCTCTAAATAAACACACTTAGACTTTGCTTGGCACCATATGAAAAACACATAAAAACTATGTTCAAAATGAACAGTGATATTTTCTGTAATAATCAATACCAAGTTTGGTGACTATATGTGAAAAAGTCTTGAAACTATGCCCCGGACAAACTTATATATGCTGAATGGACGGACGGATGAACAGACGGACAAACCGCAACTATATGCTCCCACGAAATTTCTTTCGGGGAGCATATAAATGGAATAATTTAACAGCCAACTGAAGGGTCATATTTACCTCTGGAAATGCAGGTGGTGCCATATGAGAGCATAACAAATCGCCAAGTTTATACCATATCCTGTTATGCAGTTTCTCTTTACAAACTAAAATAGCTATATGGACATCATGTCCATGCAAACAGCTTTTCTCGTTAGTAAGAGAAACTGCATAAATCACATTACTCACTCAAAAACAAAATTTTGATAGAAAACATTGGGGACTGGGCAAGATCTGGGGCGGGGGGGGGGGGGCAAATGTCCCCGCTGCCCCTATTATAATCCGCTACTGCTCAAATTAGACAAGAAAGGCGAGTTTGAGTTTGCCATTGTTTCGTTATAAAGTTAATTTGTCAATTGGCCACCAGTGAGCAGATTTTTCGGACCGCAATAGCTTATTTTGTAACAAATACCGTAATGTACCATAATCAATCATAAAGGTTTACTTACCAGAGGTTGATCACGAATTGCAAGATATTATTAATTCTATGAGTTTTTGGTAGGATAAAAATTTAAGATGGCTGCCAATCTGTTTATCCGAGTTTCGAAAATGCAAAATTTGACATGATAAACAAAAATATATTTCAAATAAATTTTGGCTTCAAAATCCATAAAAACAAATATGGCTGCCTAACACTGAATTCTGATTGGTCGATGGCGTCCATGTTTCTTTTAGCATACCAACTTCCCTTAATAGGAACTAAAGGTCATTCAAGTTTGTTAAATAAGTGTATGGCTCTTAGTCCCTATTATATTTCCCAAATATTGGCCCGATCCCTTTAGCGGTTCGGGTAATTTTTGTGAAAATTTGGTCATACAAGATTCACAGATGACTTTGTCCGAAATGGCAAAACGACACAGACAGATAAGAGTTGATCAAATTTCTTTTTTTTCTTGACAAATCATGACCATTAAAGGCTATATATTCGGGTGGAGATAATACTGGAGAATATGAAGATTTTGCCGAAACATGAAAACAAGGGTGGACTTATTAGATGTAGACATCACAAATTTGAAAACAATTATGATTCCAGGCTTTCTAGTTATGAATTTAAAATTACATTAACTGTTTAAATTAGTTTTAAAAAAAATTTCACTTAGAAAATGTCAATTTGCAGACCGAAAGGAGACCATTAAAATTTACCACAGATGACTGGCTCAATAATTCCAGTGGTAAAATTTCAACAAGAGGCCCTAGGGGCCTGTGTCGTTCACCTGGACCATAGGCATTTCAACTAGAATGGTCATTAACAATAAATAGAACTCTAATGAGATGAGCTGACTTGTAACAAGAAAACAAGAGTCCATGTTTCTTTATGTATCAACTTCTCTTGGACACACTTTAATGGCCCTTATTCATCAATATCATATCTCCCAAATTTCGGCCCAATCCATTCGCGGCTCTGGAGACGAAGTCGCTTGCATGAAAACCAGGCCATCCAACATGGCTGCCCAACCATTTGGCCAATCAACTTTCCTTGAACAAACTTGGTTCAGCTCTTGCTCTAGATCATATTTCATGAGATTTGTATCAATCCCCCTCAAGTGGTTTCGGCGAAGATTTTTAAACATGTTTCTAAAAATTGGCCGAAATCTAAGATGGCCGCCGCCCCAATTGGCCGATCGGCTTCGTTTTGGACAAACTTGATCCCTATGGAATAAGGATGCTTCCTGGCAAATATAATTGAAATTGGCCCAGTAGTTCTTGAGAAGGCACTTTAAATTTTCCATGGCTTTAGCATGGGAGCTTTTGGCGGGAAAATGATCCAAGATGGCCACCAAACCATTTATCCGACAGATTCGAAAATTGCAAATTTGAGATCAGAATACCCAAAAACAACCAAACCAATTTCGACCTCTAAATCCATCAAATAAGTCCAATATGGCCACCAAACACACTATATATTGATTGGCCCACAGCGGCCATGTTTTTTTTACAGATCAACTTCCCTTGAACAAACTTTAATGGCCCTTAGTCCCTAATCCTATCTAACACATTTCGGTCCAATCCCTTCAACGGTACTGGTCATTTTCGATAAAACTAGGTCAACCAAGATGGCCACCAAACCATTTGACCAATCAAGTTCCCTTGAACAAACTTGGTTTAGCTCTTGCCCTAGATCATATTTCAGGTTTGCATCAATTCCAAAACGGTTTCTGAGAATTTTAGACGTTTCTAAAAATTGGCCAAAATCTAAGATGGCCGCCAGCCAAATTGGCCGATTGACTTCGTTTGAACAATACTTGAATCTCTATGCCCTACGGATGCTTCCTATTAAATATAATTAAAATCGGCCCAGTAGTTCTCGAGAAGACATTTTAAATTTCCCATTGCTTTAGTATGGGAGCGTTTGGCAGGAAAATGATCCAAGATGGCCGCCAAACCGTTTTTTTGACAGTTTCAAAAATTGCAAATTTGAGATCAGGATAACCTAAAAAACATAAAACCAATTTCGGCCTCAAGTCGATCAAATAAAAGTCCAATATGGCTGCCAAACACGCTATATTTTGCTTGGGCCGTGGTGGCCATGTTTTTTTATGGATCAACTCCCCTTTAACAAACTTTAATAGCCCTTAGTCCCTAATCATATATGCCAAATTTCGGCCCGATCCCTTCAGCGGGTCTGGAGTCATTTTCGCCAAAACTAGGTCAACCAAGATGGCCGCCGAACAATTTGACCACTCAAGATCCCTTGAACAAACTTGGTTTAACTCTTGCTCTAGATTATTTTTCATGAAGTTTGCATCAATCCCCCAAGCGGTTTCGGAGATTTCTAAAAATTTGCCAAAATTCAAGATGGCCACCGGCCACATTGGTCGATCGACTTCGTTTGAACAAACTTCCCTATGCCCTAGGGATGCTTCGTGCAAAATATAATTGAAATGGACAGACGTGACGGACGGTCGCCACGGCATAGGCTCACTTGGCCTTTTAGGCCAGGTGAGCTAGTCTTCTGTTGTTCAGCAACTGGACATCTGCAGAAGTCACTTTGTTCGGCGTTATTGTAAAAAAGGACTACAGATAACTTTAGCGAATAGGGGAGATTCTGTTGAAGTTCATCGTCAACCCGTCTTGTCACAAGATATTCATCAAAGGTCTAAGTGGGGCGGGTATACCCACACATCTCCCCACATTTGTGGGCATACACAAAGTTTTGAGGGTTGGTTTACAGTATCAAAATTTGAAGCTAATACACAGATCCCAGCATTGTAGTCACACTAAAAATACCTCATTTTGTAAGTTTCAGTTTTCAGGGAAGATAACTCTAGTGAATATGACCGGATTTAGCTGAAACGTAATCACATTTGACTAGTTACCAGGGGTAGAAATACGAATTTTGCCCTACATGCAGAGTACATCTAACATTTGAATTTTACCTGCACAGCAAAAAAATCTACATGCACATAAATTAATCTTTTCTATATCACAGTTTCAAAACAAGGAAAACTGTTGAATATTAGGCAGCAACGTCTTCCAGTCAAATTAATTTTTTTTAAATTCAAAAGAATGAATATTATATCGTAAAGAATTTCCTTTCTTCAGGGATTTGTCGGAGAGGTTTAACATTATAGCTTATCAGCCAGAAATGTGCATGCACCCTGTGCACCCAGTATTACAAATTTACCTGCACCAGCCATTTTTTACCTGCATTGTGCGTGTAAAAGGGCCTTATTTCCACAATTAAATACACAAGCATGATGGGCATACTAAATTTATGCTTCAAAAACTTCAGGTCTGAGGGGAGATAACTATTGTTGTTTACTAGTTACATCTAGTTAGCAGACACAGATAACTCATCCTGCCAGCCAGTAAAGCATTCAGCGTTACCTCCCTTGTAAGACAAGGGGTTCATGCACTAAACATCACAGAATGATGCAGGGTACTAGGTTCAGTTTTAAAGAAACATTCCAATGGAATGATGCTTATGCATAATGCTCTACACAATATCGCCGTATTAGGAAGTTGAATGTCTGCTCGATCAGACCACTACTATGCAAGAAGCACATGACCAGTTAACATCCAATCAATGCGTTATTATAAAATTCCAGAGGCTGAGGTAATGCAATGCAATTAGCTCTGGCATAGCAGGCACAAGTTTCATTCTTTGTCTAAGTTTCATATGCAGCAGTCGAAGTTTCTCAATGCTCTAAATTGTTAAAAAAATATTTGTAACTTGGCCACGCCTCCAACCTGAAATAGAATGTGAAAAGCAAATATTGTGACACAATAAGTACGGATGTCAGACACAATGGTGCCTACGCCTATGCATTCAGCACTAGCCGTGTTGAGCCAATGAGCGATTCCAGTCACACGCAATCAGGATGACTGGTGTTAGCTCAATCATTCTCGGTAGCTAAGGGGACACAACCATGCGCGACAAGCTTATCTTGTCTACACCAATGCATTCAGCACTAGACGCGTTGAGCCGACAAGCATATATCATGCACAACTGGATAACAAGTGTTATCCCAATCAACCTCTGTAGCTGAGGGGATACGATCAAGCACGGTAAGCTTATCTTGTCTACACCAATGCATTCAGCACTAGACGGGTTGAGCCGACAAGCATATATCATGCACAAGCTGGATAACGAGTGTTATCCCAATCATCCTCTGTAGCTGAGGGGATACGATCAAGCACGGCAGGCTTATCTTGTCTACACCTATGCATTCAGCACTAGATGTGTTGAGCTCTTATCCTCCAAAAGTGTAAATAAGATACATTAGATATCAATATATAACAATGGTATTATATAACTGAATTACTGTTCACAGACAAAGATACTGCTGCTCGGAAGCATCCACTGTCATGATAGGGGGTCTCTAACAATCTCCTTCAGGATTAATGGCCAGGCATTGCTTCAGGAGGCAAAGGCTATCAGACAACCTTAATCGTGACAGTGGCTGCTTTGAAGCTGCAGGTTGCTAATGTAACCCAAAACATAAGAGCACATGTTGCCTCTTATGTAAATTTGCCAAATGATAATTTGTCAAAATAAAGTTTTTGAAAACTAGCATTATGAGTTCAGTTGTGTGTGTGTTAATAGTAAATATGACAGATTTTGTCGAAACACAGACCAAAAGCCATGTACCAACTTTGCAGTAAATCCACGTGTAACTCTTGGAGAAAAACACGCAGATGACGAGCGATAACAATAGCTAATCGGTTTACAAATAAGGCTGATGTCACCGTTCTCCGTCTAACTTTCTGCTTTACAGGAAACACAAAGACACTAAAATGAGTCGATACGGTATACTTTAATGATTATGTGTTTCTGATACATAATTTACAAAATAATCAGTTGTATTTATATCATTTATAACACATATGTAATGAACTTCTTACTACATTTATATCACAGAAACCTCAATACCAACTTAGAGACCAAATGTATCTGGAATTACATAAACTTTACAAAAACATAAAATTAAGACAAAGGTGGCTAATTAATAGTCAGCAAAAATGGCTTCTGCAGTGCTCTTGAGAAAACCTACATTTGGAGGTCGAAAGAATATTTTTGAAAATTTAACAATGGAATGGCTGGCGAACCAGTCAAAAGAATGATTGGCTCAATAACTGAGCGAGTTATTCCAGTGGTAAATCGTCAAAAATTGTCTCTGGGCTTGCAAATGGATATTAACTGTTTGATTGCTGGAAGCCACCTGACAAACATTTACATGGTCATAACTCTGGACCTGCTGAATACTGTGAAAACAATTTGACTGAGTCGTTGGTGGTTTTTAGCCACCAACAACTTTCAGTCAAATTGTTTAAAAAAATATACAGCATATCCCGAGTCAAACCGCACAGAAAATGTAGTCCCCAGAAATTCAGCAGCCAGGCAGTGAACTAGAAACTATCGTTAATTTTATGCTAATATTTCAAAATGAATTTGTCATATCCTTTTAATTGGTAAGGCGGCCAAAACCATTGTTTGTAGTGACGTTGAGAAATATTCATTTGCATGCAGAGACATGAGAAGACTATTTTTTTACATTTAATCACTCGAATGGCTGGCTCATTCCAGTGGTATGTCAAAAATAGTCTTTTGGCATGCAAATGAACATGCACGAAACAAAAACACCAATTCTTTTGACAAATTCATGCCATTAACCTTTTAGGTAATTCAAGAAAATTTCAATTTTGTCATTGAAAATATCAATTACAAGACGAAGATAAGACTATTCTTGAGAATTTACTACTAGAATGAGTTGCTCGATAACCGAGCCAGTCATTCTAGTGGTAAATTTTCAAAGACAGTCTTCTCTAAGTCTGCAAATGGACATTTCTCAAGACCACTGCGAGATGCATTGCTTGGCCGACTTGACTGATAAAGGGTTAAACACAACACTTGAGGTAATTCTTTTAATCCAGATACACACAACTTGAATTTCAAGGTATTATAGAACAGAGTTATTGAATACTCTCAGAGAAATTTCACAAGCTGTTGCCGCACCTTCCAGTCAAATCACTTACAAAATTTCCAACAACAGTATACAAGTCTCACCGTCACTGAAAATACATACACCAACCGATATTAGCTTTTGTTAGATACACTTAATATATTGTGCCGCCTAGTTTGCACACACGTGTCTCTCTTTAGTGCAATACAAACCAAAACAATTCTTACTGACCAGACCAATTCTTTTCCAATCTTATAAATATTTATAACCATTACTATTTAACATTACTCTTTTCACATCCAGGTACTCATCTGTATTACAGGACACAAATTGATTTTAAAAAAACCCACAGATATTATATATGGTTTTATAGTTGGTGATCAAGAACATGAATTCCGTCATTGAGAGATTCCGAGATCGATGACTCGCAGACCTTGATATCACCACACTAAGTATATGGTGATTAAAACAATCTTTTATCAACATACACACGTGTACTTTCTTCATTCAGACAAAATGTATGATTACATTAAAAATAAATATTACTTAGTTACAGTCAAAATAATATACAAATAAAGAATTACAGCGTAACTTTACAGAAAGTAAATATTCAACCGCATCTTTCTTACAATGTAATGGTAAATTGGTGATGTATGGTGGATAGGCTTGCGCGAGTACGTGATTAAATCGAAAATCATGATTATGTTTTAAATCGTGAACTTATATGATTAAAAATTAAATAATCGAATAATCATGAATATTTTATATTGCATAAAATATTTCAAAACCTAACTTTCAATTACTTTTTAATACGATCGGTCATGAAAAATTACATTTTTCTTAGTGAATGTATATCCATTTGCAGGGCAAGAGAAGACTATTTTTGAAAATATATAACTGCGAGCCAGGAATTCCAGTGATACATTTTCAAAAATAGTCTTCGCTTGCCCTGCAAAAAGACCTTTCTAAACACCATTTCAGCTTTCTTCATTGATATTCTTTTGTTCTTATGCCTTGGTAATTTGTATCCAAGCTGATTAATCGAGTAATCACGATTATTTTTAAATAATCGATCGCGATTACTCAACACAATGATCGCACAAGCCTAATGGTGAAAAGGGTTAACTTAATTCTATCATAGTAATAAAAACATAAAATAATCAACATTCACACTGACTAACATTCCAAAATTACACAGAATTATGAATCTTATGGCTCTACTCGATTGAACAGCTCAAAGCTGGTGGACTGAATGTCGAGACATTGGATAGGATGGGATGGGGTGGGGGATAATAACCGGACATAGTAGAACATAATATACATAGAATAAGATTGGTGAAGGCAAGTTATTCATTTCACGGTGAATGGATGGACGGATAGAGTATTCTATGTGAAAACATGACGAGTTAAAAATGATGTTATTTTGAGACGGCATAATTTGCACGGTATTTGTGTGAAACTGTGTGTAAATGAAAATCTTCTTGCAGTCTTTTTGTTAAACATGCAAGCAGTTACTTCACCAACCCGATAGAGAAAAGATGATTCTGTATAATTTAGTGCCACTATAAAAATAAGCTTCGTTTTATAACTTCTTATTAATGCAAAAAATATATATAGAACTCTGCAGAAATATTTCGTAACATACTGGTAGCGGGTACAAGACACAAATACTGCTTCACTACCTATAATTTCTTCATCTAATCATAGCGCAAATACTAACTCTTTCATCGTCAATACGAACTCTTTCATCGTCGGCCATCCAAGCATCTTGGTTCTAACCCTTTAATGCTCAAATTTGTACAAGAAAAATTTCAATTTTCTCAAAAATGTCTGAACAACTTTTTTTGAAAATTTATCACTGGAATGACTGGCTCGGTTCTAGTGCTAACTTGTCATAAATGGTCTTCTTGTTCTGTAAACTGACATTCCTAAAAAGAATGGACTTTTCCCGAGTAATGACGTCATAATCAGGTAAGCGGCGTGTAGGAGGACGTCATAAGTATTACGTCATAAATGATTCTATACATCCCGTCTTTAACTCTTAATAGTACGACACATTGTACAAATTGTATGTCTACTGTTTAATACACATGCTGTTGAATATTTTGATACTAGTTTCCATAGGCAGCAACAGCAGCTAGTTAAATTAGTTTTAAAATATTCAACAGCCTACCTGCCTAGTTTTCTGGAAATTGATAGTCAGGGTGATAAGGGGCTAAGGCAACAGATAGTTTGCAAATAACATGAAATGAATCAACAGCACTCATAATTTCAGCATATATTCCAAGATGTTTAATTTGCACTATCCAGTAAACCATATCACCCCAATGGCTCGTTACTCATTAACACTGTCCAAGTGCTGCAAGCCACCAGACAATAATCTCAATGGACAATAACTCTGTGCATGCTGAATATTTTGAAAACAATTTGGCTGAAAGTTGTTGGTGGCTTAGCCACCAACAACTTTCAGTCAAATTATTTTCAAAATATTCAGGAAATCCAGAGTTAAGTCCCACTGAAACTGTAGTCTGCAGAAATTCAGGAGTCAGCCAGTTACAGACAAGAGGAAGAACAAGAAGAGAGGCTGCCACACATTTTCGAGACATTGTTACTCAGACCTGTTGCTCTTACAGAAATAGATAAATTCAAATACGAACATCAGTTATCATATAAATGGGATTGAAGTGGAAATCTGGAACTGCGTTCCTCTGGGAACTGAATATATTCTGATTTTTCACTAGAACATAAACAGCTTAAACACTTCTTTTCAACTGTCACTAAGCCCACAGATCGACCGTGTGACTTAGGGTGAACGGTGTACATCCTGCACTATAACAGTCAGTTCGTTCAAAATCGGCTTCTGTACTAGTCCTGAATAATCTCCATTTGCAGGACAAGGTTAATTTTTTAAATTGTACAACTAGAATGGCTAGCTCACAAAATGACCCAGTCATCCCAGTGGTAAATTTTCAAAAATAGTCATTTCAGCCTGCAAACTGATATTCCCTAAGGAGAAAATCTGTTTGCTTGACAAATCCTGACACTTAAGTGACACAGATAACATTGTCTACATTTTTCCAGCTTACTGCTGATATGGAGGGCCCATTTATATAGAAAAACACCAGTTAACCCCTTAACATTCATAACAGCCAAAAACAGCTTCTGCAGTGGTCTTGAGAAATGTCCATTTGTAGACCACGAGAAAACTATTTTTGAAAATTTACCACTGGAATGACTGGCTCGGATAACCGAGCCAGTCATTCCAGCGGTAAATTTTCAAAAATAGTCTTCTCTTGGTCTGCAAATGGACGTTTTCTGAGAAAATTTAAATTTTCTTGAATAAATTTGAGGGTTAAAGACCTCTATCTGAATATGAACACAAAGCCTTTTTCTGTGGCAATGTCTTCCAGCCCTACCACTGTGGCCAGACAAGGGTGTCTATGGCCCTATAGGACATATGCATGCACCTTTAAAACCTTATATTACATTAATAATTACTCATTGCTCCCTCTAATATCATCTGCTATTATCTTCGGTGCTTTTCGTATTTGTCATATTTATCATACCTTTCAGGTCTATCATATCTCTCATACTTGTCATATTTTTCATATTTTTCATACTTTTCATTTTTATCATATTTTTCAGAATGATCACGAGATGGCGAATGTCCATTTTTATGTCTTTGCGATACCTTTAACCTTTCTGTATCAGAGTCCTTACTAATATAATGCACTTTGTCCTTATTCTTATCCTTAGCCTTGTCTTTATGCTTTTTATGCCCACTGCGCTTCTTCTCGGGTACCTGGTCGACTTCGTCACTTTCATCGCTATGCACTCGTTTATGACGCTTCGGCTTCTTCACATCTTTTACTGAGCGCTTTACCTCTACTGGTGATAATTGGTAACGCTCTTTTTCATGTTTCCGCCCACTTCGTTCTTTATCCTTCCTGTACTTCCGTGGCGAGTTTCTATGACGATGTTTGTTTGTAGGGCTTCGACTTCGACTGGATCGCGATGACCTGCAAAATGAAATCAATGAATACCTGACAAAACCATGAATGAAAACAGAATATCTATAAATTTATTTACTGCTTTCAGCCCAAAAATCCAGACTGGATCTCCATTTGTCGGCAAGCATCGAGATGAGAAAGCTGGTAAATATTTTGATAATAATTTGAGCACACTGCAAAATGTGTCTAGTTTGTATATGACAACAGGTTCGAGACATTTGTTATCCGAGTCCCACCTTGGCACTTGTAAGACCTTGTTGCTCTGAGTGAGAAAGGATTGTAACAAGAGGCCCCTGCCCTGAGTGAGAAAGGATTGTAACAAGAGGCCCAAGGGGCCTGTGTCGCTCACCTGGAGCACAATAGATTTTTGTCCAAATTGTTGGTGGGTAGTTTAGCAGTCTTTTAAATGAGTTTGTGGACATTTTTGCAAGTGCAATATGGCTGCGAAACACTCCATTTTGATTGCCCCATGGCGCCAATGTTTTTTTGATGGATCAACTTCCCTTGAACAAATTTTAATGGCCCAAATTTCGGCCCGATCCCTTCAGCGGTTCTGGAGGAGTCATTTTCGTGAAAACCAGGTCATCCAAGATGGTCGCCGAACCATTTCGTCAATCAAGCCCTTTTGAACAAACTTGGCTTGCCTCTTGGCCTAGATGAAGATTTCCCAAGTGGTTTCGGAGATTTTTAAAGACATTTCCTGAAATCGGCCGAAATCCTAAATGGCCGCTGGGCAAATTGGCTGATCGGGTTCATATGAACAAACTTGGATCCTTATGCCCTAAGGATGCTTCCTGCCAAATATAATTGAAATCGGCCAGGTAGTTCTCAAGGATATATTTTTAATTTCCCATTGCTTTAGCATGGGAGCTTTTGACGAGAAAATTATTCAAGATGGCCACGAAACCGTTTATCCGACCGTTTCGAAAATTGCAAATTTGAGCTCAGAATACCCAAAAACATCTATAGAA
Source organism: Chaetoderma sp. LZ-2023a (assembly GCA_034401795.1). Classification (NCBI taxonomy): domain Eukaryota; kingdom Metazoa; phylum Mollusca; class Caudofoveata; order Chaetodermatida; family Chaetodermatidae; genus Chaetoderma; species Chaetoderma sp. LZ-2023a. The sequence goes on from CM067359.1 coordinate 123,269,076, forward strand.
CCAATTTTGGCCTCAAAATCCATCAAATAAAAGAATCCAATATGTCCGCCGAACACGCTACATTTTGATTGGCCCACGGCGGCCATGTTTTTGACGGAACAACTTCCCTTGAACAAATTTTAATGGCCCTTAGTCCCTAATCATATCTCCCAAATTTTGGCCTGATCCATTCAGCGGTTCTGGAGAAGTCGTTTTCGGGAAAACTAGGTCATCCACGATGGCTGCCGAACCATTCGGTCAATCAAGTCGTCTTAAACAAGCTTGGCTTACCTCTTTGCCTAGATAAGGTTTCATAAGTTTTGAATCGATTCCCCAAGCCGTTTCGGAGAACGTGCTTTTTAGACATTTCTAAAAATCGGCCGAAATCCAAGGTGGCCAACGGCCAAATTGGCCGATCGGCTTCGTTTGAACAAAATGAAATCTCTATGCCATAAGGATGCTTCCTGCCAAATATAATTCAAATCGGCTCAGCAGTTCTCGAGAAGACATTTTAAATTTCCCATTGCTTTAGTATGGGAGCTTTTGGCGGGAAAATTATCCAAGATGGCCGCCAAAGCATTTATCTGACAGTTTCGAAAATTGCAAATTTGAGATCAAAATACCCAAAAACCTATTTAAAATGAATTTTGACCTCAAAATCCATCAAAATAAAAAAATCCAATATGGCTGCCAAACACACTATATTTTGATTGTTACACTGTGGCCATATTTTTTTAACGAATCAACTTCTCTTGAACAAACATTAATCACCCTTAGTTTCTAATTATATATCATAAATTTCGGCATGATCGCTTAAGTGGTTCTGGGGAAGAAGTTGTTTTTGTGAAAAATAGGTCATCCAAGATGGCCGTTGAACCATTTGGTCAATCAAGTTCCCTTGAACAAACTTGATTCAGCGCTTACCCTAGATCATATTTCGTGAGTTTTGAATCGATCCCTCAAATGGTTTGGGAGAAGATTTTAAAAAACATTTCTAAAAAAAATCGGCCGAAATCCAAGATGGTCGCCGGCCAATTGGCCGATCGGCTTCATTTGAACAACCTTGGATCCCTATGCCCTAAGGATGCTTCCTGCCAAATATAATTGAAATTGGCCGCGCGGTTCTTGAGAAGTCGTTTAAAGGAAAAGTTGACGGATGGACAGACGATGGACACATGACGGATGGCCACCACGACATAAGCTCACTTGGCCTTTCAGGCCAGATGAGCTAAAAATGATGACTGGATGCGGGTAACAATTTAGCAAACCAGCATATCCATTAGTCAGTCGGTTCAGTCAGATCACAAAAGCTTAATCAAAGCTGTAGTCACAAAAGTTTTTCCTATACAGTAATTAAAGTGACATTTCAGCTTTGACTGTGTGACCATAAATAACCCGTTAACCCTCGAATGTTGTTTTTTTTAAATTCAATTTTTCAAATGACATGACAATGGCAGACGTTTGACTGTAAGCATCTGAAGCAGCTTTTGTGAATTTGTAACTTAACCCTTTACCATGAGAATTTGGTTTAAAATTAGCAATTTTTTGATAGAAAATGCCCATTTGCAGACCAAGAAAACTTTTTTTAATTTACCACTGGAATGACTGACTCTTTCTGTTGTAAAATTGTCTTCCCTTCGTCTGCAAATGTACATTTCGCAAGACCCCTGCAGAAGCCGTTTTTGGCTGTGATATGAGTGTTAAAGGGTTACCATAAACATTCGGTTGTCAGCGTTGAATATTTTGAAACTAATTTGAAAATTTGACTGACATGGGCAGCAACATCTCCAAGTCAAATTAGTTTCAAAATATTCAAACGCTTACCTGTGTAATGTTATAGTTACGGTGAAATTGAGATTCTACTAATTCAGTTTCCAGTGTTAAAATCTATTCAAACGCACGTATAAAGTGGGCAGAGCTTAGCTAGAAATGGGCGGGGCTTAACTGGAAATTGATTGCTCTTTTATTAATACTACTAACCTGCTACAACTTCTAGATGATCGATCATTGCTCCGGGAATGACTGCGTTTTTTAGACGATGAATGGTTATGCGAGCGTTTATCGCTGCCTGCTGAATCAGTTGCCTTGTCATCTTCCTGCTTGACTTTCTTCACTCCGGCTGGAGCGGGACTGATGTCCTTCGGCGTATCTATAAAACACACCATAACAGTGCTCAACAAACTGAACAAGAGGCCGTGCTCAACATAGCAAGCTGATCAAGAGGCCGCGCTGAATATAGCGAGCTGAACAAGAGGCCGTGCTCAATATAGCAAGCTGAACAAGAGGCTGTGCTCAACATAGCAAGCTGAACAAGAGGCCGTGCTCAATATAGCAAGCTGAACAAGAGGCCCAACGGCCTGTGGTGCTCACCTGGACAATTAACATTTGAAGAATTTGCATTTAAATAGATATAATGGATAATATTCGGAAAATCTAAGACCACCAAAAAAATTGACCAATCAAAATTCTGAATAGAAGTTCTAGTCTACCATGATAGGGCCACTTTAGCCAAATTTAGTTGAATTATGTCAACAGTTAAGGAGTAGGATTTTGACCATTTCCGGTAGATTTTTCATAAAATCTCCGATTTTCACACAATTAAAACTCCGAATAGAGGTTCTAGAGCACCATAGAATCATTCTAGCCAAATTTGGTTGAAATATGTTAAGCCACTATGGAGGAGTAGCATTTTGAACATTTCCAGTAAATTTTCATAAAATCTAAGATTTTCACGCAAAACCTTGTTCAATCCAAATTCTGAATAGGTGTTCTAGAACCTACCACCACAGAATCCATATAGCCAAATTTGGTTGAAATATGTCAAGCAGGTAAGAAGCAGCAGCATTTTGACAATTTCTGGTAACCAAAACAAGAGGCCCAAGTGCCTATGGCGCTCACCATCGGCATTTAAACCATTTGCATTTAAATAGACATGATGGATGATTTTCGGAAAATCAAAGATGGCCACCAAAAAATTGACCAATCAAGACTCTCGTTTAATATGTTGAAGCCTACCGTCCTAGGATCAGTCTACCCAAGTTTTGTTGAAATCAGGTTATTGATTGAAGGAGTACGTACACTTTTTAAATGGTTTCGGAAAACCTTCAGAAAATCCGAGATTGTTGCAAAACCATTGACCTATCAAAATTCTGAATAGAATTTCTCGAGGAAAAAATTCATGAATCAAAATTCTGAATAGAAATACTAGAGCCTATCACAATAGAATCCTTTCAGTCCAATTTGGTTGAAATCTGTCAAAATGGTAAGGAGAAGTAGACATTTGACAATTTCCGGTACATTTTTTAATAAAATCCAGGATTTTCACCCAAAATATTTACGCAACAAAATTCTGAATGGAAGTTCTAGAGCCTATGACCATAGGATTCTTTCAGCCCAATTTGGTTCAAATTGGTCAAAATGGTAAGAAGCAATTTGACAATTTCCGGTAAATTTTTTTTATTAAATCTAAGTTTTTCACCCAAAATATTTAATTATCAAAATTCTGAATGCATGTTCTATAACCTATGACCATAGGATCCTTTCAGACAAATTTGATTGAAATCGGTCAAACGGGTAAGAAGACCCAATTTGACAATTTCCGAAAAATTTTATCTAAATCTAGGATTTTCACTCAAAATATTTATGCAACAAAATTCTGAATGGAAGTTCTAGAGCTTATGACCATAGGATTCTTTCAGCCCAATCTGGTTGAAATCAGTCCAAATAGTAAGGAGAAGAAGCAATTTTACAATTTCTGGTACATTTTCAATAAAATCTAAGTTTTTCACCAAAAATATTTACGAATCAAAATTCTGAATGGATGTTCTTGAGCTTAATACCATAGGGTCCTTTTCAGCCAAATTTGGTTGAAATCGTGTAGAATGGTAAGAAGCAATTTGACAATTTCGGGTACATTTTTCATAAAATCTAAGATTTTCACCCAAAAGATTGATGAATCAAAATTGTGAATGGAAGATCGGGAGCCAAATTTGGTTGAAATCGGCAAGTGGTTAACGAAGAGTAGTATATAAAGCAAAAGTTGACACGGATGACAGGCGGATGGTCGCCACGACATAAGCTCACTTGGCCCTTTGGGGCAGGTGAGCTAAAAGTTTGCTAGGCGCTTTTGCAACTTCTGGCTGTCCTTTAGTAATTCTGGCATGTGACACCAGTGGTGGAAATCTACACGCAGACAGTGCATCGAACATTGGGATTTTATCTGCACAGCAAAAAACCTTAATCCATATCTGTTTCCATTATAACATATTAGCACAAAGGTACAAAAGGCCTTATTTCAAACCCTGATGTCTGCTGTACGTTTAGCTTTATCCATAAAAAATTACTATCTATCAAAAATTAACCATTAACCAAAGCTTGGTTAAGAAAATCACTTCTCTAAGTATAAGATAACGTCATAATCAACTACATGACGTGTATGTAGGACGAAGCAATAATTATGACATGATGAATGATTCGAAATAGTCCGTCTTTAGCGCTTAAGAGTCTGACATGTTCTACGAATTGTATGTCTTTACCCTTTAATAAACATTCTGTTGACTATTTTGAAACTAATTTGACTGGACGCTGTTGTAGGCAGCAACAGCGTTCAGTCAAATTAGCTTCAAAATATTTAGCAGTTTACCTGTATAGTTTTCTGGAAATTGAGTCAGGGAGTTCAGGGATCGATCGATCCCAACATGAGCGTGGTGTGGGTGAAGCTTAGCTAGTGATGAGCAGGGCGTAGCTAAAACTGGAGATCTATTTTCTCCAAAGATATTTCTGTGGTAGCAAAGTGCAGCAATAGCGTGTCGACCGTGTTCATTATGCAAAATAAAGATACGTTATAGACCAGCAAAATACATATATAACTTAAATGTACTGATACTTACTACACCTGGAGCCTGAATTCGGGGTGCCATAGTCAGATTGCAGACCTTTAGCTTTGAGTTTGGCTTCCATCTGTAATCTTTTAGCATTATTCACAGTTTTCTCCATTTCATCAAAGTTAGGCTGAATAGAAGAAAGTATACGGGTATAATCATAATCGACCTTTCCTTTTAGTTATGCCTCCGCACATCTCAATCTAAGCTCCACCCACACGACGTCCGTATTGGGATCGATCGATCTCTGAACTCGCTGACTATGAATTTCCAGAAAACTATACTGTATGTAAGCTGTTGAATATTTTGAAACTAATTTTGACTGGGTGCTGTTGTTGTGCCAGCAACAGCGCCCAGTCAAATTAGTTTCGAAATATTCAACAGAATGTTTATTAAATAGTAGACGTACATGTCGGACTATTAAGCGTTAAAGACGCTCTATTTTAGACGTAATGGTGTCGGACTATTAAGCGTTAAAGACGCTCTATTCATGACGTAATGGTGTCGGACTATTAAGCGTTAAAGACGCACTATTCATGACGTAATGGTGTCGGACTATTAAGCGTTAAAGACGCACTATTCATGATGTAATGGTGTCGGACTATTAAGCGTTAAAGACGCACTATTCATGACGTAATGGTGTCGGACTATTAAGCGTTAAAGACGCACTATTCATGACGTAATGGTGTCGGACTATTAAGCGTTAAAGACGCACTATTCATGACGTAATGGTGTCGGACTATTAAGCGTTAAAGACACACTATTCATGACGTAATGGTGTCGGACTATTAAGTGTTAAAGACGCACTATTCATGACGTAATGGTCTCGGACCATTAAGCTTTAAGACTCACTATTCATGACGTAAACGTGTCGGACTATTAAGCGTTAAAGACGCACTATTCATGACGTAAATGTGTCGGACTATTAAGCGTTAAAGACGCACTATTCATGACGTAATGGTGTTGGACTATTAAGCGTTAAAGATGCACTGTTCATGACGTAATGGTGTCGGACTATTAAGCGTTAGACGCACTATTCATAATGTAATGGTGTCGGACTATTAAGCATTAAAGACGCACGCACTAGTCATGACATAATGGTGTCGGACTATTAAGCGTTAAAGACGCACTATTCATAATGTAATGGTGTCGGACTATTAAGCGTTAAAGACGCACTATTCATAATGTAATGGTGTCGGACTATTAAGCGCTAAAGACGCACTATTCATAATGTAATGGTGTCGGACTATTAAGCGCTAAAGACGCACTATTCATAATGTAATGGTGTCGGACTATTAAGCGCTAAAGACGCTCTATTCATAATGTAATGGTGTCAGACTATTAAGCGTTAAAGACGCACTATTCATGACGTAATGGTGTCGGACTATTAAGTGTTAAAGACGGACTGTTCATGACGTAATGGTGTCGGACTATTAAGCGTTAAAGACGCACTATTCATGACGTAATGTGTCGGACTATTAAGGATTAAAGACGCACTATTGATGTAATGGTGTCAGACTATTTGTCAGACTATTAAGCGTTAAAGACGGACTGTTCATGACGTAATGTGTCAGACTATTAAGCGCTAAAGACAGACTTTTCATGGCGTAATGTGTCGGACTATTAAGCGTTAAAGACAGACTATTCACGACGTAATGGCGTCGGACTATTAAGCGTTAAAGACGCACTATTCATGACGTACTGGTGTCGGACTATTAAGCATTAAAGACACACAATTCATGACGTAATGGTGTCGGACTATTAAGCATTAAAGACGGACTATTCCTGACGTAATGATTACAATGTCATCATACATGTCAGTTAGTTAATTATGACATCAGATGATTGGTGGATAAACTGGAAAGGTCAATTACGCATCAATGATGGTATTAATCATTTCACAGAGCAGATATCAATGCTACATAGTACGAGATAGCAGCTTAAACCTTTTACCATCAAATTTGTTCAACACAAAAATTTTCTCATATATGTCCATTTCCTGACCAAGAGATTATTGTGAAACAAAATACAACATAATGCAATTAAAACTTGCCTAAAATATTTGAAACTCAAATTTCTTAACTTTTTATAATAAAGCAATGTACAAATTTTCAGTTGAATATCTTTTAGCAGATGGCAAAGTACTAATGACCACCCTATATCTATCTATATATCTATATATATATCTATATATCCTAATTGAAAATAGGCAAAATTTATATTGAGTAAATGGAAATTGAAATCGGTATCTAGGGCTAGTCATCCTGTAGATGATACATGTACGCTACACCTTATGAATAAGCTAAAATTTTACGTAGTATAATTCAAAACAATGTACGTTGCTGTTGGCTTCCAATGAAATTCAGACAAGTATTCAACAGTACATTTTATTTTGTTTTGCTATTTCTGGGCTGTACTGTATATTCTCACAAGATGTCATCAATGGATCTTTCCATTTTTAGCCATGCCCCGCCCATCTCTAGCTAAGCTCCACCCACAACTCGCTCATGTTGGGATCTATCGATGGATCCCTGAGCTTCTTGACTATCAATTTCCTGAAAACTATACAGGTAAGCCGAATATTTTGAAACTAATTCGACTGGGTGCTGTTGCTGCCTATGGCAGCAACAGCGCCATGTCAAATTAGTTTCAAAATATTCAACAGCATGTTCATCAAATAGTAGAGACATACAATTCATCATTGCATAAATCTGTTAAGCGTGCTACGAGGTGACCGCAACAAAGTTGGACTCGGTACACTCAAGTCAAGAATGGAACTGAGGAAGACAAGGATTTGGGCTGAGGACAAGACACAGTGGCCAAAAGCGAAGGAGGACTGATTGCAGCTGTAGGATGTTTCTACTTCTACAGCCGCAGAATACAGTAATCGTACATACAATTTGTACGACATGTCGGACTATTAATAGTTAAAGACGGGCCTAATAGAATCATTTATGACATAATGATTGACGTCATCCTACACACCGCTTAGTTGAGTATAACGTTGAGTATGACGTCATCGATGGATACCCTAGAAAGGTGAATTCTCACCTTTGGCCGAGCGTATAAGCGAAGAATGGCTAAGCATATACCACGAATCTCATCTTCATCTACGTTAAACAGAGAATACCATGGCGGGTTGTCTGGCAGGGAAACCTGAAATAAAGTCAAGCAAAAAGTGAATATATTATATTCCTGTCACCATTATTAGATTTCAATTAGAATTAATTTATCTAAATCCTTTTTTACAGATATCATATTATTAGTTACCATCACCCAGTACGGGGGAAGTTACTGGAGGAGAAATTTATAGCCAGGGATACCATTACACTAAAGCTAAAAAATAACTTACATGCTTTCCACAACAAACAAAAGTACTCGTGAATATTTGTAACTTAATGGCTCAAAATATTCAACAGAATGTTTATTAAATGGTAGAGATACAATTCATACAACGCGTCGGACTTAAACGTTAAAGACAGACTATATCAAATCACTCCATGACGTCATGATTACGAGGTCATATGATGGATGCACTTGGGAAGGTCCATTTGATTAGAAGCCATTGCTACCCAAGACAGCAATAACTTGTATCCTAAGGATTACATATACATGGATACTTTTAACCATTTGCAGGTTCGCTACACGTAGTTATTTTATTACATACCTGTATCTGTCTGGCAGCCAGGTAGATACAAGCACAAGCTATCGTTTCTGGATGATATTGCATGAAGACATCTGTACGGAAACTGTCGTTCATGTAGTTCCTGAAAGCATAGGGATGCATCAATGTAAAGATATGATATTAACAACAAATCACATGTACATATTTGTACAAACTCTCAATGGAATAAGAATATAAGAGGCTGGGCCTCGGCGCTAAAAGCAGTCAGGGAACAGGCAAATAGCTGTCATAATGGCTTTATTATTTTGCTGCAATCACATTCCGAAGAGACTGCATATTAAACAATTGGTCCGTTTTCTCAAATGAAAGCAATGATCACTGAAACTGGAAGATCTATAGGTCCACGGTCAGATGCTACAGATAAAAGGTGTGAGGTGCATAGCGAGGGAATGGAACAGGTCAGTTCTTGCTCATGCACAAACTACAAAATGCAAACTGGGATGGCCGTATTTTCTATTTTCATATTTGGTTAGCGAGCCAGGCATTCTAGTCAAGGATTTTCAAGTCGCATGGCCTGAACATGGACAGTCAAAAAACAGATGTTTAGGCGACTTGATTTTAACTCTAACCTTCACCACTCTGATGTCAATACTCTATCTTTTAACGTGTCAGTAGCAAAGAAACTGGTATACATTTTTCAAACATTTCGGTGGATGATATTGCTGTTGTAGATGTTGGTGTCTACATGTACAACAAACAGCAAAATTCTTCCACAAAATCTCTTGACAAATGAGCACCAGTGCATCTGTTAATTTAATTAGAAAATCACAAATTTCGCCACCAGAGAGGTAAGGGTTAATGGTCAAGTGGGCCCGAACTGGCTTCTGCAATGGTCTTGAGGAATAGCCATTTATAGGACAATAAGACTTTCTTGTAAATTTAGCACTCAAATAACTGGCTGGGTAAGCGAACCAATGATTTCAGTGATAAATTTTCCAATATAGTCCTATCTTGGTGTGCAAATCGACATTCATTGAAAAGGATTCAAGTTTTTGTGAAGAAGCTGGACCATAAAATTAACTTTAGAAGAAATATGCAGGGCTATGCTTTACCTTGAAGTCGGTGGCTCACGATATCGGTTGATATGACACACGATATTATAACAATTATTCATTTTTGCATTGGTACGTAGTGTAGGCAGAAAATGTCTGTAAAATGACTATTTTCAATCACAGTCATAAACATGTAGATTTGAGATAGAGTAATATAATTGCATTAATATGGATTAACCCTTTCACGACGAAGTCGGCCAAAACCGGCCTCTGTAGTGGTCTTGAGGAATGCCCTTTTGCAGGCCGAAGAGAAGACTACTTTTGGAAATTTACCACTGGAATGACTGGCTCGGTTATCATGCCAGTCATTCGAGTGGCAAATTTCCAAAAGTAGTCTTCTCTTCGTAAATATTTGTCTTTTGAGAAAATTGAGTCATTAAAGGGTTAAGTATTCGATATACTTCAATGTTTTACATCTACATGTAACTGACTGGAATTCTTCTGTTTTAATTTTTATTTTGATACCATTATATAGCATAAACACACACACAGCTTTAACCCTTTAAACCTCCCATTTGTTCATGAAAATTTCAATTTTCACAAAGAAAATGCCCATTTGCAAAACCAAGACAAGATTTTGACAATTTGCCACTGGAATGACTGGCTTGATAAACGGGCCAGTCATTCCAGTGGTAAATTGTTAGTCTTCTCTTGGTTTGCAAATGTACATTTCTCAAGACATTTCTGCTTGACATTAGTCTTAAAGGGTTAACATTACAAAGATCGCGACAATTTTTAAATCTCTGCATGTTTATCGTATCATAGCAATTACAATATCGTGACCCCTGAGCATAACCATAAAAATATGTACTAGTAACATATATATTTATACATACAATTACAAGTGAATGGCTACATTTGTGTCACATTAATATTAACTTGTATTTGTCTTACATTCTACATGTACTATTACCTGAGATGTGCCGTGACAATACATCACGCAACACCACAAACCAGTCAGGTAAAATTACATACCACAATACCTGTCGCTAACTAGATGATCATCTTAGAAAGCGCTACATGTAACTGCTGTCTTACAGGCCTGAACATCCACAGATGTACATACCATCAGCAATGTTGTCCTCTTGTCAAATGAGCAGACATCAAAGATCTCTAAAACAGAAGCAAATCAAGCCACCCAACATCTTTATTCCTATTTCTAATTTCACTGATGTTCGCCTGATACACACAAAATTGACTGTCAGCTAATATCCAAGTTTAAGCAATGGCACGCCAAGCTACATGTACATGTTTGCATGTATTATCACATCCTTAAGGCTAGGTTGCAAAGCATATTGCAATGTTACTATCAACTAAGGCACTTAAAGTGCTATTTAGCCAGAGCATTCCATTGGTCTTTAACTACTCGATACTGTATCTATGTTTTGCTAGAAACAAGATTGTAATTTTGACTATTACTGCTCAATTTTGTATAAACTAACATGTCTTGTTATTCAGTAACTTATAATGAACAAAAGGAAAACTAAAAATTCACACTGTTGACCGCTGACAGGAAACATCCATGTGTTGTCTCTTCACTGAAGCTGTTGTCAATCCAAATGCTGACCGGTTGTACATGCTGTATATGTATCACGCTACGTAGCTGTGGCAGCAGCAGTAGTAGTAGCAGTACCAGCACTCGCGGTACTTGCTATATGCACACATCTCACCTCTTCTACCCTGTAGGCTGGCTAGGGTAGAATAAAGACAAAATACACAATTAATACCCAATGACACAAAGGTAGCCAATACGAGACCCTTTCAATCTGGCCCAGAACTTATGTTGTGGTATAAAAATCTATTTTACCATATAGTTATTTTGCAAGAATAAAAATAATAATGATAAAATAGCGATAATAATGCCAAAAAGATACTGAATTAAAGTTCAGGCCAAATTCAAAGAATCGCTGCAATTTAATACGTTAAAAACTGTCATATACATGTCAGACAGAAATTAGTAATTAGCGAATCATTCGGATTCACCGTAATGCTTACCGTAGGAAAAGGTTCCTCCAATATTTTGCTCTCTACCCTAACTCAAAACAGGAAAGCTGTGTAAGAAATGGTCATGATTTAATTGCACAATTTATGATTGTTATTGTAAGGCGTGTAACTACAGCTATGATGCTTACCATGCATACTGGCCGAGTTTCCGGTTGTGTTCACACTCCAGTACCTGGAGGTACATCACAATTATCTGAAATAAAGAGGTTATGAAGAGGCTTATTATCAATATTCACTGCAGGTTATGATGGTGATAAAGGTACCACACAGCAGCTGTGCATCTAACTATTATATTGTTACAACCGCTTAACCCTTTCATGACAAAGCCGCCAAACACCGGCCTCTGTAGTGGTCTCTGAGGATTGTCCATTTGCAGGCCAAGACTATTTTTGAAAATTTACCACTGGAATGACTGGCTCGATAACCGAGCAAGCCATTCCAGTAGTAAATCTTCACAAATAGTCTTCTCCTGGCTTGCAAATTGACATTCAATAAATACATTAATTTTTTGAACAAATTTAGTCATTAAAGGGTTCAGTCGGACAAAATCCAGGGGTCGAAATGTTTGCCTGTCTACCTCTTAATGACAGGTGTTGTGCTGATGACAGTCAAGGAAAATCTACCTGTCACATGCGACAGGTAAAGGGTTGAATGATTAAATATGTACTCAATTTTAACTATGAAATAGATATCAATTGTTGGGCCCTAATTTGACTAAGAAGGTTAGAATCAATTGGACACTTATTAACCCTCCCAAACGATGAAACGTTATCTCAATCTAGAGACAGACAGACATGCAATGACTAGAGAGCTGTTTAATATTTTGATAATGTCTAAGACACCATTGGGTTAAAGTTAAATTATTTTCAAAATATCCAACAGCTCCCACAGGCTGTTGCCGTGAAATTGAGATAAAAGGTCATCTGTATGTAGCCTGTACATCAATGTTACTTAACAGGTGCTACAAACATAACTTAACAACAAAATTATATCTGCCCCACTGACCAGATGAATAATTTTCAACATTTCGACCCCTTAAATCACTTCTGCGCTTAGTCCAAATATATTGCTACCCTAATTTCTTAACTCACTTGGAACATTTCAATTGCCTCATGTCACCTGAGCTTCATCAGCCACCTGAGCTTCATCAGCCATACTGGTGGGTTCTAAGAAAGCCCATCTACTAAATTTAGCAACAGAATTCCAGTCCCAAGGTTTCTAAAACATGCCTCTTGGCATATGAATTGTAATTTTCGATGAGAAAATGCCTAACAAATTGTCATCCCTTTTGTGGTAAACAAAGAGGCCTATGAAGCATTGAGGCTATGTGTACAAATAGAAATTATTCTTACATCATTCCAGTCGTCCGCCATATCCAACCCGGAGTGGTTATATAAATATTCACCTTATTTGGATGTTTAACGTGAACGCAGAATCCCAGTTCCTTTAGCACACGTCGTTCTGCTTTGATCACCTGACTCTTGAGGTTGATATAATGCTGATCCAGAATCAATGGCTGAATGGGCCTGCAATCATACAACAATAACACGACATCACACACATGATCAGTAACTGACCGAGACACGTGAGGAACTACGAGTCACTAATAGGCAGATCTAACGATGTAATTGAAATGGCATCTTCTAGATATGTGAAAGATTAAAACTCAGTAATAACTAAACATGCTTCTGGAACAAAAACATGTAGGGATTCAGACATATTACATGTACATGTGGAATTTTGAATTTGTGAGGAAAAAATGTTTGAACTTGCTTAACCTTTTTCTGGTCAAATCTTGTCAAGAAAATCAAAATATTCCCTTATTAACACGGCATAATTTAAAATTCGGCACTAAAAATATCCTTAAAATTACAATCGCGTAAAGATTTAGCATGGCGGATACAGCTCCATGTATGCATGATGCAGAATGTATAGCAACTGCAGTGATTCTCATAAGGATCCTTTTGAGGGTATATAACCCCAAAATGCAGCTTGGTACACCCAAGAGTAGTGTCAAGGGGTACCTACAAAATCATAAAAATACCCACCAAATCTAGCATGGGATATACATAATTCATAGTTGAGTCCATGGTACCCTCTAATTTTTGCATGGATGAGGTAATACTGCTTGCGAACTCCAAATTTCAGTTTTGGGACCCCAACATTTCAGCCAAAAAACTATGGATTGCAGGCTGTGGGGTCACTTGGCCCTCCAAAACTTAGATGCCATGAGAAACACTGAGCAACTGCAAAAAATGTGTAGCAAATTGAGATTCGATACCAGATAAATTATGCCGTGAAATAGATTTGTCTTTATGAACAGCGTGTCTAAAATTCATTGTGTGTTAAAAAGTACATTTATCTTTCCTTTTATACTTTCCATCTGTTTCACTTTAGCACGTTTTTAGTTAAGTCATTACTAAGTCTCGTTATAGAAGACTTGAAGGCAGGAAAATCATCCAGGAATTAGATGTACTCAAAACGACTCTGTAATTCCATCAAATGTCACATCTCCATTAAGGTTTTGAACCCGAAAGTTAAAATTCAAAAACTTAATTTAATAAATAATCTGTTGAACAGTTTGAAACTAATTTTACTGGAATTCTTGTCAAATTAGTTTCAAAAAATTTAACAGCTTACATGTACCTGTATAATTACATCTACTTTAAAAATTGAGATGCTAGGGTTAACCATTCTAACAGCACAAATTAAATGTTAGAAATATTCTGTTATATTCCGTTAATATTCAAATTATCTCTTACCAGTCTAATGAATGTTAAAATTTACAATTTTCAAATTAAAAGATGAACTGGTGTTCAATTTTGAACAAATTTGCTGGAATATAGGACAGAAACAGGAATCGCTCACCTGGACATAGGCATCTCAACTAGAATGGTTAGTTACCATAAGAACTCTAATCAATATCATATCTCCCAAAGTTTGCCCCAATCCGGCAAGTGGCTCTGGAGATGAAGTTGCTTTCATGAAAATCAGGGTGGCCATTGGATGGCCGCCACCATTTGGCAAATCAAGTTCCCTTGAACAAACTTGGTTCAGCTCGTGCCGTTCTGAATCAATCATTCAGTTTCAGCGACCAAAATCCATGACGGCCGATCTGCTTCGTTTGAACAAACTTAAATCTCCATGCTCTGATGTTTTCTGACAAATATAATTGAAATCGGCCCAGCAGTTCTCGAGGACATTTTAAATTTTGCATTGCTTTAGTATGGGAGCTTTTTGCTGGAAAATTATCCAAGATGCCCGTTTATCCAACAGTTTTGAAAATTGCAAATTTGAGAAGACTACCAAAAAACATATATAAAACCAATTTCCGCCTCAAAATCCATCAAATAAAAAAAATCCAATATGGCCGCCAAACACGCTATATTTTGATTGACCCACGGTGGCCATGTTTTTCTTACAGATCAACTTCCCTTGAACAAACTTTAATGGCACTTATTCCATAATTGTATCTCCCAAATTTCGACCCGATCCCTTTAGCGGTTCCGGAGAAGTCGTTTTTGGGAAAACTAGGTCATCCAAGATGGCCACCGAACCATTTGGTCTAGATGACGTTTCAGGAGTTTTGAATCGAATTCCCAAAGCGGTTTCGGAGATCTTTAAAGACGTTTCTTAAAATCAGCCAAAGTCTGAGATGGACGATCAACTCCATTTGAACAAACGATCCCTATGCTCTAAGGATGCTTCCTGCCAAATATAATTGAAATCGGGCCAGCGGTTCTCGAGAGGAAGTCGTTTAAAGGAAAAGTTGACGGATGGATGGACACACAGACGCATAAGCTCACTTGGCCTTCCCGGCCAGTTGAGCTAACAAGGTACATCAAAATTGTCTAAAAATGTACACCAGTTATCTTGCTACTGACACGGTTAGAGATTGAATATGGCCATCAGAGCGGTAAGGGTTAATGTGAAAATTGCCAATACAGGAACTACAGTGCTCAAATGTTTACGTTTAGTACACAGTTTATGATGTATTATACACCTTGTGTTTTCAGACAGCTGCAATTTCAATGTTAATTTACTCTTTTACCACTCTGGTGTCAAGATTTTAAATTTTCAAATTAAATTAAAAGATGATCTGGTGTTAATTTTCCAACAAATTTGGTGACAGTAACATCATCCACCGAAGAATGTTGAAAAATGTACACCAGTTTCTTTGATATTGCCACAGTAAAAGATTGAATATTGACATCAGTGATACAGGTTAATGATCAAGCCAGCAAACACTGGCCTAGACAAATGTTCATTTGCCGGCCAAGAGAAGACAATTTGTTTAATTTAATTTACCACTGAAATAAATGACCGGCTTCATAACCGAGCCAATCATTCCAGTGGTAAATTTTCATGAATAATCCTTTACCCTGCAAAAAAAAGGCCATTCGGTATGCCAAGAAATTAATTTTCTTGAGAAATCTTTACCATTAAAGGGTCATCATATATGTAGAAGTGACAAAATGAAAGTACTAATACCACGAGTCTAAACTGTCACTTAGAATTTTGACAAGTGTACAATATACAGGTATGCACTATAGTTGTGGTCTTACTTTTCATATACACAATAAACATAAAAAGTACAGAATACAAACAACAACAATAATCAGAGATTGCACGCACTCTGCCCTCTCGTTTCCGTCACACAAAGTTTTTGATTTTTTCTGGAACTCTGTAATTTTTTCGCATTTTCCTGGATCACGGTCAAAGATGTGGAATCATAGTCTATGATGGTCACACACACACACACACCCCACCCCTCCCGTATTACAGTTTGAGACAAATCAGACCAGTAATTTCCGAGCTATTCACACATTCAGAATTTTATTTGATATTGGTTTTCTCATCCGGATAACAGCCACAGCCCATGAAGTCTCGAGTCCTCTTGCTCCGCAAATTCCTTTGTGTTAAAGGAAAG
This sequence comes from Chaetoderma sp. LZ-2023a, assembly GCA_034401795.1. Classification (NCBI taxonomy): domain Eukaryota; kingdom Metazoa; phylum Mollusca; class Caudofoveata; order Chaetodermatida; family Chaetodermatidae; genus Chaetoderma; species Chaetoderma sp. LZ-2023a. The sequence goes on from CM067359.1 coordinate 123,285,606, forward strand.
GATCAGGGAACTAAGATATGCTCTTGAATGAAAGCTTTATATAAATATCTACCTATAGCCCTCGGTAAAAAAACACAAATAAATCAGAATTAGAAAAAAGCAGCTAAATACCATTTATGTCACTCTGGCGGGAACCAATTAGTGACTCAGCTCGTCAGTTACACACTCTGGTATATGCCGAGTGAATAAATAATACCCGCTATAGTCGGTCATATAAGCTCAGTTACATTCGCGTTAAGCTGATTAGCCACTACTTCCTGCAGGTAAAATTCTGTCTAGACTTAAAACAACTTTACTGAAAGTCGTTGTTTCCAGAGACAGGGGTCTACATTCAGTCACACGAATTTCAAAATATTTAGTGGCCATCATATTGCGACATGGAAACCACCAGTGTATTTTGAAATCATTTTGAGCGAAACTCATTGATTCCACCAGAAAGTGACTTTCAAATATAGTTTTCAAAAGGATCAATAGTGAATTAGCAGTAGCGAGGTAATCGCTCTACGTCGGTGCCTCTAGAGAACACTATTCATACCACTTACAAAAATATATTCAGGTGTGCTTTCATTATATTCAGGTAGGCATATGTGGTATAATAATAATAATAATAATAGTACATTTTTAGAGCGCTTAATCCATGCAACTGCATGCTCTAAGCGCTAACGCGCGTAAGTATTCTATGGATATGCTATTTGAAATAAATAGAATTTAAGATTGGATTTAAAGATTTCTAAAGTTGATGAGTTTCTAATTTCATTTGGTAAGTTATTCCATTCGGTAGCTGCAGTGAAAGAGAAAGTTTTATGGCCATATGTTTTAGAGTTGACCTTAGGTACTTTTAGTAGATTTAGATTTGCAGATCTGAGAGAGCGACCAGGAATGTAAGGTTGTACAAGGTCAGAGAGATAGGCTGGTGCTGTGCCAGATACACATTGGTATGTCAGACATAGTGTCTTAAAAGTTATTCTTTGCACAATGGGGAGCCAGTGCAAATCATGTAGGACCGGAGTAATGTGTTCTCGCTTGGCACACAGGGATATGATTCTCGCTGCAGTGTTCTGGACCACCTGAAGTCGCTGAATAAGTTCTTTTGAGGCCCCAATCAGGAGGCTATTACAATAATCCAGGCGCGACGTTATCAGTGCTCGTACTAGCATGATCGCGGCCTCTTTTGTGATATAGCGCCTGATGCTGCCGATGTTGCGCAATTGAAAATAGCAGACTTTGCAGATGTAACTAACATGTTTATCCATAGTCAGTTCATTGTCTAAGTATACACCAAGATCCTTTACGACAGTTGACAGCTTTATTTGACTATTTCCAGCTGTGATGTCACATAGGTCGGTCTTAGCACGTCGGTTTGCTGGCCCGACTAACAGAGCTTCAGTCTTTTCATCATTAAGTTTCAGCATGTTTGTAGTCATCCACTCTTTAATGTCTATATAACACATATTGAGCTGACTTGTTGCTAAGCGTGCAGTACATGTTGAAGGTTCAAAACTAATGACAAGCTGTGTGTCATCAGCATAGAAGTGACGCATAATGTTGTGCTGATCAATAACCGATCCTGCACACAGTTCACACATGGCGGAGTGCGACCAATTGGCCCCAAGTTAAGCGCTCTTAGATTTGGTAAATGCTTTTTCTCAAATAATCCTGATTCATTTCCATTTTTACCGATGGTAGTTTATCTAACATTGTATGAAATTACCAATAAACATCATTTGGTATTTCCCTTTTCCCTTCCTTTAAAGGATCACTAATCTCACCTCTTGATAGGTATTCAGGTGATCTAATATGCCACTCATACACTATGCAGGTAACGTCAAGCTTTTTATCATACCGCTAAAGATATTCAGGCTTTAGTATCTAAATGTTGCTACATTTCTACAGCCTATGCTGGCTGTCATTATTTACTTTTCACGCAATCAGGAAAAGCCTAGCGTATCTGCCTAGGTATATACGGTCAGTCATAGAGGCGCCAGCTATAGTTTGCCACGGTGTTATAAAAGCAATCATACAGGTAAGCTGTTGAATATTTTGTTACTAATTTGACTTGAAGTTGTTGCCGCCATATGCAGCAACAACTTGCAGTCAAATTAGTTTCAAAATATTCAACGAGATGAGTATTACATAATAAAGAATGTAATGCATTGGCACATACATGACATCACACACTATCGCTTGAGGAGACAAAATGGTGGCGATCACTGTTCGAAATTTACGCGATATTACAAAGCAGATAATTCTGAGTGACCGGAATGTGACAAAATATGAATGATATGGCATCTATATAACATAATGTATCGGTGCAGTATAACATTTGAGATGAGATTAGCATCCCTTTAAAACTTGAGCTAAATCGGATCAGTTTTTAGATAGATGTCCTGAAACACAGACAGATACATGTAGCCCCCATCACAATATCCTCTTCACCGGATGAGGGTAATAAAGTTCTATAATTAATAACAGAAACATTCATTGAAATCAGACTAGTCTCTTCTTTCTTCTGACCAGTCTTGGAATCCTCGCTACTTCACGTCGGCATTTCACATTCCACTAAAAGAACAAAATAATAAGCACAGTGTAATTAGACAAAATTCTTACCCTAGGTGGCGATATTGGTATACCAATTAAATATACATGTAGATGTTTCTGAAAACACCGCAATATATCGTGATTAAGCCTGAAGCTGAATGCAGAAACTTTGGGTAAAAGGGATCCATTTCGAGCCTCTGCTCATTTCTACATAAGCTCCATTCATTGTTTACGAGTGGTGGAATTGATTTGAAACTGAATAAATGGCCCAAGGGCCATAGTGCTCACCTAGCCTGACACTACTGACCACTAGAGAAAGCTCCATTGACTCATGAGGCACACATAACAAATGCCATTTACGAATGGGTCAATGGTTACAAGCAGACTTGGAGAAAAATGCAAGAATATTGGCGTTCTTGACAATATTGAACATTGGAAAAAGTACAACTGATCAATGGGACAACCATCCTTGGCATTATTCTCAAATTGTTCAACTGTGTCATTTACTAATGGAACAATCATCACAGTAAAGAACCTGGATAAGGAAATACAAGAATATTGGCATCCTTGATATTATTGACCAACAGGAAAAGTACCATTGATCAATGGACCAGCCATCACCGACACTATTATCAAAATATTTGAAATGTACAAACAGATGCCATTTATCGCCATGTGATGGTCGCAAGGAAACATTTATGCCGGTAATACAAAAAAATGTGTGTCCTTGACACTATTGGTCAATGGGAAAAGTACCATTGACTAATGGGGCAGCTATCCACATTATTGATACAGCAGATGACATTTACTAATGGGACAATGGTCATAGTAAATAATTTGGATGAAAAAATGCAAGAATATTGGTGTCATTGACATTACTCACCAACGGGAAACATACCATTTATCAATGGGGCAGCCATCACTGACACTATTGATCAATAGTTCAAGTGTCACAACACTGACATTTACCAAAGGGACAATGGTGAGGTCACAGTTAAATGTTTGGATGGGGAAATCTAAGACTATTGACATGATTGACCAACAGGAAGAGTACCATTAATCAATGGGGCAGCCATCCCTGACACTATTGTCAAATTATTTAAGTGTACGAAACGATGATTTCTGACAAATTTTGTTGTAATCGTTAACAATTTATGAAACGTGACACACATAATTTTCCCATAGGGTTCAATACTTAATAAATGGCTCCTGTGACAAATCTTGTTGAAATCCATTAACAGTTTACGAAACATGACACAGATAATTTTCCCCATATGGTTTAATACCTAATAAATGGCCCAAGAGCCATAGTACAAACATTAATCCAAATTGGTTTCTGCCTGTCCGGATGACGCCATCACATATTCCACCAAAATATTGGTGTCCTTGACACTATTGACTAACGGAAAAAGAACAAAGACCAATGGGGCAGCCACCCCTCCCATTATTGACCCAGCAGATGACATTTACCAACTGGACGATGGTCACAGTAAAAAAATTGGATGAAAAAAGCAAGAATGTTGGTGTCATTGACATTATTGACCAATGGGAAAGGTATCATTGGTCAATGGGACAGCTATCCCTGACATCATTGACCCAGCAGATGACATTTACCAAAGGGTAAATGGTCACAGTAGAAAATGTGGATGAAAAAATGTAGGAATATTGATGTCATTGGCATTATTTACCAACAGGAAAAGTATGATTGATCAATGAGGCAGCCATCACAGACACTATTGATCAATAGTTCAATTGTCACAACACTGACATTTACCAATGAGGCAATGGTGAGGTCACAGTAACAAATTTGGATAGGTAAATGCAAGAATATTGACATGATTGACCAACAGGAAGAGTACCATTAATCAATGGGGCAGCCATCCCTGACACTAACCATTAATTGCTGGAAGTGTACTAAAAGAACATTTCTGACCAATCAGTTTTAGCCCATTACCAGTTTACGAAATAGGGTTCAATACTTAAAATGCTTTAAAGAGCCTGAGTTATGGCCCTTGTTTTAAGTCCTGACTACTCCATATTCATAGGGCGAATAAATATTGCCTAAAGGAACATATTTGCTCAATTTGTTTTTAATCCATCAACAATTGACAAAACAAATGAGTTTTAATCAAAGGGTTCAATAGTTTCAATGAACCAGAGTTATGTCCCTTGTTTAAAGGTGCATCCTCTTTATATTAATAGTCCAAATAGATTCGTGACTGAAGAAACATATTTGTTAAATTTGATTTTAATCCATCAACAATTGACAAAACAAATGGATTTTCACCATAGGTTTCAATAGTTTAAGACTTAATGAAACCGAGTAGACCTTGTTTAAAAATGCACTCTTTATATCCATAGTTCAAATAGACTGAAGGAACATATATGCTAAATTTGATTTGAATCTATCAACAATTGGCGAAAATGTATTTTCCCATAGGGCTTAATACTTAAAAACACCTCAATGATCCTGAGTTATGGCCCTTAAGGGCGTGGTCACTTCATATTCATAGCTCCAATGGAAGTTATCTAAAAGAACATATCTATTAAATTTAGTTGTAATCCATCAATAAATGACGAAAAGTGCAACAAACGTATTTTCTCCATAGGCTTCAATACTTTGAAAATAAGAAAGGGACATAACACTACAATTTGTGGGTGTGGCCACTTCATATTTCTATCTCAAATAGATATTGCCTAAAGGAACATATCTGCTGAATTGGGTTTTAATCAATCGATAAATGACGAAATGTGCAACAAATGTATTTTCCCTGTACGCGTCAATAATTAAAAAGGCAGTAATGAACCAGAGTTATGTCCCTTGTTTAAGGGTGTGGCCTCTTCCATCCTTATAGCACAAATAGATATTGTCTAAAGGAACCTGTCTGCTAAATTTGGTTTTAATCCGTTGATAGATTGGTAAAATGTGCCACAAACATTTTCCCCATAGGCTTCAACACTTTGAAAATATAGCAAGGGCAATAACTCTACTTGTGGGCGAGGCCTCTTCATCTTCATATCCCAAATAGATATTGCCAAAAGGAACATATCTGCAAAATTTGGTTTTAATCTATCACCAAATGGCGAAACGTGCCAAAATTGTTGACAGACAACAGTGAGCTGCAAACGCCTCGAGTTAGAGTTATGGCCCTTAATTCAAGTTGCGGCTTCTTCATGTTCATTGGGCAAATAGATATTTGACTGAAGAAACATATCTGCTAAATCATGTTTTAATCCATCAACAATTAACAAAAGAAATGAATTTTCAACATAGGGTTCAATAGTTTACGACTTAATGATCCCACAGTTATGGCCGTTACTTAAAGATGCACTCTTTATATCAATAGTTCAAATAGATATTTTACTGAAGGAGTATATCGGCTAAATTTTGTTTTAATCTCAACAATTGGCGAAAACATGTATTTTCCCCATAGGGTTCAATACTTAAGTTTTAGTGAAACTCAACATACGCCCGCAGGTATACTTGTTTTAGGAATGCTACAGTTTGTCTTTGATAAATGACACTTCGTTTATCCCTAAACCATCTGCTGAACAAAAAATTGTGGAGTGTATGTTCAAAACTCTTCCGAGATCTGGACTAGACAAGAAAATTTTATCTTTTCAAGGAAGATAACTCTGGTGAAATTGGGCAGATTTTGGCGAGCTGTTGAGCTTATGGTCATGATAAGTACGGACCTGAAAAGTGATCTGAACACATTTGGACGAACCAGATTGCTCAATCGATGACACATCATCGCAAAGCCCCATGCTCACCACTTTCTGCTTTTGATACAAAAAAACCTGGGGGCGGAGCAAACCATAACGTAAATGTCATCCTGTATTCTGCATAATATGGGTAAGGTACATACAAAATTTGGTTGAATTCCATCAAACGGTTTCGGAGGAGTTGAATTACAAACAATTTCCCCACCCACACAAAGACATGGGCGGGACAGCATAATCACTTTTCTTCCAAAACCATGTGGATAAATAGCTGACAATTTTACAAAATGTACCGTCTTTTTATTCTGGTTCAAATAAGTTAACAAGAGTTTTAGTGAAACTCAAAATACGCCTGGAGGCATACTTGTTTGAGGAATGCTAAATGTGAAGTTTGTCTTTGATAAATGACACTTTCGTTTTTCTCTAAAACATATGCTGCACAAAAAACTGTAGGTTCAAAACTCTTCGAGATATGGCTCGGACAAGAAAATGTTGACAAATTTTAGCCTTTCAAGGGAGATAACTCTGGAAAATATGGGCATATTTTGCCAAAACAAAATCTATCTGTCTATTTGTCTATCCCTACCACAACTGCAACCTGGTTCGGACAAGAAATCAGATGGAAGGACAGACGGCGAGCGCCATCACATAATACGACCAACACACCACCCACCTTCCCTTACGTGGGCGTACAAAAACTAGAATTTAATGATGTAGTGCATGACACAGGATAGAAGTACTGTAAAATTTAAGACACACTGCATATATTTATTTCAGATGCACCCACATCGTCCTCCCAATTTTGGTGACCTACGTGGGAGATAATGATTGATTTATGTTCATTGGACTGTGAAATGTAGATGAGCGTGACCTACCTGTGATACATGACTCACGTTTAGCCCAATATACAACGTACATCCATACACCAAGCGTGGATATATGGTATACGCAAAAAATCCGGAAACAACAAAATAGATGAGAATTTCCTAAGATGTCCATTTGTGTACAGTGAACCCAGAAAGCTAGGTAAGACTGGCCAACTTTTGAGACTTCTAGCCTACCATACAATATGCCCATTCACAAGATGGGCATAGACACCATCAAACTATCAGATCATGGATGTACTACATCAAGCTGGCAGTAATAATAATAATAATCCCAGACTAGTCAGACTGCTACCAAGTTCAGGCCTGTGCTGTAATATTTCCAATGGTAACCCTAAACCGTAGAAAGCTTATTGATGCCCATACTAAAATCAACAGATTACGGTAATCCATTTCAGGTCCCAAAAATAAATTAAGGCAACCTCATGGAAAACGTTTTCAACAGGTTACCATAACAGCAACGGCCTGCAAGTTGAAAGTGTGGCTAAACTATGCGGAGTCAGCAGCGTTCACCACCTCCATTAGCTCTCAACAATATAACCCCTCTCCGGTGCCGTTTACATGCTACATGTACCTTGCCACAGCCCTCTCGTCTATGTTAGAGCAATCCACACAAACCTACCAGTATCTAAACTGGGCCTCCCACCACTAGCGATGGAGTACGCAGCCGATGAGGAAAAGAAACCTCTCTATAACCTCCTCCCTATAACTGCATAACAACTCAGGAATGTGAATATCATGATGAATGAAGCCAATAGTTCACCCATGCCTTCGTCCTTTTTGAAACAGTGGATTCGTGGATCACACGTGAATCCGTGGATCACGGATACATATGGCAAAAAAAACAATACGCTTGTACATGTGACGCGACCTGCATATCTCTGTTGTACAATTGCAACAGCTTGGCAGTTCAGCGTAGTTCTAGATAAGTTTGATGCCTGTTATCGCAGGCATGTGACATTTGTAATAAAAGCCAACATACCTGGCCAGGCTGTATAATTGACGTTTCCAGTTTATCCATCAATAAACTACTTGACAGGTAGGATGACATCATAACAAATGACGTAAATAAGTTCATCACGAATGCACAATTGGTGACGGATGAAGTGTGTATGAATTATATGTCTACTATTTAATAAACATGTTGTTGAATATTTTGAAACTAATTTGACTGGGCATAAGCAGCAACAACACACAATCAACTTAGTTTCAAAATATTCAATGGTTTACTTAGCCGTAGTTTTCTGGAAATTGATTTGGGATTGCTTGATCCCTACACGAGCGAGGGGTGGGTGGAGCTTAGATACAGATGGGCGGGGCATAGCTAAAACTGGAATGGTCCAAAAAACACTATCAAACAGTAGCCAAAGGACTGATTGCAGCTGCAGAATGTTTTCAACCACAGAACACATATATAATGTAGAACTTATACATGCATCCCTACACTCAGTTTGATCACTGTATATGAAACTCTTCAAACGACAGAATGTACAAGAGTATTCTATGATGTTCAGTCAACCGTGAAGTGGGCCATATTGGCATACATGTATATTTTATACATGGCAGAACTTTAGCCTATTGTGCAGCCGTACAAAAATTTGATGACTGTATGCGAGTCATGAAACTGGCCCAGACAATAATTTTCTATAATGTTCAGTGAGCCGTGAAAAGTATGTAATGATGACCAACTTTTGATATTTGACGCAACTCGCGCCTACAATGGATTCGCACACAAAAGGTTGGTCGTCGGTGTATATAAGCAAGATAAATCAACATTATAGTGCTTATATATAATGAATTAAGGGGGGTAACTCTTTGAAGATAATGAATACATCAACGAGTTAACTCCCTTGAATCACCATAAGATGTTAATACAATTTAATTATCTGTCAGTACATAAATAGTGGGTTCCCCCTCAATCGCATGAATGGAATTTGACAACATTATTTTGATCTAGATTCTGCTGGGGGGGATCCTCAATAAGTCTGTTAAAACTGTTCATGCTTCGCACATAAATGTAGTAATTTTCAATGCAACGATGACCAAAACCTGCCCTAAACCTGCTCATCTAGTTCAGTTATCAAACACTCCAATGCACAGGTAAGCTTTTGCCTTCTTGACCATGATGACTTTAATGTTTACAGTGAAATTTAATCTGTTCATTGCAAGACTGCAATTTTACATTTTGATCAATGTTAAGAAAATTGATCTTCTGGGAGTTAAAGTACAGCATCATTCTATTGATCTCCCGCTGCTTGGGCTTATCTCAATGCCTGAGAGTTAAACAGCATTCAATGCCTGAGAGTTAAACAGCATTAGACATATTTTCATAATCCTACAATTTTACGACTCAGCACATCTCGCTGCTTTGGTTGTTTGTACAAGATTAGTCGAACCAACATAGCACTACTGGTTCAAATAGCAAAAACTGACCTTTGACTATATCATTCAGAAAGTACTAGGTCAGTCTCGCCTTGTTCATACATGGATGCCACATTATAACCAACACTAGCCAGTAACCAACCATCAAGTTAGAAATTAATACATGTAGGTAAAAAAAATTACGAAACATGCCAGTAATCCCGTTACTCAATCGATGACTTCGGCTCCAATCTTCAAGGGCCATAAAACTAACACACATGTATTAGGCCTCTGCGAAGCTTCGAGTATATGATTCGATATTGTTAGCACTGTGTTGCAATTATTCCACCCGGGGTAATTTAGTAAACACGTTCTAACATACCGGATGCCGGGCGAGATGTGTGCATGCTGGGATGAAGACACTTCGCCGTTTTGCAGTGTGAACACGTTGAGCTTTTGAGCAGCGCTACGATTGATCCAGGGATGTATGCGGGAAATGCAAATTGGTGATTTTTGTAGGTGGGTAGGCTTTAGGGCTTCATGCACAATGATGGCTTGGGTACTATGATACTGTATTTAATGTAAATTGTTCAACAAAACTTTTGTCTTTTTTTCTGCCCCTTGCAAACCCCATTTTTAGCCAGATAACCTGACAACTTGTCCATACTATCACAGATATGTCTCACAATTTGTTTCCAAAAAACTACATGTCACGTCATATAGAGAATCATCTAAACATTTAATCTGATAATACTTTAAATCGTGCTACTTATATATTTAGTTAGCGTATTGGGAGAAATATAAGCAGAATATCGCTAACTTTACAATCCTTGTGACCCCGAAGTACCTTTGATTGGCTAACAATTTAATGAGCGCAATACGTCATTGCCTTGTTCCATGGCTCATATATTGGGAACAGTCAACACGTGTGAACTGAGGAACCAGGATAAATATGTCATCAATTATTCAAGGGAGCTATTGGCTCCACGACAATTAAAAATATTACACCCCGATCATCAGCCTATACGCATTACATGTATGTACTGACGAATGCAACCCGCACACTCCTTTTTTCTATCTAGGGTACAGTATTTTCAAATTTATTGCTATGATCAAACCACAACTTAGTTTACCTGACTTGACACTTGAATATTCACATGGGTTTACATTTCCATTATTCAAAAGGAAATACGAAAAAACACCTGAGCTAACCCGTCTGGGTTAGTAATGCTCTCGAAATACGAAAAAACACTGTCATTATGTTCAGTACCCACAACAAATTTACAAAAGAACACATTTTCTGCTAGCTTCAATGCTTTATTGAATATTTTGAAATTAATTTGTCTGGAAAGCCGTTGCTGCCTAACAGCAACAACTCTCCGGACAAATTAATTTCAAAATATTCAACAGCTTCTCTATATGGTTGCCTTGGAAATGAGTTTTATAGGGATTCATCGGTGAATGGATTAAAGAAGTGATCAGCTTTAAGCTTACAATCATTGGGTTAGTGAAATTTGCTGCGGGATAGTAAAATCAATGATGCCCTATTCCGTCTGGGTTAGTAGAAAAAATCCTTGAAATCGATCCCTGCATGATCCATGTACGATGTAGGTAGCAATTCTTAGTTTTCACTGTATTTAAGAGAGTACTACCTACACATTGTAAGATATTATCAAAACTTAGTAGTCCTGCCTCCTCGCTCCTTCCTTCCAACAAAGTGGTTATCTTTACTAGTCACCAATACTAAGGGTTGTAAAACACGTCATACAACCCTTTTGTAGCATGATCGGTGTAGCGTGTATCAGTCAGAAATTTATTCATTGCTTTCTGGCAGTAGCTTGCCCCTCTGTAATTTTTACTCTTGTTCAGGCTCCCCACCTTTCATAGAGACACCGGACATCAGGTCATATTCTGGGAGCAGCTCAGTGAATGCACAAACACTCATCTTCACCCTATCATTTTCATATATAAGCACATGTATATACCAAATTAAAAGTACTAATCATAACTATGTCATGCATGTGGGTCTTGCTAAACATGAGCTATGGACTTTTCCACATGATATGGCAATGTACACCTTCACACACATGCCTGTTATTAATTATGCACAGTCTAGTAAAACATGGTAACCCTTTAACCGTTCTATTCGTTTCTCATAGAAAATGTCAATTGTCGATCCAAGAAAACAATTTTTTTAAATGTATCAGTGGAATAACTGGCTCGGTTATCAAGCCAGTCATTCCAGTAATTTCTTTTTAAATACATGTAGTCTTCTCGTGGAGTCGTGGTCATGTATGTAGGTCAGCAAATGGACATTTCTTAAGATCACTGCAGAAGCCTTCAATAGCGATATATTCTGCTATTGGATGGTTGATTATTCCTGAATGCAAGGTTATGTTCATTTCAGTTTTCATTAACCCATAGCTAACTATGTTCAACAGGAGGCAGGCCCGTCCTCAATGCTCACCTGGACCATTAGCATCTGAACAGATATAATACTTTAAATTCAGCAATAACTGAACATTAATACAAAATTAGGAATTCAGTATAATCAATATTTAGTGGGAAATTAAACCATGATCACACAATCGAATTGAACCTTAGATTCCATCCAGCCAATACAATATGGCCATCAAATACAAAGGCTTTATTCGTCCATGACAACCATGTTTTATCAAGAATCCAGTTCTCTTGAACAAACCTTAATCACCATTAGACTTTAAATCTAATGAGTTTCAGCCTGATCTGAGATGTCATTTGGAGAACAAGATGGCCACTGGAACAAGGAGTTATTTGAGTAGCATTTTAACTGATTTCTTGCCATATTGTGGAAAATTCAATATGGCCACCCAAAATATTGATCAATCAAAATCCTGTATACAAGTTCAAAACCACTCTAGGGTCCTTTCAAACGCGTTTGCTTGAAATTGGCAAACTGATTAGAGGATTTTCAGAATTTTTTTGGGAAATCCAAGATGGCCACCACAAAAACTTGATGAACTGTATGCAAGTTCTGAAAGGTCCCACACAGCCTACTATCCTTCCAGCCAAGGCGGGTTGACATGGCCATTCTTCAGAAAATTCAAGATGACCATTGTTAAAAAAAGACCAATCAAAATTCTGCATACAAATTCTGAAGCATACCACTCCAGGGTCATCCAAACCGCGTTTGCTTGAAATCAGCCAAGTGGTTTATGAGGAGCAGGCTTTTAATTGATTTTGAGAAATTTTTTCAGAAAATCCAAGATGGCCACCGGAAATATGACCAATCATAATTCTCGTTAGAAGTGTTGAAACCTACCAGCATAGAATTGGCCCACTCAAGTTTTGCTGAAGTCAGGCCATTTATATTAGTGGTGTAGCGTTATAAATGATTTCGGGAAAATTTTCTGAAAATCAAAGATGGCCGTCAGACAAAAATGTGCCATCATGCACTTCCTCACAAGTCATGCTTTGTTTTGATGCTGAGACACCGCCTTAATGCCACAAATGATAATGCCATTAAGCTTTTCACAACTTTAAAGTGCTTGAAATTTCATATTAGTCCATGAAAGTGCTCGAATTTTAAATATCCTTCAATAGTTGAAAATGGCAGCAAGACAGGGAAAAGTACTTAAATTGTTTTATGCCTGCCCTGAATCAAGCACTAACTGTTTATAACTCAGAATGACGGAGGTGACTCCTAATTTTCAAAATATAGTACAGCGTCAGCCCATATATGAATTAATGTTTCCAAAACAAACAAAGCAAAAGTTATATGTAACATGTAAAATTTTGAGCATGATTTAAGTGTTCCCTTTCTTTAACATAATTGGACTGGAAGACTGAAGGAAATTTCAATTTCCCTTTCTCCGAGATCTAACAATACTCACCATTCTATTACTTCTGATAACAAGCTATCCTGATAGCTGGCTCTAAGAATCTAGACTTAGTAAGCTTTACCGGCTCCTGGAACCAGTTCCCAACAAACGAGTACCCGTCTGCCAGTGAGGCTCATATTGTTTGCATAGCTACCAAACAAGAGAATACCTATGGCGTGCCTCCGTGGGGCTGGGAGGCAGGGTCCGTAATAGAATGGTGAGTATTGTTAGATCTCGGAGAATGGGAAATTGAAATTTCCTTCATTCTCCTTCGATCAATACTCACCATTCTATTACTTCTGATAACACCAGATATAAACAGTAACCTGGTGGGAAGGGGCAAGCCATCAATTGCTTCTTTTGCCCCTGGAGAAAGATCTTAAGACTTAAACTTGACATACAGAGACCTAAAAGGCCCATCAAGTTTAGGGACCAAATCACATTCGCATCACCGCACCCCGCACCCTTTTTCTCTTAAGAAAAACGGAGAGAACTCACGAACATACATCTCGCCTGAAACACGAACATGCTCTTTGCATATATTAGCCTGGGAATGAGCATGAATATATAATATGAATGATCATGCTATATAAACATAATACAAAAAACTCTCAAACTTGAATTACCTTATGATTATTGGATTTCAGACGTGGAGCCTTCAACCAAGCACTTATTCGACCATCCGTGACACAGTTTGGTTGTAATCTACTCGCTGGACCATGTCTGTTCTTTAAATTTTGCTTTTTGCAAGTACCAAAAAAGGGAGCCGATCAGTGTGGCCGTTTAAAACTATCGTTTCAAAACAGCTAAGGCGAGTGGATTGGCGGAGTCTGACACATCCCTCATATAGTAATTCGTGAATGAGGACTCAGTGCCATTGTGCAATGGCCATGATGTCCTCTAACGGAACACCATTGTAAAGGGCGGTCGAGGCGGCTATTCCTCTGACATCGTGTGCCCTTGCGCACTGCACCTGCTGCTCAGTCACAATCTCGTGGGTAGTTTGGATGCATTCCACCACCCAACGACAGATAGAATCCATGGATGCGGTGCCATAAGGCTTTTTATGGCAGATCCATAAATGTCTATCATTCAACCGTAACGAGTCTGTCAGTTTTTAGTCAAAGCACGGACCGGGCACCAGACACTGGCATCACGATCAAACCTAGTTAGTTTCGGTATAATGATCGGTTTGCCGGGATATTTCAGATTGATTCTTTGACATAAACTCTGCTCTTGGCAGTAGACGCAGACCCTCTCCGGAGACAATAAATCGGTCCCGCTCTGCTGAAAACGCATGGATCTCACTGCGCCTTCTAGCTGAGGAAGCTGCCAATAGAAAAACCACCTTTAGAGTCAAATGCTTTCGACTAGCCGAACCCAAGGGTTCGAAAGGGTGCTTGGCCAGTACATTAAGCACTAAAGATAGACTCCAGGCTGGAATGACTACCGGTTGTCTCCATCGAAGATTGCTCATTCCCTTCACCATCACATTTAACTGGGCCATCTCTGGACTATTCCTGTTGGCTAGACAAGGGATAACTGATGCCAAAGCTGACTTGTATCCAGTAATTGTGACAGAAGCTAATCCTGAATAGAATAGCTCACAGAGAATGTCTGCTATTTGGTGAATAGTGGATTGAAAGGTATCAACACCCTTTCCTTCACACCAGTCTGCAAATTTGTTAACCTTATGATTATATGACTTGAAGGGTGACCTCCTTCTCGCAGCTGCGATGAATGTTGCAGCCTGTCAAGAAAAACCTTCTGACGTGGAACGTTGTTCGATAACATCCATGCAGTCAATTTGAACATTTCGGGACGCTCGTGTAGGAATCGTCCCTTGGCCTGGGAGTTTATGTTCGGAATCTCGGGTAACTGCACTGAATTGTCCACCAACAGATCCAGAAGATCCGTGAACCATGCCCTGCTCGGCCAATACAGCGCTATTAGCAGGACCAGGCACGGCTCCTCCCTGATCTTCACCAAAACCTTCGGCAGAAGAATGGTGGGCGGATACGCGTAAGCGTGTATCCTTTTCCAGCTTATCGCCAGAGCATCTGTATCGATGGCATTTGGATCTGGAATCGGCGAGACATAAGTCATGACTTAAGCATTTCACTTTGTGGCGAACAAATCCACGTTGGGTTTGCCCCAATGCTCGAAGATCCTGTTAAGAACTGGAGGGTTGAGAGACCAGTTTGTTGGAAGAATTCTCTGTCTGCGAGACAAAGCATCCGCCAGAATGGTCAATCGCCCAGGAATGTGTGCTGCTTTCAAAACAACTGAGTAATTCCTGCACCATTGAACCAAGTGCCACACCTTCATACACAGTGTGGGCGACTTGGTCCCGCCGTGGCGATTTATGTATGATACTACTGTCGAGTTGTCCGCCCGTATCAATATCACTGTGCCCCTGACTTTTGGAAGAAACTTTTCCAACGCCAGTTCCACTGCCATCATTTCCAACAGATTGATATGCAGCTGGCTCTCTTGGAGAGTCCATGTGCCCGAGACCTGGTGTTCTCCCAGGCAGGCCCACCCCCCAAACCCTCCAGTAAAGCATCCGTGTACACGGACAGCTGGGGGTGGGGTAGGTGCAGCGAAACTCCTACCAGGAGATTCTAACGCTTTTTCCACCATACAAGATGCACCATTATTGGCTCCAAAACTGGCACCAGCTTTGACAGGGGTTCTATTCTCTGTTTCCACAGAGATATCAGATACAACTGGATAGGTCTTCGCATCAGAGCAGCGTACAGGATTACCTGCTCCATGGGGACCATCATGCCCAGTATCTGAAGAAACCGCCTCGTCTGAATGTGGTTTCCCAATCGAAAACTCAGTCCAGATCTGAAAGTAACTTCAGAGTTAGAGCAGTATCCACTTCTAACCTGGCTGACGTGTCCGCCTCGATAAGCCAATCGTCTATGTAGGCGTGTAGCGCCACATTCTCTCTTCTGAGAAACGGTCACCGCAAGGACCACTCTTGTGAAGACCCGAGGAGCTGTCGACAGGCCGAATGGGAGGACTACAAACTCCCATACCAGATTTTGAAACGCGAATCTCAGAAACCTGTGACAACTCCTGTTCATTGGAATGTGGAAATATGCAGCTTTTAGATCCTTTCCTCAATCCTGCCATTACCGACCTCCGTGTTTCCATCTGAAACCGAGGCGTATGGATAAACCAATTCAATGGGCTGAGATTGAGTACGGGGCTCCATTCCCTTGTGCTCTTGGGGACAAGGAACATGTTTGAATAGAAGCCTCAAGTGTTCTGGTTTGCTGGTTTTATTGCTCCCTTCAGAAGCAAACCTGACACTTCATTTTAATTGGCTTTAACTTGTTTGGTTCCCTTGGTACAGGTGTCCAGACAGGTGCCAGACAGATTTTGTGGTGGAAAATCCCACCACTCCGGCATGTACCCCTGGGATAACCATCCCAGGACCAGACTGTCTGACGTCACACTTCGCCAAGCCTCGACGAAACACACGAGCCTTCCACCCACTATAGATGCATTGATGTCTAAAGCGGGTGTCTGGCTCGCGATCCGCTCCACCCCCTCTCTTGACGAGAGAACCATTTTGGTCTTGGCTTGACAGGCGGAGTCCAGGCAGATATGAAGGGAGCTACCGTACCCTCAGGTACGATCTGGCCCCTTCTTTCCGCCCTTTGAGAATTTACCCCTACCCTTCCCGCCTCTCGGGCAATCAGGAGCAACATTGGGGTGGGTAGGAACCTCCACAACCTTCTTTGGCGGAGGCGGCTGTGAAGACCCAGCAGAAGCAGAAGAAGCATTCGGCTTGGCTTTTGCCTTGCTTTTATGTTTCTTCTGCTTCTTTCAAGGTTGTCCGGTCAGCAGTTTGGCTACAGCCCCTAGTGTGTGCGCCTGTCGCACTACACATTAGTTCTAGCTGTAGATTTACAGCCAACCGCTTCTGCGCAATATTGGCGGTGTCCTCCAACATGGCCCGGGCTTGGCCACCAAAGATGCTAGGGCCAGTCAGGGGAGTTCCAAGCAAACACTCCCTACAGCGGTAGCCGGACGCATATGGTCAAGGACTTCGTCACTCGCGCCTGCACCCTTGCCAATGCGTCCATAGACAGCACCTAGCCGTCATTAACGCATGAAAGCGCCACAGGTGGCACAGGGTGGCCTGCCCCCGCTTCAGCCCACACCGACTGAAGAAGGCGATAAGAGTGATTCACAGCACTCATAGCTGCTCTCACCCCCTCATCGCATAGGGCCAGGACTTCCTCCTGGTGTACTTGGGACTTGTCCACAAGCGCCGGTGCGGGGGCCACCCGCCCCAGCACTCTAGACTCCAAGTACCCAGCGGTCATCTTCAGTTACCGCTGAAACTACACCATACTTGTCGTATTCCACACGGGGAATACGGAATTTTGCCCGCACCTCCCTGGAGGCCGCAGGGAGCTGGCACTTGGTCTGGAGTTGCTTGCTACAAATAGCATCCAGTAACTCCTTAAAACTTGGCTCTAGTCCGATGGACTGGATCCGAGCCGCAATTTAGACCCCTGTCCTAATCGATGCAACCGGCGGATGGGGCGTATCCTCTTCGGCCGTGGACAAAACCACACACAGGTCCACCCTGGCTAGCCAAGCCAGAACCACGACCAGTCTGTCTCCGAAGAGGACACTTCATTGTATACGTCACCCACTGACGTATCCACGGGGTTACCAGCAACGGCCTCCCGGCTAGGAGCCACCGCTGGTAAGCCAGAAACACTGGTACCATATGGTTCCGCTGCCAACCCATGGAGTTCTCCATTCCATGGAGTAGGCCTGCACGGAAAACTATGCGGACCCGTAGCGGTTATGGAACCGTGGTCATACACGGGCGCCAACAGCACCCCATGAGTGACCGCTGGACCAGGCGAGATAGGCGTGTATCCAGCCTGGCCAGCAACACCTGTCACCGTGCCGGTTGGTGGCAAACCAACCATCCCTGGACGCGTGCCCGGTGTTGCCTCAACCACGGGTGGAGCGGCTGTCTTGGCTTGCGCCAAACCAGACAGATGGAGGACAGTTCCGTGCAGGACGGAATCGACCTCCATGTTCTCCACCCGTGGCATCTCCGGTCGTAGCAATCTCTCCTCCTCGGCCTCCTCAACTTCAGACCCCGAAGAGTCATCACCAGATGAGGAGTCATTAGAGACGTTCTGGCGAATGGCTCCCATGCCTGACGGACCGGCCACCGCTACTGGACCACCCGGAGGTGGCCGCAGAGAGACAGAACCCAGCAGGTCGGAGCCTGACGGGACTGCCATGGAGCCATACGAGATGGCTCCCTCGGTAGCCAGTCCAGAACCCTGTCCAAGGACAGGGTCCGCACCAGGCACAGGGACGACACCAGCGTAGGAAGGGCGCTATGCAAGAAACCTTGCACAGCAGGTCCAAACCACGCCGGAGGTGCCATCTCCGAAGCCTCCAGTTGCAGCTGTGTAGCGCGCGCACCACCCCCCACTGAAACGGACACTCCACGATTTACTTTCAGACCGCCTGACCCTGTGTCCGACCCTGTCAAGTCCTTCTGGGAAAGGAACTTGACCAACATATCGACCGGCCACACAGAATATATATCACACCTATTATTGATATTGCAAGAACAGCGGTAACAGACATGGTCTTTATATATGACTTTGACGAACTTGTGCACTCTGGGCAAGATCGTGGGGTAGGCTTGGCCTATAAAATAAGCAAGCGGAATGAAACAATATTGGAAGGCAGACAAATTATTTTCAAATATATTGACCATAAATAAATTGTAACCCTCCAGCAAATTAACTAAGATATTTCCAAATGCAATTAAAAAGCATGTGTGCTCTTGTTGCTATGCAAACAAGAATGAGTCTCACTGGCAGATGGGTACCCATATGTTGGGAACCGGGTATCCCGTTCCCGGAGCTGGTAAAGCTTACTAAGTCTAGATTCTTATAGCCAGCTATCAGGATAGCTTGTTATCAGAAGTAATAGAATGGTGAGTATTGAGCGAAGAAGGCTGCTTCTTATTTTACCGCAAGACACACACACACACACACACACGTACACACACAAACAGCATACAAGTTATGGTAATTTTTACCTCACATATCTGCCAAGATTGACGGGCATTAAGACAAAGGCATACAAAGTCTGTCGTAACTCTTTCATTCCCAGATTTTAAACATTACATGGTATTCAAGGACCAGTGACACTCGTAAATAGAAATGACCCTTTAAACTTAGAAAAGTCAGCAATTACATTTTATATAAAAATAGTATACCCGTGACAAATCAAATGTCCATTGAAAGCTCTAACATTATTCTAATTCTTGAAAAGGGGACAAATTACAGAGAAATAACCAAGATTACACAGAAATAACCGATGTAAAATTATGGGGAAAAATTCAATTCATTAAAATTTTGCTCCAAGGTGAATGCGATGATATATAAGAAATCTGTAAAGTTTCATTGGGATCGAACAAGCCACCGATGGGATTGAATTAAATTTCACGTAAATTTAGGTTTTCCCGTAAATTTAGCTTTGTTATGTGTATGAAAACATCCTTGCTGAATTAAGGAAATCACGCTTATGCTCTGTAATGGCCGATGATGTCCAGTGTATTTTCAATGCCATATCTGACAACGGTTATGCGATTATAAATTAAACCTCCATAAGTCACGACAAAATTTTAGTGATATTAATACTACATCAGGCAGCTTTGGCAGCTAGGAAAGCTGCCAATCTTAAAATAACTTCACGGACACTGTATATACTGGTACAGTATTTCAAAACACAAATACACTTGTATCGCCACTGGCTAGCGCCTAAAGGGCGAGCACTCTTCCATGACCAATTTTGGCATCACTGCCATTGGCAATGGATATGGCGGCCGGGCCGTTAGTGTCTGGAGTTTGAGTGAGCCGCTTTACGAGCAGGAAAGGTTAAGCACAAGCCTATAAATAGCTAAAAATCATACCTGCAGCCATGTCAACTTGATCTGTAAATCAGTGGATGAAATGTTTCTGGAAGCGCAGATCATATTCTTCATAAACTGTTAGACTAAATTCTGATAGATTATATTAATTCACAAGGAACACACACACGTATACACTACCATTAGTGATAGACATGTATTACTGTTCTTTCTTAACTCTTATATCAGGCAAAAACGGCTTCTGCAGTGGTATTGAGAAATGTCCATTTTTACAGACCAAGAGAAGACTATTTTTGAAAATTTATCACCGGAATGACTGGCTCAATAACCGAGCCAGCCATTCCAATGGTAAATTTTCAAATGGTCTTCTCTTGGTCTGCAAATGGACATTTTCTATGAGAAAATTAAAATTTTCTTGAACAAATTCAAGTGTTAAAGGGTTTAAAGTTGCTTTTGGAGAGATGTAAATATTTACACCTACAATAAATACATGTTTATACTGTCATGTGACTAAGCCTAACACAATGCCAAAAGCTATGACATGTATGATGGCACGTTTTGTCAACATCGCCAGGATTATTGTAATTAGAGATACTTGAAAAAAATGTCTATTTCTACGATAATATCAAATTTGTAAACTGATCTTTATAAATTCAGATTTACAGATCTCAACTTCAATGTAATAACCATGGATTTTGAATAAAATAATCCTTTAACCCTTTGAACCGCGAATTCCGAGAATCGTAATGTTAAAATGAGCATACACGTATGCTGCCGAGTATTTTGAAATTACTGTAATTTGACAGGAACCTGTTGCTGCCCAAATTAGTTTCAAAATACTCAACAGAATATTTATAAGATCATCAACGATTTTGGTGTTTTGGCCTTTCGGGTTCAAAGGGATTAGAGGACCCTTTATGTGTCATATTTGGTCAAGAAAATCTAAATATTTCCTTATTGAATATTCATCAACAGGTAAAGAGAAGAGTA
Source organism: Chaetoderma sp. LZ-2023a (assembly GCA_034401795.1). Classification (NCBI taxonomy): domain Eukaryota; kingdom Metazoa; phylum Mollusca; class Caudofoveata; order Chaetodermatida; family Chaetodermatidae; genus Chaetoderma; species Chaetoderma sp. LZ-2023a. Next base: position 123,306,902 of record CM067359.1, read on the forward strand.
TTTTTGAAAATTTACCAATGGAATGGATTATCGAGACAGCCATTCAAGCATGTCAAGTTTTAAATTTTCAAAAGTACTCCTCTCTTTACCTGCAGATGGACCTCAAGACAAGAGCAGATGAGGACTTTTTTTTAAATTTTACCAATGGAATGACTGGCTCGGTTAGTCTTCACTTGGCCTATAAATGGACATTTTCTAAGCAAAAACTTTTTACCAGCATAACAATCAACGGTTAAACAATTCATGTCAATAGAATTTAATTGTCAGAGGTGTGCTACTGTTGTGGACAGTACCAATTTGTCTAGACTTCTCATATTTTTGCGAGAAATAAATGAGCTAGAAATTGGAATCTGTGCATTTAGAAACAACGATAACCATTGCGCATTGAAACATGATCCGAGTTTATTCCTCCGGTTTCATGTAGCATTTTACATACTTATTCACTATAACCACAAAGTAGAAATTGCGTGAACTCAAAATAACATACACAATGAATATTTGTGGAACCGCTGCCTAACCGAAACATTTTTGACAAATTTGGACACGCTTGCAGGCGCCACTATTGTTATAGAGAGCAACAGGTTTCAGTTTATTAAATTCAAGAGAATGACATACATTCAGGACATAAATAACAATAGTATCACTGAATTAGGCATGCTAGGTCATTCCGTCGGATACATACATGTAATATAATTGCAATATTGACAGCTAAATTTAAAGCACACCCTTTCAACTCATTTTATGGACACATTTTACCATAATCAAGGTACATATATAAAATTTTAATAGTTCTTTATTAATTAAAAAGAAATGATTAGTTAGGTAACTTAAACTTTAAAAGTAAGACCACAACTAAAACATACATGTATATATATATATAGTACAACTAGATGTTTTCAAATACCTCCAACTTTTCAAATACAAACCATCTTGTCGGCCGATCGTATGAAATGCAAACGAGCAAGCCATACGCGCAATGAGTTTGAAAGAGCGGCGCAACCACAGGTTGAGGCTCAGGTCATAGGGGCAGTACAGCTGTGCAAAAGCACAAAATTCATTTGTTAATAAAATACATCAAATCATATTTTAAAATAATATTACATGTAAGTAATAAAAGCAATTAAATAGCAAATAACACATTAACACTTTAGTGGCCAAATTTGGTCAAGAAAGTCGAAAAATATTTGTTTATGTCCCTCTGCAGGCCAAGAGAACATATTTCAGGAAATTCATAACTGGAATGACTGGCTCGGTAATCAATTCAGTCATTCCAGGCATAAATTTCCAAACATCATCCTCTTTTGACCTGCAAATGGACTTTTCACAACACCACTGCAGAGAGCGGTTTTGGCCAGCTTGACCATTAAAGGGTTACGCAGATACCCATCATAACTGTGTGACTGCTACAACCGTCACATGATATATCTCAATGGGCCATAACTCTGGACCTGCTGAATACATTGAAAAGATTTGGCTGAAAGTCGTTGGCTTAGCCACTAACAATTTTCAGGCAAATTGTTTCGAAAATATTCAGCATAGCCAGACTTAAACCAAAAAAATATATAATCTGCAGAAATTCAGCAGGGAGACAGTTAACCCTTTCTCTGCTGAAGTCCCCATCTCATTTCCAAGCCAAACCTACAGGAAAGCTTGATTATTTTGAAATCTTGTCTGGAAGCTGCTGCTGCTTTATACCCAAAAATTAGGGTATGGTGGAGAGCCCTTCAATATGTTCAAAAAGAAATTCCAGGTAAACACTATATATAACTACACAGTGACATGTAGTAGTCAGCCTCTCCAATTTTTTACATTTCGGACTAAGCTGCCTCTATGTACAGCGTGTCGCACTTGTTTACACGACTCCTCAATTTGCATTCATTTCAAAAATTTAAACAATATAAATGTCAAAATTTAATAGTCAAGACACACAAGATTTATAAGTTCAGAGTGAACTGTCTTCATGCGATAAACTCTATTTCCAAAATGGTGGCGTAATACAGAAATTCCATCTATAGTCTAAGCCTCATAGACCTACAAAAAAAAAGCCTTCTCAGCTTCAACATCCTACCTACATGTAATTATCAGATTGGATGCCGGATGGAACTCAAATCACTATGTTAAGCTATTCTCCGCCCCATGCATGGTGCAAACAGAACAAACATATCATTAGTTTTCTACAGATCGATTTCTAGCTATGTTCTGGCCATTTCTAGCTAAGTTACATCCACATTTTACGCATGTTGGAACCGATTAAAAACTTTGAAACCAGAATTCCAATAAGTAAATTTCAGGGTAACTGTACAGTTAAGTTGTTGAAATATTTAAAAATAAATTTGACATGGGGCCTGTTGCTGCCTATAGCATGAACAACAGCTCCCAGTCAAATTTGTTTCAAAATATTCAATAGAATGATTATTAAATTGTAAATTCATCAAAGATAAATAATTTGTACACTTTTAGTGAGACTTTGATTTGCGTGTGGAGCTATGACATTTTGATTGATCGCAGCAGCTCCCATGTGACGTATTTGATCATGATTTCAGACACTCTAGAATTGTCTAGTGACAGGCAATCGAAATTCCAGTTAAAATAAATCTCGAAGTCGACCTGTAGCTTTTCATACACAAGCAACATTCCAATCGTCCGTTCAATACTTCAATATGGTGAAGTATCGCAGACAACTGTCTAGAAAACCACAAATGTGACACTACAGACAGATAAACAAAGAGCAAACCTAAGCTATAGTGCCCTTCAGTTTCTCCTGTAAGGGACTAATAACAACTACGTAACACATCATAAGATACTTACTTTTCATATCGAATCTGCTTGATGTGATGAAAAACGTTGATCACATCCCGGATCCTGCGCGGAGCTTCTTCGATTTTGGAAGCTAGGTTAATGCAGGCCATGGCTAAAACCTTAAAATATAGACTGGAATAATGTAAATGTGCACAGAACTCGATCAAGGCTTTTAGAGACAAACCCATTGCATAACACACATGAGAAATGCTACAATTCATGCTTTTAGTCAATATTTCACTGTATATTAGACATGGATTTCGACATTCTTCGTCTAGGCTAACTCTGTTCCTGAATTGACTTTCTCCTAACAAGTTTAATTAAAATATATTATTTGCCATACTCGCCTATTTTAGAGATCCTAAACGGCAAATATCACCAAGGAAGGCAACTTTTGTTGAGAATTACGGAGTGACGTTTTTGTGTTAAATGTTTGTTGTGGTATGACATCGCATATTGATATTCTTGATGATGAGTAATATTTCACTACAATCTGAATCTAAGCCGATGTCCGACTATATACCTGTGAATTAGAGCCCACTCCATTGTGATCGGGAAACATGTGTGACTGGAATGTGACAGCGGTCACACCCCATGATGGCCGATTCATACGATGACACCATATTATTATTATTATTATTGCGAATTTTATGGCATGTATGGGGCGACAAACGCAATGATTTTAACCAAAATCCCTATATTAATCTCTAGAGGTTGTGAAAACTTGAATGGTTTTTTTAATTTCTGAAATATGATGATGGTTTTTATTGAAATCTAATTTAATATTAACGTTTTTAATGTCAGATTTGATATGGATTCAATTTTCTCAGACTATTTACTTTTAATTTATCGCTGAAATATCTGGATCTCTCATCAAGCCAGTCATTCCAGTAGACTACTTTTCTAAAATAGTTGTCTTCTCTTGTTCTACAAATGGACATTTCACAAGACCACAGGAGAAGCAGTTTTTGGCCGACTTAACTGTTAAAAGGTTAATATTTAATTACAATTTCAAAACATTCAACAGAATATGCTATACATTGTAAAGAATTTACTTTTTCAGGGGTAAGTCGCTGAACGGGTTAATGATCGAACTTATGAAAATCAATGCTAAATTGCAATCGCAATAAAATTTTGCATAGCTGATACAGCTATGCATTACGCAGAATGTATAGCAGTGGCCTAAATATGTGTAGCAAATTGAGATGCGATACCTGATAAATTATGCCCTGATGTAAATATTCAAAATTATTTCTGAACGCGGATTTCACGATAGAAATGGTTAACAACAAAAGGTACAATCTTTCAAGCATCAAATTTGTTCAAGAAAATTTCATTGTAACAGAAAATAACCATCAAGTGTGACATTTTCAAAATTAGTCTTCTGTTCGGTCAGCAAATGGACAATTTATCCAAGACCACTGCCGAAGCCACATTTGGCATGCTTGTGTGTTAATCATTTCACCCATGAATTCCCCCATATGCATCTAATTTTCAAGGGAAGCAACTGCTCCCAATCAAAGCAACTTCAATAAGGTTAACAGAATATAGCACAAACTTCCTTAAAGGGCCTAAAGAATTAATTTTCCCAGGATTTGTCGGTGAAAGGATTAAGTTAAAGATAAGAAATGAATTGCATTCCACTTCCATAACACTTTAACAAGTGGAGTCGGCCAAAAACGACGTCCGCAGTAATCTTATAAAAGGTCCATTTGCAGACAGTGATTTTGAAAATTGACAACTGGAATGACTGGCTCAGTAACAGAGTCATTCCAATGGTAAATATTCTAAATACTCTACTCTTCAACTGCAAATGGACATTTCTGTTTTTCTGAAATTTGTGTATTAACGGGTTATTATAGTTAAAAACTACATCAGCCAAGATGGTCGTCTGACAAAACATCTAGTTGAGCTTTTAGAATTAACATAGAATGATATTCACTGACAATCAAGTGGTTTCAGAGGTCTTTAAAGGCATGTCTAAAAGTAGCACAAAATTGTTCATCAATTCAATTCAGTCAGATTTATAAATTTGGTCGACAATCTGCCCAGCTTAAAAAAAGTTGATGACAGAATTTAAATAGTATAAGCTCACTTGACGATTCAAGACAGACGAGTTATTAATGATGGATTATGAACTTAACATGTCACTTCAACTTTAACTTATTATATTCCACTTACCTCCATGTTGTGCTTCACAAAAGACTTTGAATAGAAGAATCTCTGGAACAGTAATTGTCCCGTTGCCATCGCAACCTGAAATAAGAATTTGATTAAGAATGAGGATAGTAGTTATCATACATATGCATCATTAACAACCCTCAAAACCTGCCAGCTTTCAGCAAAGCTGTGGTAAAAGTCACGGTGTAAATGATCTGAAACTTAAAAAAATAACTAGGTCGAAACATTAGTCTAACCCCTACAGCTGACAAACAACACAACACGAAACAAATATACACATATATATAAAAAGGAAAAATTATTATGAATCATCCTGGGATCGGGACCAACTTTTTCGGAAATATACACATATATACTTTACGCCAATGTTGGGTCATCGTCGCTGTAAAAAAGGGTGTTCAACTGCCGGAAAATGGACAATGTCATGAAACCAAAACAATGGCTGTTGAAGAACAAACCCTACAAGGAGATTGCAAGCACTCAAGCTGCCAAATCTAATGTATCCGAGGCGGCCCTATCGAGGTTTTATTACAAACACCCTCACAACATTGACCGTAATATTATCCTCCCAGCAGACACCGAAGAGAGAACTAGGGGCAACAGCTAAAACTGCAGAAACAACACTTCAACATACACAAGTAGTTTTTCAGCATAGGAGTCAGGAATCACTGTCTAGGAACAGACTTCCAGATGCCATCATGACACTTCCAGCAATGAACGCTTTCAAAGGAAAACAAGGCAAACATTACGGAGATAGTATCTACTCGACTAACTTCCCAATCATGCAGGCCTGTCAAAATTGAAAATGTGCGTAACCCATTTTGGGGTTCTGCAAATTTATTTTAGGTAACCCATTTCATTTTGCGTAACCATTTCAACATATTTATGTACAAAATACAAAAACGGTGTAATCCAAAAATAGGTTACGCCATAAATTTTTGCATAAACTCTGCGTGAACTAAAAAATGACAGGCTATTTAACCTAACAGACAGAAGAGGGCTATGTAATTATGTAACTATAATTACTCAAAATCCATCTGTAAACCAGTTAGTGGTAAGTAGGGTTGGACGATTTTTCGATATTATCGTCAATATCGCGATATACCAAATACCGATACCGAAATCGTCATAATTTCGAAATATCGTCAATACCGACAGGACGATATTGCACTTTTAACTGTGAGCATAATATAAATAACTAAGTTAGAAATGTCATACTCTTACCTCTATTCGGTCCAGTAATAGTCTTTAAGTAATAATCCAGTCTTTGTCTACAGTAATAAAAACTTAATAAACTCCAAAATAATCTGTGTTCATTTAATTCATGGTTTGTTTGCGCTAATAAAATGATTTAAAGTACAAAATAATCCTTTGTAGTTCACTTTTCATAATTACATAAATAGACGACGCCATGTTAGTCAGTGGGGAATACCATTTGCACTACCCACATTCCAATCTGATGACGTCATTACTACAGGTCAAGCTATTTATCCATTAGTCATTGATCTGCATGGTTAAACATTCTTCTGACCGTGAAAGATTTAAATCCCTTATCAATACCACAGCTTGGAACGGTGGGTGAGGGGGAAGTTAATCTCTTGCTTTACCGTTATACGTTTTTATGTAACTTTATACAATATATTTAGCATTTTTAAACGAATCAGATTAAAATTCATTCCACATATAACATTACAGATTTATTCTAAGTGAGAAACAGCCTTAAAATAAATAATTTAGGCCTAATTATTTCCAGTCTTCGATCTGTTGTGGCAGTTTTGGTTGTAGTGTTAACTGGGTTAATTTCACACATCCCGGCTACGCCTCGAGATCAATGGATAGGACCGCTAAGTAGTGAGCGAATTTGAATAGGTCTACAATGGGGCAAATTAGTATTTAATATTACAGACCAAATAAAATCTGACATAATTGTTTCCAGTCTTCACGCTGGTTCTCGTTCAAAATCATGCAGTGCTATTTTATTAATTTTCATCGTCTACGCTAGCGGTGGGCGTGATAACAGCTGTCGGAATTCTGCAGTGTGAATTCTGATTGGCTCAAGTATGATACGGCGGCCAATCAGATTTTGCTCTGCGGAATTCCTTTCTGCGCAATGAAGTTAATGCGTGTTCCTTGCTCAATCTTTTGACAGTTGTCGTGAGGTAAAGATAACACAAAATACAACGCAAGAACAGAAGAAAATCCTTTATTTTTCTTATTTGTGATGAATACGGTTAGTTGCATTACATTCATTGCTTTAAACTGTATATTGAAGGGTGTCAAAGTGTGGAATTTCGTGTATTAAATATGCGGAAATGGCAATCATGGCGATCTCACTTTACGGTTTCAAGGCAACAAATTTAATGAAAATAACTTGCAGACACCACCAATTTGAAATACATGTTATTCTATGTTTACACCCTAACTCCACACCCACCCAAATGACGATATATCGTGATACCGCGGTATTTTAATGAGATACCGATATCGTCATGCCTTGAGCAATATCGTCCAAACCTAGTGGTAAGTTTATTTTAGGGTTTAGTTTTATTTTAACGCATGTTTTAGTTCAATGAATGTTTGCTAGTTACTAAATTGACATTGGTTGTAGGCTTGCACAATTTTTGCTTTGAAACATCGCGATCGATTTTATAAAAAAAAAATCGATTTTCGATTAAATTGTATGTCCAAATTCCCAAAAGTATAAAGGGGGGGGGGGGGATAACATGACTTGTTTCTAGAAAAAGTTGAAATAAATGACACAAAAATAGCACGAAATTAGAACACATTTTCATGCGAGGAATTCTTACCATCCTACGTCTATGCTTAATGTATACATTATATCCATCATCGCGGGAATGAAATTATTAATTGGGACCGCCTAAATATTGCGTATAGTTTAATAAACATTATTTATTTCATCAAAATTTGAGATAAAATGTCGCCGAGAAAATATATAAATTACATAATGTATCAGCTTCCGCTTATAGCCTCCCTTTGTAGGACGAGTTTAGGTCATTACCGGAGTAACGCCAAGACGCTAATATTAGTACCCGGGGAGATACTGCGCAATTTACATACATAGGACGGTAGTTTTGAGTACATAGTAGTGTAACAGCGTAAACTTGTCCTATAGTGCAGTTTATAGTTGCTTTCAGATTGTATGATTTACATTTAAGAGTAATCAACAGAACGCACAGTTCAAAATCAAACAATCTGGAATGCTGTTGCTTTATTTTCTTTAATTTGACATGACAAACGAATCAAAAAGGAAAAAGTATTACACCGCCTGAAATTGCTAACTCTAGAGTTAAAAAGAATTATGTTCCCTGATTGCCTAACACTCTGCGACTAAGTATATACTTGACATTTCACGACAGACTCAGGGTCTGCAGCGAAAGAAATTTTTTTAATGGCGATTCGATGGAGTAACTGGCTGGTTTTCTCAATGACAAAAGGTGTTACCTCGCTATTGTTAGCTTGTTTATTGTAGCGCTTTGTGTTGTGATTAGTAATTATTCGACACATGCATGGCACGGCGGGATATAAACACAATGAACACACACGTGAATCGATTATAATTGTACCCATGTACTGATAAAATGCGATGGAAAAGTACACACCTCAGATTTAAAAAAAACATGAATTTTTTTACAATTTTCCGATTTTTCCTCAATTACATGGTAAAAATCGTGATTTTAAAAATAAATCGAACTTCACGATTAAATCAAAAAATCGTGCAAGCCTAATTGGTTGATAAAATTCCTACTCTTATTAAATCGGCGAAAATGTGCACGTACACATTGACTCGAAAGCTGATCATCCGATGATAGATATACTTTCTATTGCAGATTTGCAGTCATAGATAAGCGATTATTTTCTTTAACACTACACCCCTCCATGGCACACTTTCTTGATTTTTAGCAGTTTATTGGGGGTTTTTTTGCCTTTTTTATTCTTTTGCGCTTTTAATTCTTTGCAGATTTTTGAAGTCATTTTTTTTGGTGATTTTAGCAGTTCTGATCACCATCCCTGCATCAGCTGATCATAGCTAACATTGACTATGGTAACTTTGCTTGAATTTACTATGTACTTAAAAATTATCAGGGAATCCTTATGGGTTATTCCCTATTCCATTCTTGGAAAATACCTAGCAAACATTGAAATCTTGTGAAATCTCACAACTAAGTTTAACGGGCTAATGGTACTTTGTGAGATTTCCATTTTCGACAGCAGGCATGAAAATAGATTGTCCCGAGTCTGAAAAGGTCTGAAATTACCTACCCCTACCAGAAACACACCTGTTTTTTTTAGCTTTTCAGACAAAACTGATGGCATTACCTTTTTCTGATTTTCGAGTAAAAGGTCTGAAATCAAATAATAGTCTAAAGATTTTCATGCTTGCGACAGTCTCTAAACTACAGTCTAGTCCAAGGGTGCTTTCAATAAGGCGAATATTTTACATTTGCCGAAAATATGTTAGGTCACGTGGTACATCCGTCCTCCTGAATCTGCTATTCGTCGACTGTTCATGGAGATCATTTTGTGGCTCGGCAAAGGCTGTGATAGGTCACTCGTCATGACTTGGCTGTGAAAACCAAACTTTGTGTGATACACATATGACGTAATGTCTATGTGACGCACGACGTTGGTTCACATGCAATTACGTCACACATGAAAAACAATGTTTTGTTTTCACAAGTCACCTCCAACAGTCTAAAAATGTTTCGCGAAATAGCAGAGCGCTCTAACAATTTCAAAACATACCATTCCATTAGAATAGTCGATAACGGTCGCGGTCGAGAAAAGCTGGCAGTATATCCAGAACAGCCGAAGCCGCTGGTATAGCGATAACAGCCGCCGCTGTATGTAAAGTAGTCTGAATGACAATTAATGATAGAATTAATGATCTGTATCTAGTTATTTTATCATGACATGACGTTATGTTTTCAATTATATTAATTGATATTAGATATTTAAACTATTACCGGCAACAATATTTGTTTATTTATTTTTCAGTCGCCGATTAAGTCGTTATCCGAGAACTCTGGTAGTCATAGATATATAATCCATAGATATAGGTTTGTAGAACGTAAATAATTTTAACCCCTTCAACCCGAAAGACCAAAACAACAAAATCCTTTACGAATTGATGAAAATTCTCGTAAATATTTTGAAACTAATTTTACTGGAAGCTGTTTCTGCCTATGGCATCAACATGTTCCTGTCAAATTAGTTTTAAAATACCCAACAGCTTATATGTAGAGCGCCCATGAAATTTGGTCAATGCGGGGATTATTCGTACCATTTACAAAGGTCGCCCATAATTTAAAAATTTCAACAAAGTAAATTTGATACTAACAGTTGCGTAATTCTGATATTTTAGAATCTTGTTGCTGCCTACATAAAGAATCTTGTTGCTGCTTAACGTAAACACGTCAATTTTGCACATTTCCGTATCATGATAGTGGAGTGACTTAATTTAAATAATTTACTATGTTCGAAACATATTTTTTTATTTCAAACATCCGAATTACATAAATTATATTTTATACACATGGGATATTGAATTTTCATCAAAAACAAGTTTGATCTTTAGCAACTCTGAATTAAAAATAGGAACGACATAGGAAGTCAGAATTAAATCAACATTTACAATTAAATTTACTCGCGGGAATTTATCATAGAAAACATCCATATAGTTGCCGAAGAGAATATTTTTTCATGAAATCTTATCACTGTACTGCGTGGCTCGATAATCAATTAAGCCCCTCATTTCCAATGATAAATTTTCTAAAAATAATCTTTTCTTTCCTCTTGAGTATTAAATGGTTAACGAATATAAGGAGACATACATAGGTAATAATACAGGGTTCATACACCTTCAGCAGATTTAAATTCCATACTTTTTCAAGACTCAATTTCAAATTTTCCAGACCTCATTTACGACTTTCAATCAGACAAAAAACAAACACAGTTACTAAGTTCATCATATTATCATATATAAACTTTATTAAACTTTATAAAACAACATATCAAAATAAATAATCAACTAACTTAACTTCAGATAGCACTCATCACAGATAGAAGGATATACAGCACTCTATTTGTTGATATGACAGTTAAAATAACTGGATACAATCATGGCAATTTTAACATTGATATGGATGGCTAGCACTCAGGAGACTTAAAAAATTTTTTTAATGGTTTCTTTTGAAAATTTACCACTGGAATGACTGACATAGTGACCAGGCCAGTCATTACAGCGATAAATCTTCAAAAATAGTAATTTTTGATCTGCAAAGGACATTTCTCGGGACCACTGCATACATACATCATGACATGATAAAGGGTTTAAGTGTAAATAGAAAATGTGCATTTGCAGGTCAGGAGCTCTTTTTGAAAATTTACCACTGGAACGACTGACATGGTGACCAAACCAGTCATTAGTGATAAATCTTCAAAAATAGGCTTTTCTTGATCTGCAAATGGACATTTCTCAGGAACCGCATATTGTCTAGGAGTGGCTCAGTGTTTTTCAGGATGCGAGCCAGATATGAATTTCATTACAGCAGCACATTTTTGTTGAATATTTTGAAAATAATTTGACTGGAAACTGTTGCAGCAATAGTTTCCAGTCAAATTATTTTCAAAATATTCAACAGCTATCCTGTAAAGTTGAGCTCGAGACACCAACATTCACTTGTTGAGGGTCACCCCACCTCCACCTTTAGACGACAAGTTAAAACCTGCACATATACGCTAATTTATTTTAAATTTAATTTACCATAGCTGATCATAATGCCATAGTAACAGGAGGAATCCTCATTATTTTCATTCGATAGTGCGCCATAAGAGGCCTCGCGATACGAGAGAGCTGTCGGACAGTCAATAATATTTTACCGTGACTCAGCGCAAAGTTGGGATCATCTAACATTGGGCGATATAAAATTGTCACGCTTCTAAATGATCGCCATAGCAACAGGAATTCATTATTTTCACTCGATGACGAGCCAACACAAGAGGCCTCGCGATACCAGGGCAAAGTTGGGAGCATCTAACGTTGGGCGATATAAAATTGCTACGCTTCTAAATGATTCTGGTACTATCAATGTGAAAATGTAAAATATTCTTACCGTGAACCAAAGAAATCTGTAACTTTCGGCGCTGACTTTAGACGAACTTCTGTCAATGTCTCATGTTTTTTCCCCGGCATGTGGCTAACAAGAGCCCGCCAATATTCCCGATGTCAAACGACTTATGACAAACACTACATCTGGCACGCGAGTTTGATGTGTTGTCCGGTAAATTCCAATCCTTATATTTATTATAGTTTCCCAAACACCAGAATATTTGCACTTTCCCATCTTTACTGTATCATAAAAAATGGCAATCTCGTGAATTATTTCATTGTTTCGGCTTCTAACACTCTGTACTATTTGACAGACGACTGCCGGCCGATTCACTCATTTTTATTGCGTTGTACTTGAACATGTTCAGATATGTATTTCTCAACAGCCGCGAGGTGTTCCCGGTAATAGGCGGTTTTCTATTGCAAGACGAGACCGGGACCCAATCGAATTAGACTCTGGCAAGATTGGCGGAAACGTGAGATTTCGTTCGTAAACCAAAAAATTGCGGTCGGAAAAATTTGGATTGCCGATATTTTAATTTTCCATACATTTTCCATACCAGTTGGCCAAAAATTGGAATTTCCATACTTTTTCCAGCCCTAGAAAAGGCTTTCCTAATTTTCCATACTTTTTCCAGACTTCCATACATGCGTACGAACCCTGATAATAGTACGACCAATAGTATTAGTAGGAATTGGCCCTATAACTTGGCGGCTGTTATCGATCTACCAGCGGCTGTTTTCGACGGCGGCTGTTATGGTCATACACCCTTCCATTCTCCATAGGAAAAAGCTTTTTCTGCTCCGCTAATCTAGCAGAGCGCTCTGGAACGTTTTCGGGTAGAGTCCACTTTACGGGCCGTCAATAATGGCGGACAAAGTCAGAGAATTTAATCGTTACTAAGGAATTCCCCCGAAATTTAAAGGGGAATTTTCTTATATCTTACCTTAATTGCAATAGTACTTTTACTGATAACATGTTCAGGAATTCCCACGATGTATACGCGTCTAATCAGTTCCAAACGCTTGTCAAGGGGTCTGGGGGGAACACCCAGGTTAAGAATATTTTGTATTTCTGAAATTAAAATGGTGCCTAGGAAAAAGCAATGTCTTGAGTACTGTCTATCGACCAAGCTCACTAACGACAACAAGAAGTACGGACCCCTAAAGTGCATGTGTCCCCAGTAACAGGATTTACAAAGTTTTTACTGTGGTTAACGGTGAAATGTTCATATCCGCGATCAGCTAGACAATTATATGGTTTCCAACAATCTGAAATGATTGTTGTACTTTTGATGATATATTTCTCAATTATAGGAATTAACGTGTCTTGTTTTCGATTCTCCACTACTTCAAAGAAGCACCTTCCACTTTCTCTTTCAACTCCTCCAAACACCAAGCAACCATCCACTCTTTTTCCACGCTCGTATTTTTATTATTTTACTGTTATTTTTAACAATAAACGGCAAAACCGCCCTTTAAGAATGATGTTATACATTGAATCTAAATTAATGCTATCTATTGATGCGTCACAGGAGTCGGTGTGACATCATTAACGCGTCATTGATATTAACCAATCGCGGTACAATAAAGAGGATTCCCTTGACGTCATTACGGAATTCCTAGCAACGGTTAAAATCTCAGTAAATCTCGTCTGTCGCGATATTTCGCGTGATTTTGTCCGCCATTATTGGCGGCCCGTAAAGTTCCAAGTTGCTTTATTTCATGGTTTTTCTATACATGTAAATAGAATCTAAACAGGCAGTCCATCAAAGGCATGGCCTATTGAGTGATGGACTCCCTACACACATTACAAAACATTTATACATTACCATATATATATATGACACACAAGACAGTGGCACAGTGACAGAATGCTAAAAAGCTACCTTGATATGAAAACTTATACATGGACTTGACTACCTTTCTGGGATTATTAGCCAGTAAATTAACCTATTTGGGGATTTTATTAGCCATACAAATTTTCGGTTAGAAAGGATGAGTCTCGCCTCAGACTTATAATGTACAATACATACATACACATATACACACACACACACACACACATACCACGGTTTCAACAAACTTCTAAATACAGGAAGTCTGGGACTTTTTGGGTAATGCTATTGGGAGTCTAAGCTAGAAACATGAAGGTCTAAAATGGTTCAAATACATATAATTTGGTTAAAATCATTGTTTTTAGAGATATCAGGGCCAATAATAGGAAGTCCAGGACTATTTTGGTATGTTTTGTGGAGTCCAGACGTAAACTCTGATATATATGTTATATATACATGTATCCTATGGTACCAACATATTGCGCATGTTTGGATTATCGCCTCCTATCAAATAGTCTAAGCAAAAATTGTGACAGTTAAATAAATATAAGAAACTAGTATGGGTTCTTATTCACCTGTATGAAACTTGCCGTTTTAATTGTTAGTCTGCGTAAAATACAGCATAAAAGGGGAAGCTACCGAATCCAATGGTGTACCCACTTTTTGCGCACCGGCAAAAGGTATGTGTTGTGCAGCATATGCTACCACATTTTTAACATATGTTTCACATAAATGCATTGTTGCTGAAAATTAACTAATGGTAACATGTATCATATTTGAAAGATCGTTTGACAATTGGTGACCCTGACTGCGTAAAAACGTTTGTGCTATTCTTACAGGGGAAGAAAATGTCATCTGGTATTATTTAATCACAAAATATAGGTACACGCCTTCATATTTTATGTTTCTAAGAACAATTTTTGAGATAGATATAACAATTCTGAATTAATATTCTAGTGTCAGAAATCAACAGTAGAGCTGGGCGGTATTGATATTTACATGACGGTATCGGTACCATGAACAAATACCGCGGTACCACGGTATACCGTCATCTGAGCTTGAGGCATGCCACGAAATTATAACAATTTTTTCCATTTCCTTTTCACTTCCATCTCCAATCAACGGTAAATATAGGTAAAATAAATAAATCGGCTTCCTGATTTAGAGAAGAAAAACATGGCTATTGCGACTGTTTAGTTTCACGATTTTATTAGGTCACTATTTTTATTGACGTAATATCATTCACGGGAATATCGGTCAAAGGGTGTGGTCGACTCGCTAACTATAACCCGCTGCTTGAGACATTGGGGCGCACTATTTTCAATCTGGATTGTTCTTGCTATTAATGCGTGCGACCAGGAAACGGTAAATTTTATTTTGCCAGTCGAGCGCTTAGATAAACATAGTCCAGACAAAATCCGCTAGTATTTAAACGGGGCGACTGTTGTACTCTTTAATTTCTGTTGGAGTCGTATATTCTGTTACTCGCGAAAACAGGCCTATACACATACATATAACACGACATTGAATATAGCCGATTCCAAAGCTTCTGATAATTACCGAGTACCCGATGTGCAGACTCGTTACTCACCATGCTTCACGTGAACAATGCGTGTAAAAAGCTATTTCCGCGAACTTCCGACGTATAGCCAGTTTAAAAATTAATTACAAAAACTAAAACACTATAATTTTTAGGTGTCGTTACTTAAACTGGATTTCATCCTTAAAGAAATTTCTTAAAACAAGCTAGAAAAATAAAAAATAACGACTTCAACGCTGCTCGTTGGTAATAAATTAGCACGTGATCAAAACGGCGCGAGCAAATACTACGTTTTAGTAAATTTTCATTGATAAATTCAGCATAGTAATGTATTTTCCCACGGTCTAGTTCATGAACAACCAATCAGATATGTCTCTGCGAGATTGCTGTTGTGTTTGAATAGCACGCAGTTTGTATGTTATTTCGTTATTCTAGCATGTTTGTTCAGTGACAAAATGCTTGGACTAATAAATTACAAATAATAGAAACGGGAATAGGGAATATATTATAGTGTAATTACAACCGGTGGACGGCCAGAGAATGAGTTTAGATGTTTTAAACAAAGCAATTTTACCGTAAGACTTTCAAGACGTACGTTTGACATACAATTCTGCCGGTCATTATTTTGTAATTGACGTCTTGATGTTTGTTTTTACGACGACCCTTTCACCTCAACTCGGCTAATAGTTAGGGATGCCTGTATTTTTGTCACTATTAGCACCTATTTACCCTTGGTCAAGTCAGCTATTATGAATATATTTCTCAAATACTGCTCAAACATTATGGACGGTATTCACGGTATTTGGAAATGTCAACGGTCACGGTATACCGCGGTCCTCACGGTACTACCGTCAGACCGCCCAGCTCTAATCAACACCACTGTTTTAAACGTATAATGACAAGTAGTTTCACAATTTCAAGCGGATAAAGTCTTGTATGAGCAAAACGAATAAGCATAGATTGACATGTGACTCAATATGTGTGCGTGCCGATCATGAGGGACTCTCACAAGTTTGAATGCGTATGCGCAAAGAGAGCGGATGCGCAAATACAGGGAACACTGATATTATATGTCTTCCATCAACATTATCATTAAGCGGCGGGTGGGTAGGGCTGTTCCTTCTTTCAATCTTTGATGTTTACATAGATATATGCCACTATGTGCACGAAACAGAATAGAATAGACCGAAAGACTGCTATAATATTTGTTTCGTGTTTTTGGTGACAAAAATTCAAAGGCCTTTATCACTATTCCTTTATCCTTAGTCACTTTGTTTGTGCTTACCTGGGGTAGTTTCAGTAGCACGCCCGCTGATTGAATTAGCTCACATCCTAGGATTCTGAGGTCGATTTCTGTGTCAAGATCTAATCCATCTTGCATTGACGGTGTTGGCGATAATTTGTCTGGTGGAATAAGAACATTTTCTAAAGTAATAACAACCTTACTAAATTCTCGCACAAATTCGTGTCCATTTAATGACTGCGCCATTTTGGAAAAGAACGTTGCTTGTTCGTCACCGAAGGCGGATGTGTAGATTCATACGCGAAAGGGTTGACGTTCAATCGGTTTATTACTATCTGTTTTATGTAAGTTTGGTACCATCGAGTCAGGAATGTACATTACATATGGGCTCCTATATGTACTTGGATAAACGGGATATTGATTTAAATATCAACGCTCTGTAATATGTTTCTTTGGCGGAAGGATTTCAGGGTCAATCTTCGTGCGCAGGCAAAAACTCATTGAGTAAGTTTAGGTCCCGACTAGAGTAGCTACTCCAGTCGTGCCTAACCGGGTAGAGTTCGTACTCGGGTAGGCCTACATGATTTGATTTGATTTGGTTTATTCTCTTGGTAAATATTACAAATTACAATATGATAACAGGGAGTCCACTGGAGGCTGTGCATATTAGCTTGTGGACCCCTGAAATAGAATAACATACAAGTTACACATGATTTGGCATAAGTAGACATAAGGCATTATGACAATATATTATACATAACTACAGACAAATAATATAGGATTTGACATAGAAAAAAAAGAGAAAAAAAAAGAGAAAAAGACAAGACATTTGACAAACGTGGTTCACTTGTTTTTTATTGTTCTTCATACTGTGGGTAACATATTTCACTCATTGGAATGGGCTAGGGGATGAAGGGTGTGGGGGGGGGGCCTGGAGTTCATCCTGTTTCTATTATTATTATTATTATTATTATTATTATTATTATTATTATTATTATTATTATTTTTATTATTATTATTATTATTATTATTATTATTATTATTATTATTGTCTATCACCTTCTTTCCCTAGAGGAAAGAGAGTAAACCGGCTATGTGAATCTGTGTTCGAGTCTATTTCTTAGTGTGTTTGTCATGGCTGGATTTTCTTAGAGCTCTTAGATATGATCAAGTTCTGGATCTGTGTATATCTTGAGGAGTGCTGGTCCAATTTGACTCAGGATTTATCACAGAAGCTGCACACTCGCTGAATATTCAGAAAAGCCACCCGACCGAGAGTTGTTGGTGGCTTAGCCAACCACAGCCCCCGGTCAAGTCCTCTTCAAAACACCCAGCAATAGGAGCTATGTCCCTTGGGATGTGTTGTCTGTAAGACCCAGGAGCCAGACATTCACATAAAATATAATATAATAAAATTAATTTAATTAAATATGATTATGGTTAATGATACAGTAAAGATAACAATGGCCAACATGATTCTAGCAACAAACTGATCTGGTTATGACGTAAGTAATCTTCTGTACACATTTGGAATAGAAGACATTGCTGCCTTAAGCAGAAAATTCTCCCACAAATTCCACTAGGTCCAGAATATTCAGCAGTACCGGTACCTTTTATTTTGTGTAGACAATATGTCAAACCGGAGTGTAGAGGCAGGGCAAGAGCAATAATATCAGTATTGTTAACAGGTGGTTCTTCATGATGAATTGCTGGTAATTGCTGTGGTGTCCGGGATCATGAAGGTGTAGTAACTAATATATGAGTGAGGTCCAATTACCCGATTTAGTACTTATTAATGAACATTTGTTTAATAATATGTTTGCAGGAATTTTGACTAATAATCCGTGTACGTGTGTTCGTGTCTGTGTTATTCCAGAGTTTTGTAGCTTGAAAGGATGGTTTTTGTTTTGAGATTTCCATTCTATTGTATTCTGTGTGAAAGTTGTGTCTAGATCTGGTGTTGTATGCGTGTATTTCAGTGTTTAGGTTAAAGAGCTCACATACTCGAGTTATCTCCACTATGAGGCACGCGGCCCAATCTAAAAATAGAGGTGTGGCTTCTTCGAGAATGGCACGTGGCCGTAATAACTTTAATTGCAGGTCTTTGAGCTCATGTTTTGACGTACAGCTTTCAGTCCGCCAATCAGATTTCAGTATATATAACTGTATGTTGATATTGGATGAAAGGTTAAGTCCTATATGAGTCCAGATAGTCTTCCTCTTCATCTTTCGTTAAGTATATAAATATTTCTAATGTTTAATTATAAATTGTTCCATATCTCTAAATTAGTATGGATAGACATACCGGTGACACTAATAGTTGGTTCAATCATGGCGGCAATGGTCACACGGCCCCACTGGAACACCGGCTCTAGAAGTTGGTCTTTGTATGTCTCAGAGAGATGTCATACGGGATCTGCAACCCCGAGATCCCTAGCTAACCGGCCACCCTGTTCATCGTGCATTTGTGGTGTGATTGGCGGAAACGTCATCGCGGACCAGTGCATACCCCCACGAGCTACACTAGCAGTGAACCTTTGGGCATATACTTAACACTAATGTAGCTAAACATTAGTTCCCAGGGAATGAGTCTTATACGACTCATTCTCGGCATTTAGATCGCGAAAACACCCGCTGATCGCAGAATAACTCTGCAGTGATTGAAAAGTGCAAGTGAGTCATTCACGC